>JAGIQG010000009.1:1258432-1383171 GCA_024679065.1 Sphyrna mokarran | reverse complement strand
TGCCTACTTTCAGTGATCTATTGACACATACACCAAGATCCTTCTGTTCCTCAACACTATTAAGAGCCCTACCATTAGCCCTATACTCTACACATTTATTTTTCCTGCCAAAGTGCATTACCTCACACTTTTCCACATTAAACTCCATTTGCCACCTCTCGGCCCAGCTCTGCAACTTGTCCAAGTCACTCTGTAAACTAAAACATCCCTCTTCACTATCTACCACACCACCAACTTTAGTATCATCTGCAAATTTACTGATGTTCCATGTTCTCTGAGGAAAAAGGCTCTCACTATCCACCCTATCCAGTCCTTTGCTCAAGTTATACGCCTCAATTAGGTCACCGCGTAACCTTCTTCTCTCTAATGAAAATAACCTCAGATCCCTCAGCCTTTCCTCATAAGGCCTTCCCACCATACCAGGCAACATCCTGGTAAACCTCCTCTGCACCCTTTCCAATGCTTCCACATCTTTCTTATAATGCGGCGACCAGAACTGTACGCAATACTCCAAGTGCGGCCGCACCAGAGTTTTGTACAGTTGTAACATAACCTCACGGCTCCTAAATTCAATCCCTCTACCAATAAAAGCTAACACACCGTACGCCTTCTTAACAACTTTATCAACCTGGGTGCCAACTTTCAAAGAGCTATGTACTTGTACCCCAAGATCCCTCTGCTCAACAACGCTATTAAGGGTCCTTCCATTAGCCCTATATTTCATATGCCTGTTATTCCTACCAAAGTGAATCACCTCACACTTATCCGTATCGAATTCCATTTGTCACCTCATGGCTCAGCTCTGCAACCTATCTATGTCCCTCTGCAAACTGTAACATCCATCCTCGTTGTCTACAACTCCCCCCACTTTGGTATCGTCAGCAAATTTACTAATCCAACCCTCTACACCCTCATCTAGGTCATTTATAAAAATGACAAACAGCAGTGGCCCCAAAACAGATCCTTGAGGTACACCACTTGTAACTGCACTCCTGACTCTACAAATTGGTACAGAGAGGAAACCCGATACTCTACACAGGTAGAATATCCCACCCTCCCCTCTCCTCTAACCTAATAATAAAAGTGTGTGGGAAGTTTTTTTCTCTCTCCTAGAAATTAAAGAATCAGGGATGGCATTGCAGGCAGTATGTTGCACCTAGAACATAGAACATAGAACATTACAGCACAGAACAGGCCCTTCGGCCTTCGATGTTGTGCCGACCAAAATAAAAAGCAATGCCCCTCCAAACTAAACCATTCCCTTCTCTTCCATATACTTATCAACTAACCTCTTAAACGCCACCAAACTTGGCGCATCTACAACAGCTGCAGGCAGGGCATTCCACTCCCTAATCACTCTTTGAATAAAGAACCTACCTCTGATATCCGTCCTATAACTCATACCCCTTAATTTAAAGCTGTGTCCCCTCGTGCTAGCTTTCTCCATCCTAGGAAAAAGGCTATCACTGTCCACCCTATCTAAACCTCTAATCATCTTATATGCTTCAATAAGATCCCCTCTTAGCCGCCTCCTTTCTAACGAAAACAACCTAAAATCCTCAGCCTCTCTTCATAAGACCTGCCCTCCATACCAGGCAACATCTGGTAAACCTCCTCTGTACACTCTCCAATGCCTCCACATCTTTCTCATAATGTTGGGACCAGAACTGCACACAATACTCCAAGTGCGGCCGCACTAGAGTTTTGTACAGTTGCAACATGATGCTGCGGCTCCTAAATTCAATCCCCCTACCAATAAAAGCTAAGACTCCATATGCCTTCTTAACAACTTTATCCACTTGACTGCCTACTTTCAGGGATCTATTCACACATACACCAAGATCCTTCTGTTCCTCAACACTATTAAGAGCCCTACCATTAGCCCTATACTCTACACATTTATTGTTCCTGCCAAAGTGCATTACCTCACACTTTTCCACATTAAACTCCATTTGCCCACTCTCGGCCCAGCTCTGCAACTTGTCCAAGTCACTCTGTAAAACAAAACACCCCTCTTCACTATCTACCACACCACCAACTTTAGTATCATCTGCAAATTTACTGATACATCCCTCAATACCCTCACCCAGATCATTTATAAAAACTACAAACAGCAGGGGCCCCCAAAAACAGACCCCTGAGGCACACAACTTATCACGCTGCAGTATGTACGAGGTGAGGGACACCAGTAGTGTTCCTGCTGATTATACCTGCAGGAAGTGTGCCCATTTGCAGCTCCTTGAGGATCGTGTTAAGGAGCTGGAGCTGGAATTAGAGGAACTCCGGATAATTCGGGAGGTTGAGGCGGATATTGACAGGAGTTACAAAGAGATAGTCACTCCTAAAAGTGATTCTTGGGTAACTATTAGGAAAAGGGGTAAGAAGCAATCGGGGAGACAATCCCCCGGGGCTGTTCCCCTCCAAAACAAGTTTTCTGTCCTGGAGGCTACAGTTGAGGAGGAATCAACTGGAGATGGCCAAAGGGAGCAGGTCTCTGGGGGTGAGCCTGCTGGGAATGCTCAGGTGGGTAGGGGGAATAAGAGATTGGGCCTGGTAATTGGAGACTCCATAGTTAGGGGGACAGATAGGAGAGTAAATAGTAATAAACGGGACTCAGGGCTGGTGTGTTGCCTCCCAGGGGCCGGGGTCCAGGATGTCTCAGAGCGGGTTTTTAAGATTCTTAAGGGAGAGGGGAGTCAGCCCCAAGTCATAGTTCATGTAGGGACTCATGATGTAGGTAGGACAAGGGAAGGGGATATTAAACAGAAATTTATGGAGTTGGGGTGGAAGCTTAGGGCCAAAACAGACAGAGTGGTTATCTCTGGACTCTTGCCTGTGCCACGGGATAGTTTAGAGAAGAACAGAGAGAGGGAATGTTTGAACTCGTGGCTGCGGGGATGGTGCAGGAGGGAGGGGTTCAGGTTCCTGAACAATTGCGACTCATTCTGGGATAGGTTGGACTCTACAAGAGAGATAATCTACACCTGAACCAGAGGGGAACCAATATCTTGGGGGGAAAATTTGCAAAGGCTATGCAGGGGGGTTTAAACTGATTCAGAGGGGGGGTGGGATCCTGAGTAGTTTGGATGTTAAGAGGGACGAGAATAGGGGGGTCATAGATGAGAACTGTAAAGCACAGCAGCGTACGGGTGGAGTAGGGCATGGTTTGAAATGCGTATACTTTAATGCAAGAAGTATTCGAAATAAGGTGGAGGAACTTGCAGCTTGGATCAGTACCTGGAACTTCAATGTTGTGGCCATTTCAAAGACACGGATAGAGCAGGGACAGGAATGGTTGTTGCAGGTTCCGGGGTTCAAATGCTTCAGTCGGAGTAGAGAAGGAGGTAGAAGGGGGGAGGAGTGGCTTTATTAGTCAAAGGCTGTATCACAGTGACAGAAAGGAAGTTTGATGAGGACTTGTCTGTTGAGGTAGTATGGGCTGAGATTAGAAACAGGAGAGGAGAGGTCACCCTGTTGGGAGTCTTTTATAGACCTCCTAAAAGTTCTAGAGAGGTAGAGGAAAGGATTGCAAAGTCGATCCTGGACAGGAGTGAAAGTAATAGGGTAATTGTTATGGGGGACTTTAACTTTACTAATATTGATTGGAATAGCTATAGCTCTAGCTCGTTAGAGGGGTCAGTTTTTGTACAAAGTGTGCAGGAAGGTTTTTTGACTCAGTATGTAGATAGGCCAACTAGAGGTGAGGCTACATTGGATTTGGTGCTGGGCAATGAGCCAGACCAGGTGTTAGGCTTGGAAGTTGGTGAACATTTTGGTGATAGTGACCACAATTCGGTTACGTTCACCTTTTCATAAATGACCTGGATGAGGAGGAGAGGGATGGGTGAGTAAGTTTGCCGATGACACGAAGGTTGGTGGTGTTGTGGATGGTCTACAGGGATGTCAGAAGTTGCAGCAAGACATCGACAGGATGCAAGACTGGGCGGAGAAGTGGCAGATGGACTTCAACGCGGATAAATGTATTGTGGTCCATTTTGGCAGATCCAACGGGATGAATGAGTACACTATCAAAGGTAGGAGTCTTAGCTGTGTGGAAGAGCAGAGGGATCTTGGGGTCCGGGTCCATAAGACTCTCAAATCGGCCTCCCAGGTGGAGGATGTGGTTAAGAAAGCTTACGGTGTACTGGCCTTCATTCATCGAGGGATTGAGTTCAGGAGTCAGGAGGTAATGCTGCAGCTTTATAGGACCCTTGTCAGACCACACTTGGAGTACTGTGCGCAGTTCTGGTCGCCTCACTATAGGAAGGACGTGGAAGCTATTGAAAGGGTGCAGAGGAGATTTACAAGGATGTTGCCTGGATCGGGAGGCATGCCTTATGAAGACAGGTTGAGGGAGCTGGGACTGTTCTCCCTGGAGAGACGAAGGTTGAGAGGCGACCTGATAGAGGTTTACAAGATGTTGAGAGGAATAGATAGGGTGGACTCTCAGAGACTATTTCCCAGGGCTGAAATGGTCGCGACGAGAGGGCACAGATTTAAGGTGCAGGGAAGCAAGTACAGAGGGGATGCTAGGGGAAAGTTTTTCACTCAGAGGGTGGTGAGTGAATGGAATCGGCTGCCGTCGGTGGTGGTCGAGGCGAACTCACTGGGGTCTTTTAAAAGACTTCTGGATGAGTATATGGGATCCAATGGGATTGGGGGTTATAGATAGGTCTATGGCTGGGTAGGTTTTGATGTGTTCGGCACAACTTGTGGGCCGAAGGGCCTGTTTGTGCTGTAGTGTTCTATGTTCTATGTCTTAGTGATGGATAGGGATAGGCATGAAGCTGGGGGCAGTAGTTATAGCTGGGGGAAGGGTAATTATGAGGCCATAAGGAGGGAATTAGGGTGCATAGGTTGGACTAGGAAACTACAGGGACTGGGAACATCTGAAATGTGGAGCTTATTCAAGGAGCAGCTACTGCGAGTCCTTGATAAGTATGTCCCTGTCAGGCAAGGAGGAAATGGTCGAGTAAGGGAACCATGGTGTACTAAAAAAGTTAATTCGCTGGTTAAAAGGAAAAAGGAGGCTTATGTCAGGATGAGGCTTGAAGGCTCAGTTAGTGCAATGGATAGCTATAGATTAGCCAGGAGGGAGCTAAAGAGTGAGTTGAGGAGAGCTAAAAGGGGACACGAGAAGACTTTGGCTGATAGGATCAAGGAGAATCCTAAAGCTTTCTTTAGATATGTTAAGAATAGAAGATTGGTTAGGGCAAGATTAGGGCCAGTCATAGACAGCAGTGGGAAGTTGTGCGTGGAGCCTGAAGAGATTGGAGAGACACTGAACAAATATTTCTCTTAGGTATTCACGCAGGGAGATGTAAATGTAGTTGTGGAGAACACTGGGATACAGGGTTGTAACCTGGAAAGTATTGAAGTAGATAAGGAGGATGTGCTAGATATTCTTGAGGGTTTGAAGTTAGATAAGTCCCCTGGGCCGGACGGGATTTACCCTAGGATTCTCTGGGAGGCGAGAGAGGAGATTGCAGAGCCTCTGGCTCTGATCTTCAGGTCGTCGTTGGTTACGGGTATAGTGCCGGAAGACTGAAGGATAGCGAATGTGGTCCCATTGTTCAAGAAGGGGAAGAGAGACTTTCCAGGGAATTATAGGCCAGTGAGTCTTACTTCTGTTGTGGGCAAAGTATTGGAGAGAATTATTAGGGATAGGATTTATAGTTGTTTAGAGAGAAATGAATTGATTGGGGATAGTCAGCATGGTTTTGTGAAGGGTAGGTCGTGCCTTACTAACCTCATTGAGTTTTTTGAAAAAGTGACCAAAGAGGTGGATGGGGGTAAGGCAGTTGATGTGGTGCATATGGACTTTAGTAAGGCGTTCGATAAGGTGGCCCATGGAAGGCTTCTGCAAAAAATGCAGATGTATGGGATTGAGGGTGATTTAGCTAATTGGATTAGGAATTGGCTAGCTGATAGAAGACAGAGGGTGGTGGTTGATGGGAGATATTCATAGTGGAGTTTGGTTACAAGTGGTGTACCTCAGGGATCTGTTTTGGGGCCCCTGCTGTTTGTAATTTTTATAAATGATCTGGATGAGGGTATTGAAGGATGAATTACTAAATTTGCGGATGACACCAAAGTCGGAGGAGTGGTAGATAGTGAAGAGGGGTGTTCTAGTTTGCTAATAGGCTGGTATTTAGGTTTGGAAAAGGTGTGAAAACTCTGCTCTTGAACTATCTGAGCATTGAGATTTAAGAGCAAGGCTTACTCTACTGATGTACAAGACCAGGCTGCGTATCAGTGACCTGAAAATAATATTTGGCTAAACAATGATTGCATGAATGGTGCTTTGGTCTCTTGATTAATGGCCCTTGTTCTTAATGTTTTCATTGGCTGCTTCAGAACTCATAAATGAAATGCTGGTTAAATAGTTGCAGAGCTGGGCTGAGAGGTGGCAAATGAAGTTTAATGTGGAAAAGTGTGAGGTAATTCACTTTGGCAGGAATAACAAATGTGTAGAGTATAGGGCTAATGGTAGAACTCTTAATAGTGTTGATGAACAGATGGATCATGGTGTATATGTGCATAGATCCCTGAAAGTTGGCAATCAAGTCGATAAGGTTGTTAAGAAGGCATATGGAGTTTTAGCTTTTATTGGTGGGGAGATGGAATTTCGGAGCCGTAATGTCATGTTGCAACTGTACAAAACTCTAGTGTGGCCGCACTTGGAGTATTGTGTGCAGTTCTGGTCCCCACATTATAAGAAAGATGTGGAGGCATTGGAGAGGGTACAGAGGAGGTTTACCAGGATGTTGCCTGGTATGGAGGGCAGGTCTTATGAGGAGAGGCTGAGGGATTTGAGGTTGTTTTCGTTAGAAAGAAGGCGGCTAAGAGGAGACCTTATCGAAACATATAAGATGATTAGAGGTTTAGATAGGGTGGACAGTGATAGCCTTTTTCCTAGGATGGAGAAAGCTAGCACGAGGGGACATAGCTTTAAATTAAGGGGTGGTAGTTATAGGACGGATGTCAGAGGTAGGTTCTTTACCCAGAGGGTGGTAAGGGTATGGAATGCCCTGCCTGCTGCAGTTGTAGATGCGCCAGGTTTGGTGGCGTTTAAGAGGTTAGTAGATAAGTTTATGGACGAAAAGGGAATGGTTTAGTTTGGAGGGTCATTGCTTTTTCCTAATTGGTCGGCGCAACATTGAAGGCCGAAGGGCCTGTTCTGCGCTGTAATGTTCTATGTTCTACTTGCAGGGCAGATTTAAGATACCTATGGACCCGGACCTCAAGATCCTTCTGCTCCTCAACACTGCCATGACTCCTACCCTTGATATTATACTCCTTCCTCCTATTGGTCCTGCCAAAATGGACCACAACACATTTATCCACGTTGAAGTCCATCTGCCACTTCTCCGCCCAGTCTTGCATCCTATCTATGTCTCGCTGCAACTTCAGACATCCCTCCAGACCATCCACAACACCACCAACCTTCGTATCGTCGGTGAACTCACTCACCCATCCCTCCTCTTCCTCATCCAGGTCATTTATGAAAATGACAAACAGCAAGGGCCCTAGAACAGATCCCTGGGGCACTCCACTGGTGACCGACCTCCATGCAGGAGAAGTCCCATCCACAACCACTCTCTGCCTTCTGCAGGCAAGCCAGTTCTGGATCCACAAGGCCAAAGCCCCTTGGATCCCATGCCCTCTCACCTTCTCAAGAAGTCTTGCATGGGGGACCTTATCAAATGCCTTGCTAAAGTCCATGTACACCACGTCCACCGCTCTTCCTTTGTGAATGTGTTCAGTCACATTTTCGAAGAAATCAACTATGCTCGTAAGGCACGATCTGACCTTAACAAAGCCGTATTGACTATTTCTGATCATATTGAATTTCTCTAAATGCTCATAAATCCTGTCCCTCAGAATCTTCTCCATCAACTTCCCGACCACTGGGGTCAGACTCATTGGTTGGTAATTACCCGGGCTATCCCTGTTCCCTATCTTAACACCAGGAGTGTAGTAAATAAGGTAGATGAGCTTAGGGCGTGGATTGCTGCTTGGGAGTGTGATGTGGTGGCCATTACAGAGACTTGGTTGTCTCAGGGACAGGACTGGGTACTTCAAGTGCCGGGATTCAGATGCTTCAGGAAGAATAGGGTAGGGAGCAAAAGAGGTGGTGAAGTGTCACTGTTGATCAGGGACCGTGTCATGGCTGTAGAGAAGGAGGATGCCATGGAGGGACTGTCTACGGAGTCTCTGTGGGTGGAAGTTAGGAACAGCAAGGGGTCGATAACTTTGCTGGGTGTAGTCTATCGGCCGCCCAATAGCGACAGGGAAGTTGAGGTGCAGATAGGGAAACAGATCCTAGAGAGATGTAGAAATAACAGAGTTGTCGTGATGGGAGATTTCAATTTCCCAAACATCGACTGGAATATCCCAAGGGTAAGGGGTTTGGATGGGGAGGAGTTTGTCAGGTGTGTTCAGGAGGGTTTCCTGACACAATACATGGATAAGCCTACGACAGGAGAGGCTGTACTTGACCTGCTGCTGGCTAATGAACAAGGACAGGTGTCGGATCTCTCGGTAGGAGAGCATCTTGGGGACGGAGATCATAATTCTATCTCCTTCACAATAGCATTGGAAAGAGATAGGATCAGGCAGGATAGGGAGGTGTTTGTCTGGAGTAAGGGGAAATATGAAGACATCAAGCAGATAATTGGACGAATAAACTGGAGGAGGCATTCTTGGGGAAGAGTACAGAAGGAACGTGGCAGATATTCAAGGAATGTTTGTCTGGAGCTCTGCACGACAACGTTCCGAGGAGACAAGGAGGTTTTGGTACGCCGCGGGAACCGTGGTGCGCGAAGGTTGTGGTGAACCTAGTTAGGAAGAAAGGAAAGATTTATCAAAGGTTCAGAGAGCTAGGAGATGTTAGGGATCTAGAGGAGTATAAGGTGTTTATAAGGGAGCTTAAAAAGGAAATTAGAAGAGCCAGAAGGGGTCATGAGAAGGCTTTGGCGGGTAAGATTAAGGAGAATCCCAAGGCCTTCTACAAATATGTGAAAAGTAAAAGGATGAGAAGAGAAGGGATAGGACCTATAAAAGGTGAAGGGGGAAAAGTCTGTGTGGAACTGGAAGAAATGGCAGAGGTGCTTAATGAGTACTTTGCCTCGATATTCACGGTGGAAAGTGATCTGGGAGGTTGAACTGCAGGTTTGCAGCAGACTGAAAAGATTGAGTATGTGGATGTTAAGAAAGAGGATGTGTTGGAACTGTTAAATTCTATCAAGATAGACAAGTTGCCGGGACCAGATGGGATGTACCCCAGGTTACTGTGGGAGGTGAGGGAAGTGCAGACCCCCTGGTGATGATCTTTGCGTCGTCGTTGGAGACTGGAGACGTTCCGGAGGATTGGAGGATGTGGTTCCTATCTTTAAGAAAGGGAACAAGGATAGTCCAGGAAATTACTGACCGGTGAGTCTGACCTCAGTGGTTGGTAAGCTGATGGAGAGGCTTCTGAGCGACAAGATTTATGAGCATTTGGAGAAGTTTAGAATGATCAGAAATAGTCAGCATGGTTTTGTCAAGGGCAGGTTGTGCCTTACGAGCCTAGTTGAGTTCTTCGAAAATGTGACTGAACGCATTGACAAAGGAAGAGCGGTGGATGTGGTGTACATAGATTTCAGCAAGTTATTTGATAAGGTCCCCCATGCAAGACTTCTTCAGAAGGTGAGACAGCATGGGATCCAAGGGGCTTTGGCCTTCTGGATCCAGAACTGGCTTGCCGGCAGAACGCAGAGAGTGATTGTGGATGGGGCTTTTTCTGCATGGAGGTCGGTCACCAGTGGAGTGCCCCAGGGATCTGTTCTGGGACCCTTGCTGTTTGTCATTTTCATAAATGACCTGGATGAGGAAGTGGAGGGATGGGTTAGTAAGTTCGCCGACGATACGAAGGTTCGTGGTTTTGTGGATGGTCTGGAGGGATGTCAGAAGTTGCAGCGGGACATAGATAGGATGCAAGACTGGGCGGAGAAGTGGCAGATGGACTTCAATGCAGATAAATGTGTAGTGGTCCATTTTGGCGGGACCAATGGAATGAAGGAGTACAATATAAGGGGTAGGAGTCTTAGCTGTGCTGAAGAGCAAAAGGATCTTGGGGTCTGGGTCCGTAGGACTCTTAAATCGGCCTCGCAGGTGGAGGATGCAGTCAAAAAGGTGTACGGTGTACTGGCCTTCATTAAGCAAGGGATTGAGTTTAGGAGTCAGGAGGTAATGCTGCAACTGTATAAGACCCTTGTCAGATCCCGCTTGGAGTACTGTGTGCAGTTCTGGTCGCCTCACTATAGGAAGGATGTGGAAGCTATTGAGAGGGTGCAGAGGAGATTTACAAGGATGCTGCCTGGATTGGGAGGCAGGCCTTATGAAGATAGGTTGAGGGAGCTGGGACTGTTCTCCCTGGAGAGACAAAGGTTGAGAAGCGACCTGATAGAGGTTTATAAAATGTTGAGAGGAATAGATAGGGTGGACTCTCAGAGACTATTTCCTAGGGCTGTAACAGTCGCTACGAGAGGACACAGATTTAAGGTTTAAGTACAAAGGAGATGTTAGGGGAAAGTTTTTCACTCAGAGGGTGGTGAGTGAATGGAATCAGCTGCCGTCGGTGTTGGTAGAGGCAAACTCACTGGGATCTTTTAAAAGATTTCTGGATGAGTAGATGGAATCTAATGGGATTGGGGGTTATAGATAGGTCTATGACTTGGTAGGTATAGATGTGTTCGGTGCAACTTGTGGGCCGAAGGGCCGGTTTGTGCTGTAGTGTTCTATGTTCTATGTTCCATGATCTTGAAAATAGGCACCACATCCGCAATTCTCCAATCTTCTGGAACCTCTCCCGTCTCTATCAACGACGCAAGGATCATCGCCAGGGGCTCTACAATCACTTCCCTCACCTCCCACAGTAACCTGGAGTACATCCCATCCAGACCCAGTGACTCATCTACCTTGATGGAATTTAACAGTTCCAACATCTCCTCTTTCTTAATGTCACATACTCAATCTTTTCAGTTCGCTGCAATCCTGCAGTACAACCCCCCAGATCACTTTCCACTGTGGATATTGAGGCAAAGTACTTGTTAAGCACCTCTGCCACTTCTTCTAGTTCCACACAGACTTTTCCCCTTTCACCTTTTATAGGTCCTATCCCTTCTCGTCTCATCCTTTTACTCTTCACATATTATAGAATGCCTTGGGATTCTCCTTAATCCTACCTGCCAAAGCCTTCTCTTGACCCCTTCTGGCTCTTCTAATTTCCTTTTTAACCTCCCTTCTACAAGTCTTATATGCCTCTAGATCCTTAACATCCTCTAGCTCCCTGAACCTTTTGTACAACTTTCTTTTGTTCATAACTAAGTTCATCACAACCTTTGTGCACCACGGTTCTCTCGACCTATCAAAACCTCCTTGTCTCACCGGAACGTTGTCGTGCAGAGCTCCAGACAAATATTTTTTGAAAATCTGCCACCTTCCTTCAGTACTTTTCCCCAAGAACACCTCCTTCCAGTTTACTCTTCCAATTTCCTGCCTGATGTCTTCATATTTCCACCTATTCTAGATAAACACCTTCCTATCCTGCCTGATCCTATCCCTTTCCAATGCTATTGTGAAGGAGATAGAATTACGATCACCATTCCTGAGATGCTCTCCAACCGAGAGATCCGACATCTGCCCTGGTTCATTAGCCAGCACCAGATAAGCTTCTCCTCTCGTAGGCTTATCCACGTGCTGTGTCAGGAAACCCTCCTGAACATACTTAACAAATTCCTCAACATCTGAACCCCTTACCCTGGGGACATTCCAGTCGATGTTTGGGAAATTGAAATCTCCCATCACGACAACTCTGTTATTTCTACATCTTTCTAGGATCTGTTTCCCTATCTGCACCTCAACATCCCTGTCACTATTGGGTGGCCTATAAAAAACACCCAGCAAAGTTTTCGATCCCTTGTTGTTCCTAACTTCCACCTACAGAGACTCCGTAGACAGTCCCTCCACAGCATCCACCTTCTCTACAGCTGTGACACTGTCCCTGATCAACAGTGCCACTCCCCCACCTCTTTTGCCTCCCTCCCTGTCCTTCCTGAAGCATCTAAATCCTGGCACCTGAAGTACCCAGTCCTGTCCCTGAGATATCCAAGTCTCTGTAATGGCCACCACATCACATTTCCAAGCAGCAATCCAGGCCCTGAGCTCATCCACTTTATTCACTACACTCCTGGCATTAAATTAGACACAGCTCAGACCCTCAGTCTGGGAGCTTCCCTTCTCCATCACCTGTCTAATCTCCCCCTCATACTGTCTATAATCCTTCTCTACTTGGGAGCTAACTTCCTCACTCCCAGTCACCTCACCTCGATTCCCTCCTCCCAACGTTTCTAGTTTAAAGTCCCTTCAGAAGCCCTGGCCAGCCTTCCCACCTGGTGGGTAGAGATATGTTCGGTGCAATTTTGTGTGTCGAAGGGCCTGTTTGTGTTGTAGTGTTCTATATTTTATGTTCTGTGTTATATCAAGGAGCCCAGAAACTGGAATCAATGGGAATCAGGGGCAAACTCTCCGCTGGTTGGGTCATACCTGGTACATTGGGAGATGATTGTGGTTGTGGAGGGTCACTCACCCCAGCTCCAGGACATCTCCACAGGAGTCCCTTCAACTACTTCATCAATGACCTTCCCTCTATCATAAGGTCAGAAATGGGGATGTTCGTTGATGGTTGCACAATGTTCAGCACCACTAGCGATTCCTCAGAAACTGAAGCAGTTCATGTTCAAATGCAGCAAGATCTGGACAATATCCAGATTTGGGCTGACAAGTGGCAACTAACATACACACCACACAAATGCCAGGCAATGACCATCACTAACAAGAATGGATTTAACCATTACTCCTCGACATTCAATGGTGTAACCATCACTGACAAGTGAGACTCACTGTTAACACCCTTGGGTTACCATTGACCAGAAACTCAACTGGATTCATCAGATTAACACTTTCTGCGCCAGTCTGCCATGAGGGACCTTGTCAAAGGTCTTACTGAAATCCATGTAGACAACATCTACTGCCCTACCCTCATCCCCTACCCACTTCCATGAAAAACTCGATCAAGTTTGTGAGACACGACCTCTTCTTCATAAAACCATGTTGCCTCTCACTAATACATCCACTTATTTCCAAGTGGGAATAAATACTGTTTAAAGAATTCTCTCCAATAATTTCCCTACCACTCATATAAGGCTCACTGGCCTTTAATTACCTGGGATTATTCTTGCTACCCTTCTTAAACAAAGGAAAAACATTGGCTATTTTCCAATCCTTTGGGATCTCCCCTGTAATCAGTGAGGATACAAAGATTTCTCTCAAGGCGCCAGCAATTTCCTCTCTTGCCTCTCACAGCATTCTAGGGTAAATCCCATTAGGCCCTGGAGACTTGTTTACCTCAATGTTTCTCAAGAATCCCAATACCTCCTCCTTTTTGATCTCAACGTGATTCAAACGGTCTACACACCCTTAGACACCACCTTTCAAACCCATGATTACTTTCATTTAGATGGACAAGGGCAGCAGATAAATGGGAATACCACCACCTGCAACTTCCCCTCCAACTCTCCCATCATCCTGACCTGGAAATATATCGTCATTCCTTCACACTCACTGGGTCAAATCCCTGGAATTCCCTTCCTGACGGCATTGTGGATCAACCCATTCTACGGGGACTGCAGTGATTCAAGAAGGCAGCTCACCACCACCTTCTCAAGGGCAACTAGGGATGGGCAATAAATGCTGGCCAGTCAGCGACACCCATGTCCCACAAATGAATAAAAAGGGCCAGGCGTTATTGGGCAGGATTTTACGGCTTCCTTCAGGCAAGATCCGAAATTCCCGCTCGAAGTCATTGGTGATTTTTGTTCCCAGTCCCTTGCCTGAGTGAGGAGGTAGAGTCCTGGTCAGTGTCTGTATAAAAGTTACCAGAGTAAATGTCTGTGTATCGGTTATCATGGTTAGTGCCTGTGTATCGGTTACCGGGGTTAGAACACAGAACGTAGAACATTACAGCGCAGAACAGGCCCTTCAACCCTCGATGTTGCGCCGACCAATTAGGAAAAAGCAGTGACCCTCTAACCTAAACCATTCCCTTTTCGTCCATAAACTTATCTACTAACCTCTTAAACACCCCCAAACTTGGCACATCTACAACTGCAGCAGGCAGGGCATTCCATACCCTTACCATCCTCTGGGTAAAGAACCTACCTCTGACATCTGTCCTATAACTACCACTCCTTAATTTAAAGCTATGTCCCCTCGTGCTAGCTTTCCCCATCCTAGGAAAAAGTCTATCACTGTCCACCCTATCTAAACCTCTAATCGTCTTATATGTTTCAATAAGGTCTCCTCTTAGCCGCCTTCTTTCTATTGAAAACAACCTCAAATCCCTCAGCCTCTCTTCATAATACCTGCCCTCCATACCATGCAACATCCTGGTAAACCTCCTCTGTACCCTCTCCAATGCCTCCACATCTTTCTTATAATGTGGGGACCAGAACTGCACACAATACTCCAAGTGCGGCCGCATGACGTTGCGGCTCTGAAATTCAATTCCCTAGCATTAAAAGCCAAGACTCCATATGCCTTCTTAACAACCTTATTGACTTGATTGCCAACTTTTAGGAATCTATGCACATACACACCAAGATCCCTCTGTTCTTCAACACTATTAAGAATCCTAACATTAGCCCTATACTCTACACGTTTGTTATTCCTGCCAAAGTGAATTACCTCACACTTTTCCGCATTAAACTCCACTTGCTACCTGTTACTCTGCAACTTGTCCAAGTCTCTCTGCAAACTAGAACACCCCTCTTCACTATCTCCCACTCCTCCGACTTTAGTGTCATCCGCAAATTTAGTAATCCATCCTTCAATACCCTCATCCAGATCATTTATAAAAATTACAAACAGCAGGGGCCCCAAAACAGACCCCTGAGGTACACCACTTGTCACCGAACTCCACGATGAATATCTCCCATCAACCACCACCTCTGTCTTCTATCTGCCAGCCAATTCCTAATCCAATTAGCTAAATCACCCTCTATCCCATACATCTGCATTTTCTGCAGAAGTCTTCCATGGGCCACCTTATCAAACGCCTTACTAAAGTCCATATATACTACATCAACCGCCTTACCCCCATCCACCTCTTTGGTCACTTTCTCAAAAAACTCAATGAGGTTAGTAAGGCACGACCTACCCTTCACAAAACCATGCTGACTATCCCCAATCAATTCATTTCTCTCTAAATAACTATAAATCCTATCCCTAATAATTCTCTCCAATACTTTGCCCACAACAGAAGTAAGACTCACTGGCCTATAATTCCCTGGAAAGTCTCTCTTCCCCTTCTTGAACAATGGGACCACATTCGCTATCCTCCAGTCTTCCGGCACTATACCGTAACCAACGACGACCTGAAGATCAGAGCCAGAGGCTCTGCAATCGCCTCTCTTGCCTCCCAGAGAATCCTAGGGTAAATCCCGTCCGGCCCAGAGGACTTATCTATTTTCAAACCCTCAAGAATATCTAGCACATCCTCCTTATCTACTTCAATACTTTCCAGTTTACAACCCTGTATCCCAGTGTTCTCCACAACTACATTTACATCTCCCTGCGTGAATACCGAAGAGAAATATTTGTTCAGTGCCTCTCCAATCTCTTCAGGCTCCATGCACAACTTCCCACTGCTGTCTCTGACTGGCCCTAATCTTGCCCTAACCAATCTTCTATCCTTAACATATCTAAAGAAAGCTTTAGGATTCTCCTTGATCCTATCAGCCAAAGTCTTCTCGTGTCCTCTTTTAGCTCTTCTCAACTCACTCTTTAGCTCCCTCCTGGCTAATCTATAGCTATCCATTGCACTAACTGAGCCTTCAAGCCTCATCCTGACATAAGCCTCCTTTTTCCTTTTAACCAGCGAATTAACTTTTTTCGTACACCAAGGTTCCCTTACTCGACCATTTCCTCCTTGCCTGACAGGGACATACTTATCAAGGACTCGCAGCAGCTGCTCCTTGAATAAGCTCCACATTCCAGATGTTCCCAGTCCCTGTAGTTTCCTAGTCCAATCTATGCACCCTAATTCTCTCCTGATGGCCTCATAATTACCCTTCCCCCAGCTATAACTACTGCCCCCAGCTTCATGCCTATCCCTATCCATCACTAAGGTGAACGTAACCGAATTGTGGTCACTATCACCAAAATGTTCACTAACTTCCAAGCCTAACACCTGGTCTGGCTCATTGCCCAGCACCAAATCCAATGTAGCCTCACCTCTAGTTGGCCTACCTACATACTGAGTCAAAAAACCTTCCTGCACACTTTGTATAAAAACTGACCCCTCTAACGAGCTAGAGCTATAGCTATTCCAATCAATATTAGTAAAGTTAAAGTCCCCCATAACAATTACCCTATTACTTTCACTCCTGTCGAACTTTGCAATCCTTTCCTCTACCTCTCTAGAACTTTTAGGAGGTCTATAAAAGACTCCCAACAGGGTGACCTCTCCTCTCCTGTTTCTAATCTCAGCCCATACTACCTCAACAGACAAGTCCTCATCAAACTTCCTTTCTGTCACTGTGATACAGTCTTTGACTAATAAGTTATCGGGGTTAGTGCCTATGTATCGGTTATCAGGGTTAGTGCCCGTGTATCAGGGTTAATGCCCATGTATCGGTTATCGGGGTTCGTGCCTGTGTATCAGGGTTAGTGCCCGTGTATCGGTTATCGGGGTTCGTGCCTGTGTATCGGGGTTGGTGCCTGTGTATCGGTTATCGCGGTTAGTGCCCGTGTATCGGTTATAGAACATAGAACATAGAACATAGAACAATACAGCACAGAACAGGCCCTTCGGCCTTCGATGTTGTGCCGACCAAAATAAAAAGCAATGCCCCTCCTAACTAAACCATTCCCTTCTCTTCCATATACTTATCAACTAACCTCTTAAACGCCACCAAACTTGGCGCATCTACAACAGCTGCAGGCAGGGCATTCCACTCCCTAATCACTCTTTGAGTAAAGAACCTACCTCTGATATCCGTCCTATAACTCATACCCCTTAATTTAAAGCTGTGTCCCCTCGTGCTAGCTTTTCCATCCTAGGAAAAAGGCTATCACTGTCCACCCTATCCAAACCTCTAATATCTTATATGTTTCAATAAGATCCCCCCTTAGCCGCCTCCTTTCTAACGAAAACAACCTCAAATCCTTCAACCTCTCTTCATAGGACCTGCCCTCCATACCAGGCAACATCCTAGTAAACCTCCTCTGTACCCTCTCCAATGCCTCCACATCTTTCTTATAATGTGGCGACCAGAACTGCACACAATACTCCCCAATACTGCACACAATAGTGCCCGTGTATCGGTTATCGCGGTTAGTGCCCGTGTATCAGGGTTAGTGCCTGTGTATCGGGGTTAGTGCCCGTGTATCAGTTATCGGGGTTCGTGCCTGTGTATCGGGGTTAGTGCCTGTGTATCGGTTATCGGGGTTGGTGCCTGTGTATCGGTTATCGGGGTTGGTGCCTGTGTATCGGTTATCGGGGTTGGTGCCTATGTATCGGTTATCGGGGTTGGTGCCTGTGTATTGGGGTTTGTGCCTGTATATCGGTTATCGGGGTTTGTGCCTGTGTATCGGGGTTAGTGCCTGTGTATCGGTTATCGGGGTTGGTGCATGTGTATTGGTTATCGGGGTTGGTGCCTGTGTATTGGTTGTCGGGGTTGGTGCCTGTGTATTGGGGTTTGTGCCTGTGTATCAGTTATCGGGGTTCATGCCTGTGTATCGGGGTTAGTGCCCGTGTATCGGTTATCGGGGTTAGTGCCCGTGTATCAGGGTAGTGCCCGTGTATCGGTTATCGGGGTTAGTGCCTGTGTAACGGGGTTAGTGCCCGTGTATCGGTTATCGGGGTTAGTGCCTGTGTATCGGGTTAGTGCCTGTGTATCGGTTATCGGGGTTAGTGCCTGTGTATCAGGGTTAGTGCCGTGTATCGGTTATCGGGGTTAGTGCCTGTGTATCGGGGTTAGTGCCTGTGTATCGGTTATGGGGTAGTGCCTGTGTATCGGGGTTAGTGCCCGGTATCGGTATCGGGGTTAGTCCCTTATCGGGGTTAGGCCCGTGTATCGGTTATGGGTTAGTGCCCGTGTATCGGTTATCGGGGTTAGTGCCCGTGTTATCGGGGTTAGTGCCTGTGTATCGGGGTTAGTGCCTGTGTATCGGTTATCGGGGTTAGTGCCTGTGTATCGGGGTTAGTGCCCGTGTATCGGTTATCGGGGTTAGTGCCTGTGTATCGGGGTTAGTGCCTGTGTATCGGTTATCGGGGTTAGTGCCTGTGTATCGGGGTTAGTGCCTGTGTATCGGTTATCGGGGTTAGTGCCTGTGTATCGGGGTTAGTGCCTGTGTATCGGTTATCGGGGTTAGTGCCTGTGTATCGGGGTTAGTGCCTGTGTATCGGTTATCGGGGTTAGTGCCTGTGTATCGGGGTTAGTGCCCGTGTATCGGTTATCGGGGTAGTCCTGTATCGGGGTTAGTGCCTGTGTGGTTATCGGGGTTAGTGCCCGTGTATCGGTTATCGGGGTTAGTGCCCGTGTATCGGGGTTAGTGCCTGTGTATCGGGGTTAGTGCCTGTGTATCGGTTATCGGGGTTAGTGCCTGTGTATCGGGGTTAGTGCCTGTGTAAATTGCGTAAATTGCAGGAGTCATTTTTATTTATAATATTATTTGTGTAATTTTATGAATAATATTATTTCTTATTTATAATATTATTTGTTGTCCAGGGCTGCTGGTGAATTCAGGCAATGAAATGGATTTTTGTGACTGGGTGGAAGCTGGTTTCTGGGAGTATTTAAGGTTTCCCCCTCCCCCAGGCTGTGAGGTAAAGTACAATGATCAGTCTGTATACTGAACTGGATATCTTTACAGTTAGCAATGTGGCAGCAGTGTGTGTGTGTGTGTGTGTGCAGTAACACAGACTCCATCCACAGGTTGTCCAAGGTTAATGTCTGAAACAGATTGTGGAATGTGAGTGTGGCAGCGACTTGCTGAGCATCACATTGGCCAAATTCACATTTGGTTTGAATCTTTCTCTCTGTTGCCTGCTTTTCCTTTCTCACGAGTGGTGGTCTCTCTCTCTCTCTCTCTCTCTTTCAGCCTTTAACCCTTTCATTTCAGCCAGAACTTTTCATTGAAGATGTGAGTAATGAAGTTTTCTTGTTGAAACCTTTAAAATGTAGAGATTTCAGATCCTCTCTGCTGATTAATATCAGCAACATTTCCAACTGGGAATTGGAGTTCCTTTCTTAAACATTCCCAGTGTCACATCTCTGGATACTGGGACTGATTTCAGCTCACTCTCCACACTCTGTCTTTTCCACAGAAAATGCCTCAAAAATAACTTTCAATTAAATTCTTTGCAATTTCATCTTTGTGCTGTGTGCTTTTTATTTGCTTAATATTTGTACAACTCTGAACAGTATAAGAATTAATGAGTAAGATCCCCCTACCTCTTTATCTCTGTGTGTGTGTTTCTCTGTCCCTCTCTCTCTGATCCCCTCTCTTTATGGTCTCTGTGACTGTCTGTCCTCTCTCTTTCTTTCTCTCTCTCCCCATTTCTTTCCCTGTCCCTCTGACTCTTTCTCTTTCCCTGTCCCCTCTCTCTCTGTGTCTGTTTCCCTCTCTCTCTGTCCCTCTCCCCCTCTCTCTGTGTCTCTCTCTGTCCCTCTCTCTCTTTCTCTCCCTCTGTCTGTCTGTCTCTCTCCCCCTTCTTTCTATCTCTCTCTTTGTCTGTCTGTCTCTCTCTGTCTCTCTCTATTTCTCCCCGCTTTCTTTCTGTCCCTCTCTGTCTTTCTCTATTTCTGTCCCCGCTCTCTCTTTGTCTCTCTCTCTCTTTCTGTCCCTCTCTCTCTCTCTCTCTTTGCCTGTCCCTCTCTCTGTCTCCCTGTTTCTGTCCCTTATTCTCTGTTTCTCTGTCCCTCTCTCTCTGTCCCTCTGTTTCTGTCCCTCTGTTCCTCTCTCTCTCTGTCTCTCTCTCTGTCCCCCCCTCTCTCTCTCTCTCTGTCCCTCTGTCTCTCTGTCTTCCTCTATTTCTGTCCCTCTTTCTCTCTGTCTCTCATTCTCTCTCTCTCTCTCCCTCACTCTCTCTCTCTGTCCCTCACTTTCTCTCTCTCTCTGTCCCTCACTCTGTCTCCTGTTTCTGTCCCTCACTCTGTTTCTCTGTCCCTCTCTCTCTCTCTGTCTGTCCCTCTCTCTGTCTCCCTGTTTCTGTCCCTCACTCTGTTTTTTCTGTCCCTCTGTCTCTGTTTCCCTGTTTCTGTCCCTTACTCTGTTTTTCTGTCTCTCTCTCTCTGTCCCTCTCTCTCTCTGTCTTCCCCTCTCTCTCTCTGTCTTCCCCTATCTCTCTCTGTCTTCCTCTCTCTCTCTCTGTCCTTCACTCTCTCTCTCTCTCTGTCCCTCTCTCTCTCTGTCCCTCACTCTCTCTGTCCCTCACTCTCTCTCTCTTTGTCTGTCCTCTCTCTCTCTCTCTCTGTCCCTCTCTCTCTCTGTCCCTCACTCCCTCTCTCTCTGTCCCTCACTCTCTCTGTCCCTCTCTCTCTCTCTCTCTGTCCCTCTGAGGGTCTTGGCTGAGTTGTTTGAAGTAATCAGTTTTTGGGGAGTTCTTGTGTGTGGTCAGTGGGTGGATGATGTGGATTTCAGTGAGGTGACTGGGTAAGTTTCAGGAGTTGATGATGAGCTGTCAGTCTCCTCCCCCCCCCCCCCCAGCTCCCCCACCCTCTCCCCATCCTCCCCCCCACCACCCTGCAGTCTGGCAGAGCGGGGACAGAGTTTGGATTGGAGAGTGCAGATTGCTGGGGAACTCAGACAGATCCTAACGCCAGCCGCACACTTCCTCCACTGATGGCTTTGTGAAGAGTGACTTTGGGATTGTTTTGCTGTGTGGGACTGTCCGGAGGTGAAGCCGAGCCTGATTCTCACATTCCTCTAACAGGCAGGAGGATGGAGAGCTCGAACACTCGCTGGAAAAGCAGAAGGTGTCTGAGAGTCTGCACCTTGTTCACACTAACATCTTTAACCTTCCTTCACGTTGCAGCTGTGAATGGAGGTGAGTTTCTGAATCCAACTTAGCAGAAAAATCGCCCAAACTCCCAACTTTCTTCCCAATGGTCTGTCTCTGTGTCCCTGTCTGTGTCCCTGTCTGTGTCCCTGTCTGTGTGTTTCTCTCGATCTCTCATTGTGTCACTGTGTGTGTGTGTGTGTGTCTATTTCTGTCTCTGAATTTTACTGTTAGTTCCTATCTACATTAATCTATTTCACGTTTCCTACAATACTGCTCTATCCTCTCTCATTATAACTCAATTCTCCCCTTTACTCCTTCACTCTGCCGCCCCTCTCTATCTTTTACTTTTCTAAATATCTGTCCATCTCTTTTTTTTAATCTATCTGTACTATCTATCTATCTACCTGTCTGTCTCTGTCCATACCTGTCTGTCTCTGTTTGTCACTCTCTGTCAATGATTGTCTATCCGTCTCTCTCTCTATGTGTCTATCTGTCATTATCGGTCTGTCTCTCTTTTTCTGACTCTCTCTCTCTCTGTCTCTACCTCTCTTCTGCCTTTGTCTCTGTCTGTCTGTCTCTGTTTCTATCTCTCTGTCTGCTTGTCTGTCTCTCTGTCTCCCTCTCTGTCTGTGATAGACGGAAATGAAGTTGAATTCTATCCCGAAGATACAGAGAGAGAGATTCTGGGTGTGGAGATTGTGTCTGAGTGTCAGTGGGCCCCGGGAGGGGTGGGGGAGGGGGGGTGGTGGTGGGTGTGATGGATCTGAACCGCCCCCGTGGTCCACAAGGTGAACTGGATCCGCTTTGCTGAGGATGAAGAGAGTGTGCTGGCATTGCAGGGGTTAAAGTGAATAGCAGCCTGTCCCTGGGGAAGGAGCAGCTTGTTAAATATTTGGTTAAGTTCTTGCTGAAATACCTGCTCACCGCTCACAGGCAGGGGCACAGTAGCTGCATTCTTTCTCTGGAACTCACTGTGTGCACAACTGCTTTCAGAAATACTGCTTCATTCCAGCCAGTTCCTCAGTCAGACCCCGAATAAGGGCAGCATCTACCTGCAGTCTTTCTGCAGAGACACTTTCATTTACCATCAGTTTCAGGGACTGAGAGACACAGATCCAATTGGAATTCAGAATTGGGAAAAGCTGTCGGACTCTCTCAGTGTAAAAAGAGGCCATTCGACCCATTGTGCCTGTGCTGTACCAACTATCCAATACATTCCACTCTTCCATAATCTAAAAGTTTCTTTTTCCAGCATTTCTCCAATTCCCTTTTGAAAGTTATTATTGAATCTGCTCCCACCGCCCTTTCAGGCAGAACATTCCAGATCACAACAACTCACTGCGTCAAATAAATTCCCCTCATCTCCCCCTCTGGTTCTTTTCCCGATTCTCTTCAATCTGGTTACCCACCCTCCTGTCACTGCAAACACTTTCTCCTGAATTACTCCACCAAAACTCTTCCTGATTTTGACCTCCTCTATTAAATCTCCTCTTAACCTTCTCTGCTCCAAGGAGAACAATCCCAGCTTCTCCAGTCTCTCCGTATTCACTGAGGTCCCTCATCCCTGGGAACATTCCAGTAAATCTCCTCTGTACCCTCTCCAAGACTCTGTCTCTATATTCTGGTGTACATAACATTGTGAATGAATTGTTCTATAGATTGCATATCCCCCATAGGATGCATACTACAGCATAGATTATAGATTATGCACATGCTGTTTATGTTGGATAATGTATAGATCATCTCTGTCCCAAACAACAGATAATGTATAGATTCTATACTGTTCACATACTGCATATCACTGATATTGTAAAGATTCTATATTATGCACAGGAGGTTTTTTTTTGTTCTTTGTTCTTTGAGGTACTCAACTGATGTTGGATATGAATTACTTTTGACTGGGATTATTGCAGGAATAGAACTGGAGTGCAAAAGTGATTGGAAGAATTAGTTGTAAACCTAAAATCTTAGAAAGTGAAGGGAGTGAAATTAGTGGAGTGATGGGTGCAGCCTGTCCCACATCTTCCAGTCTGGGTAAGGTGACAAGGTGGGAGAATCGGACAGGATTCCCTTCCCCGTGGCGCTGTCACTCAGCATTCCTGATGGCAGGAATGATACTGAACCGCCAAAGGGACCAAATGAGGAGGAGTCCCAGCTAGGGTGAGAGAGAATCAGTGTGAGTGTGAGTGTGAGTGTGTGTGTGTGTGTGTGAGAGAGAGTGTGAGTGTATGTAAGACTGTTTGTGAATGACATAAAGAGTATATGAGAGAGAGAGGGGATGATAGAGTGTGTGTGAGTGTGTGTGTGTAAGGGAGTGTGAGTGTGTGTAAGGGAGAAAGAATGTGACTGTGAATGAGAAGTGTGTATGAATGTGTAGGCGTGTGAGAGAGACAGAGAGTGAGTGTGAGAGTGAGAGAGTGTGTGTGTGTGAGAGAGAGAGAGAGTGAGTGTGAGAGAGAGAGAGAGAGTGAGTGTGTGAAGAGAGAGAGAGTGTGTGAGAGAGAGAGAGATGTGAGAGAGGAGAGAGAGAGTGAGTGTGTGAGAGAGAGAGAGAGTGAGTGTGAGGAGAGAGAGAGTGTGTGTGTGAGAGAGAGAGTGAGGTGAGAGAGAGTGAGAGTGAGAGAGAGTGGTGTGAGAGAGAGGAGTGAGTGTAGAGAGAGAGAGGTGTGTGTGAGAGAGAGAGTGTGTGTGAGAGAGAGAGAGTGTGTGTGAGAGAGAGAGAGATGTGAGAGTGTGTGAGAGAGAGGAGGAGTGTGAGAGGAGAGAGAGAGTGAGTGTGAGGAAGAGAGAGAGTGTGTGTGTGGAGAGAGAGAGTGTGAAGAGAGAGATGTGATAGAGAGAGAGAGAGAGAGAGTGAGTGTGAGAGAGAGAGAGAGTGAGTGTGTGAGAGAGAAAGGTGTGTGTGTGAGAGAGAGAGAGTGTGAGAGAAAGAGAGAGTGTGAGAAGAGAGAGAGAGTGTGGTAGAGAGTAGAGAGAGAGTGTGAGAGAGAGTGTGAGAGAGAGAGGGGTGATAGAGTTGAGAGAGAGTGTGAGTGAGAGTGTGAGAGGTGGAGAAGGAGAGTGGAGTGTGAGAGAGAGAGAGAGTGTGTGTGAGAGAGGAGGAGAGTGTGTGAGAGAGAGATGGAGTGAGAGTGTGAGAGAGAGAGAGAGATGTGAGTGTGAGAGAGAGATAGAGAGTAGTGTGAGAGAGAGTGTGAGGAGAGAGATGTGAGAGAAGAGTGTGAGTGAGAGAGAGAGTGAGAGAGAGTGAGAGGAGGAGGAGAAGATGTGGATAGATGAGAGAGTTGTGTGTGAGAGAGTGATGAGAGAGAGTGTGAGAGAGAGAGTGAGTTGTGGAGAGAGAGTGTGTAGAGAGTGTGAGAAGAGAGAGAGTGTGTGAGAGAGAGAGAGAAGAGTGTGTGAGAGAGAGAGAGAAGTGTGAGAGAGAGAGAGAGTGTGTGAAGAGAGAGAGAGGAGTGTGAGGAGAGAGTAGAGTGTGAGAGAGAGAGTGTGTGAGAGAGAGAGAGAGAGTGTGAGAGAGAGAGAGAGTGTGTGAGAGAGAGAGTGTGTGTGAGAGAGAGAGAGAGTGTGAGGGAGAGAGAGTGTGTGAGGGAGAGAGAGTGTGTGAGGGAGAGAGTGAGAGAGATAGTGTGTGAGAGAGAGAGTGTGAGAGAGTGTGTGAGAGTGTGAGAGAGAGAGTGTGAGAGAGAGAGAGAGTGTGAGAGAGAGAGAGAGAGAAAGAGAGTGTGAGAGAGAGAGAGTGTGTGAGAGAGAGAGAGAGTGTGAGAGAGAGAGAGAGTGTGAGAGAGAGAGAGAGTGTGAGAGAGAGAGAGAGAAAGAGAGTGTGAGAGAGAGAGACAAAAATTCAAAGTGTAAAACATACAAGAAAGCAAGAGGATTCCTCCCCAGTTTTTTCCGCAAGTGAAGTAATGAGAATTTATGACATTCTGTGTAATGTGAATCGCACCAAGAGGGGAAGAGGGTGCTCTCAGCTTAGCCGTGAAGCCAGCTGCTGAGCCCTAGGGGTACAACTGCACAGGCACCCTGATCTCCCAGTGTACACACAGGATATAGAGTCTACAGGGAGATATGTCACCACCAACACCTCCCCCCCCATATTATTCCCCCATGGATGTCACTCTCCCAACGGACATTGCCCTGAACCCACAATCACAGTCTTGATCCACCAACCTCACATCACTTTCCTCTACAGAATTCACCCTTAGGCCTTGCCCCACCCCTACAGATCTTCCCCCTCAGGCCCTCTCCTGTCTCAGGCCCTGGCCCCTCAGGCTTTTGCTCCACAGGCCCGCCCCCCTCTCAGGCTCCATCCCATCTCTGCCTTGGCTCCTCAGGCACTGCCTTCCTTCAGGTCCTGCTCAACACCCCTCCTCAGACACTGTCCCCCCTCCTCAGGCCTAGACCCCTCTCAGGCCCTGCCCTCCCCTCAGACACTGCCCCACCCACTCAGGCCTTGACTCCTCTCAGGCCCAGCCCCCCCTCAGGCCCTGCCTGACCCAGCCCCAGGGGGCTTCAGTGGCCCATGGTCCCAGTGAGGCTGTCATGCCTGGTTCCCATTGGTGGGGACCATCTGTGATCCTTGCTGGTTGGACCTTGGCCAATGAGGCTGTATCCAGGGCTGGTTAGTGAAATGTGAAATGTGTCATTAATATTTAAATCAGCTTCACTCCTGTCCCGTGTGTGAGGCAGATTCTATCGACAGAATGGAGCTGGTAACATCACGAGAGGCGGGAAAATGCCCACAACCCGATTTCCCAGCTCTTGCCCAATTTTACCACCTCGGCAAATCACTCAACCAATCTGATGTACTGGTGAGATCCTGCCCTGCACACGAGTGCGAGTGCGAGAGCGCAGTGCGAGTGCGCAGTGCGAGAGCGCAGTGCGAGAGCGCAGTGCGAGTGCGAGAGCGCAGTGCGAGTGCGAGAGCGCAGTGTGAGTGCGAGTGCGCAGTGCGCAGTGCGCAGTGCGAGTGCGAGAGTGCAGTGCGAGAGCGCAGTGCGAGTGCGAGAGCGCAGTGCGAGTGCGAGTGCGAGAGCGCAGTGCGAGTGCGAGAGCGCAGTGCGAGAGCGCAGTGCGAGTGCGAGTGCGAGAGCGCAGTGCGAGTGGCGAGAGCGCAGTGCGAGTGCGAGTGCGAGAGCGCAGTGCGAGTGCGAGAGCGCAGTGCGAGTGCAGTGCGAGAGCGCAGTGCGAGTGCGAGAGCGAGAGCGCAGTGCGAGAGCGCAGTGCGAGTGCGAGAGCGCAGTGCGAGTGCGAGAGCGCAGTGCGAGTGCGAGAGCGAGAGCGCAGTGCGAGTGCGAGAGCGCAGTGCGAGTGCGAGTGCGAGAGCGAGAGCGCAGTGCGAGTGCGAGAGTGCAGTGCGAGAGCGCAGTGCGAGTGCGAGAGCGCAGTGCGAGTGCGCGAAGCAGAGCGCAGTGCGAGAGCGAGAGGCAGTGCGAGTGCGAGAGCGCAGTGCGGAGCGCAGTGCGAGAGCGCAGTGCGAGTGCGAGAGCGCAGTGCGAGTGCGAGAGCGCAGTGCGAGTGCGAGTGCGAGAGCGCAGTGCGAGTGCGAGAGCGCAGTGCGAGTGCGAGAGCGAGTGCGAGAGCGCAGTGCGAGTGCGAGTGCAAGAGCGCAGTGCGAGTGCGAGAGCGCAGTGCGAGTGCGAGTGCGAGACCGCAGTGTGAGTGCGAGAGCGCAGTGCGAGTGCGAGAGCGCAGTGCGAGTGCGAGAGCGCAGTGCGAGAGCGCAGTGCGAGAGCGCAGTGCGAGAGCGCAGTGCGAGAGCGCAGTGCGAGAGCGAGAGCGCAGTGCGAGAGCGAGAGCGCAGTGCGAGAGCGCAGTGCGGGCAGTGATGGTCAGCGTGCGGTGGTGGGTATGTATCAGTGTCTGTCTCTGTTCAGGCTCTAGCTGGTGTGATCAGGAATGTGCCAGTGGAGATTCTGTGCTGCTCTGACTCAGCGCAGACAGCAACAGGGAGAACATCACAAGGATTAACTGTTCCATTCACCTTGACTGGTATCCGCAAGTGGATTAGAGCCAGTTCCACAGAGGCACAAACACCGGATTGAGAGGCAGTTTCCTCTCCTGGCAGCCTGGAGGGAATTGGCAATTCCAGCTCATTAATGTGGACCGAATGGGATGGGATTCTCAGGTCCTGGGTCCACCAGATACTGAGAGATGTTCAGGGCCAGATTGCATCAACAAGAAGTGAATCTTCTGGAGTGAGACACAGACTGACTGTTGTTCCCATCACAGACACTGTGGCAAACCGCAAACAGATAGAGTCAGAGGCTGGAATTCTATTGCAGAACGGCATTCTCCACTGGTCTTGTGTGGCCGTGGTCTTGTGTGGCCGAGGAGGTAAAATTCCAGATAAAGAGCCATACAGCACAGAAAAGGCCCTTCAGCCCATCAAGTCTGCACCACTAACCTCACACAAACCCCATTTCCCAGCTCTTGTTCCATATCCTTGAACGTTATGATACGTGAAGTGCTCATCGTAAAGATTATAAGGTTTCAAGTCTCCATTACCTTCCCAGGGAGCACATTCCAGATTCCCCAGCACCCTCTAAGTGAAGGGTGTTTTCTCAAATACCCTCTGAACCTCCTGCCCCTCACCCTAAAACTCTGCCCCCTTGTGACTGACCCCTCAACCAAGGGGAACAGTTGCTCCCTATTCACCCCGTCCACACCCCTCACAATCTTCTTCACCTCAATCATTTCCCCCCTCAGCCTTCTCTGCTCCAATGAAAACGACTCAATCTTATCCAGTCTCTCCTTACAGCTCAAACACTCCATCGCAGGCAGCATCCTGGTGAACCTTCTCTCTATCCCCTCTACTACTATCACATTCTTCATTTGGCGAGGTCACCAGAACTGTGCACAGTGCTCCTGCTGTGGCCTAACCAAAGCTCTGTCCAACTCTAACATTACATAAGACCATTATTGGGGCATTCAGCCTATCACATTCGTTTTACCATTCAATTATGGCTGATATTTTTCTCAACTCTATTTTCCTGCCTGTTCCCCATATTAACCAAGAATCTATCTACCTCTGTATTAAAGACACTCAATGATCTGGCTTCCACAACCTTCTGTGGCAAAGAGTTCCACAGATTCATCATTCTCTGGCTGAAGGAATTTCTCCTTATCTCTGTTTTAAAGGATTGTCCCTTTAGTCTGAGGTTGTGCCTTCTGGTTCTAGTTATTCTTATCAATGGAAACATCCTCTCCACACCCACTCTATCCAAGCTGTATCTATAAGTTTCAATAAGATCTCCCCTCATCCTTCTAAACTCAAACAAGTACAGACCCAGAGTCCTCAACCTGTTTCTCGTACGCAAAGCCTTTAATTCCTAGGTCATTCATGTGAACCTCCTCTGGATCCTTTCCAAGAGCAGCACATCTTTCCTTAGATAGAGGGCCCAATATTGCTCAAAATATTCCAAATGTGGCTTGAGACAGTCGCAGAAGTACATAGAACACAGAACAATACAGCACAGTACAGGCCCTTTGACCTTCGATGCTGTGCTGAGCTTCGTCCGAATCCAAGATCAAGCTATCTCACTCCCTATCATTCTGGTGTGCTCCATGTGCCTATCCAATAACCGCTTGAAAGTTCCTAAAGTGTTTGACTCCACTATCACAGCAGGCAGTGCATTCCACATCCCAACCACTCTCTGACATTGGACATCCCTCCTATATCTCCCACCATAAACCTTATAGTTATGCCCCCTAGTAACAGCTGCATCCACCCAAGGAAATAGTCTCTGAGCGTCCACTCCATCCATCCCTCTCATCATCTTATAAACCTCTATTAAGTCGCCCCTCATCCTCCGTCGCTCTAAAGAGAAAAGCCCCAACAACCTCAACCTTTCCTCAATAAAAGACCTACCCTCCAAACCAGGCAGCATCCTGGTAAATCTCCTCTGCACTCTCTCCAATGCTTCCACATCCTTCTTATAGTGAGGTGACCAGAACTGAACACAATATTCTAAATGTGGTCTCACCAAGGCCCGGTATAGTTGCAGCATAACCCCACGGCTCATAAACTCAAACCCCTGTTAATAAACTCTAACACACTATAGGCCTTCTTCACTCCTTTATCCACTTGAGTGACAACCTTCAGAGATCTGTGGATATGAAACCCAAGATCTCTCTGTTCCTCCACATTCCTCAGAATCCTGCTGTTGACCCTGTAATCTGCATTCAAGTTTGTCCGACCAAAATGAATCACCTCACACTTATCTGGGTTAAACTCCAAATGCCACTTTTCGGCCCAGCTCTGCATCCTATCAATGTCTCTTTGCAGCCTACAAGAGCCCCCCCACCTCATCCACTACTCCACCAATCTTGGTGTCATCAGCAAATTTACTAACCCACCCTTCAGACCCCTCATCCAAGTCACTGATAAAAATCACAAATAGCAGAGGACCCAGCACTGATCCCTGTGGTACACCCGCTGGGAACTGGCCTCCAGTCTGAACATTTTCCCTTCACCACCACCCTGTCTTCTATGAGAAGCCAGTTACTTATCCAATTGGCCAAATTTCCTTCTATCCCACACCTCTTTATCTTCTTCACGAGTGTACCATGGGGAACCTTATCAAACGCCTTACTAAAATCCAAATATACGACATCAACTGCTCTAACTTCATCTACGCACTTATTTACCTTCACAAAAAATTCAATCAAATTTGTGAGGCAGGACTTACCCCTCACAAAACTGTGCTGACTATCCCGAATTAAACTGCATCTTTTTTAAATGGTCATTTTGTACTCAGGGAAGATTTTATTTCCTGAGTCAGTTTTCAGAAAGACAAAGGAACAGAATAATGATTTGAATCAGAAATCCACACAGTGCAGTGTTTCTGTGAAAAAGTTGTGCAGTCCCTTGAACTCTCACTGCTCTCTCTCACACCCTGACATATCCTATTGCCTCTCTAAAAGTTCCAGTAGAATCTGACCCACCCACACTTACAACTAATGCATTGTAAAAGCACACTGTCTGTGAGTGAAATCATTTCTCCTCATTGCCCCTCATCACAGGGTTGTTGAGATGAGAAAGAGGCCATTCGGCCCATCACCAGTCTCCAAACGAGCAATTCTCTGAGTTTCATTCTCTTACCTTCCCTTTGTCACCTGCACGTTAACAGCTATCAGTTTAACTCCCTTTGGAAAGCTTCAACTGAACCTGTTTCCACCACATTCAGACTATCCATTACACATCTCAACCACTCACTGGGCCAGTTATTTCGCCAATTATGTTAATTTGATTATCTTTAATTACGGACCGCATTCCAAAGGAAAGTCTGTCTCCTTATTTATTCAATCAAACAGCCTTTCTAGTTTTGAACAGCCTGATTAATTGTCCTGTGAAACTCTACTCAGGAGAACAATCCCAGAGTATCCAATCTCTTCACATTCACTCAAGTCCCTCTTGGAGCTGAAGACAAAGGCACCAGGCACCAACACAAACAACAATAACTCTTAAAGGACACAAAAACCTGGGGAGAAGCAGAGAGACAGGGAGAGGTGGAAAAAAACAGAGTTCCCAATAAGGGAAGGAGGCAAAGAAAATAGGGAGCGCATCTCATAATCGTTTATAGTGTGAAGGTGTGCAACACCTGTAAAGGTGAGGAACCATTGATTGTGAGTGTTATTGGAGCTGTAAACATTCGGCAAATGGACAGTGTGGAGAGGCAGGAGGTGAGTTACTTACCATAGGAATTTTATCCTTTGACCTGTTCTGGTAGCCAGAGTGTTTATTTTTATGTTTGAGTATCTGGTCAGTGGTAACCCCCAGGATGTTGATAGTGGGGAGAGGAATTCAGTGATGGTAAGCCCCAGGGTGGTGTTAGTGGGGGGGATTCAGTGATGGTAAGCCCCAGGGTGGTGACCCAGTGGTTTAGTGGGGGGATTCAGTGATGTAAGCCCCAGGGTGGTGTTGGTGGGGGGATTCAGTGATGGTAAGCCCCAGGGTGGTGTTAGTGGGGGGGATTCAGTGATGGTAAGCCCCAGGGTGGTGTTAGTGGGGGGGATTCAGTGATGGTAAGCCCCAGGGTGGTGTTGGTGGGGGGATTCAGTGATGGTAAGCCCCAGGGTGGTGTTGGTGGGGGGATTCAGTGATGGTAAGCCCCAGGGTGGTGTTGGTGGGGGGATTCAGTGATGGTAACCCCCAGGGTGGTGTTAGTGGGGGATTCAGTGATGGTAAGCCCCAGGGTGGTGTTAGTGGGGGGGATTCAGTGATGGTAAGCCCCAGGGTGGTGTTGGTGGGGGGATTCAGTGATGGTAAGCCCCAGGGTGGTGTTAGTGGGGGGATTCTACACCACTGAATGTCTATGACATCATTTGCAACAAGTCCTTCCCACCTATCACTCAGTGACCCACAGTAGGTCCCAGTCCAGCAATGACTCCAGTTAAAATTTTCATCCCTCTGCCAGCTATCCCTTCTCAATCTTTGGAATTTCCTCCAACATTCTAACTGACCACAATCTTTGCTTTCCTGCAATTCTGGCCTCTTGAATACCCCTAGTTTTAATCACCCCAGGAGCCTCAGTGAATGTGGGGAGACTGGAGAAGCTGGGATTGTTCTCCTTGGAGCAGAGAAGGTTAAGAGGAGATTTAATAGAGGAGGTCAAAATCAGGAAGAGTTTTGATGGAGTAAATCAGGAGAAAGTGTTTGCAGTGACAGGAGGGTGGGGAACCAGAGGGACACAGATTGAAGAGAATCGAGAAAAGAACCAAAGAGGGGAGATGAGGGGAATTTATTTGACACAGTGAGTTGTTGTGATCTGGAATGTGCTGCCTGAAAGGGCGGTGGGAGCAGATTCAATAATAACTTTCAAAAGGAAATTGGGGAGATTCTGGAAAAGGAAATATTTGCAGGTTATGGGGAAAGGGCTGGGGAGTGAGAGGAATTGGATAGTTTGTTCAGTTCAACAAACTGGCTCCAACAGTAAGGGATGATCTTATGAAAAATATTCTCATCCAGGACAACGGTGAGAACAGGAGAGTTTCTGATCAGCTTTTTGGGAAAGTCCAAATCTGTGATCTTATACACACCTTTCATGAAAAAGACAGTTTCTCACCTGCAGGGGGAGGGGGTAGGTTTTAAATTGCCAAAATGCTGGCTGAGAAAAGGAGATGGCGCCATTGCACATGCGTGGGTCGTTCTGCACTGAGCAGAGAGACCTGGCAATCTCTACCTCTCTCAACCAGCCTCTATTACTGAAAGAAAGTTCCCTCCAGCTAACCCGGATGTCCACAACCTATTGTGACACCCCATAGCCAGACTATTTAACCCCCTCAACCCCTCTCCTTTCAGATTGGCACTACTCTTTCCCCCCTCCCCCAACATTGATTCACCTGCTGTGCTCTGGCCCCATCCCCCACAAGGCCCTTCTGCTCAGGCCCACTCCCTTAGCACTGCCCAGTACATGGTAGGCAGTACCAGGGTTCCAGGCTGGCAATGCCAGGTTACCACTGCAAAGGGGTGACCCCCTTCACCCCCCCCTCCTTCCTTCTGACCTCCTGGGAAGGCCTCACTGGCCTCTGGTTTGACCAGCAAGGCTATCATATCAGTCCCCATTGATGGGGGACCATACGTGATCCTTGCTAAAGAGAGCAACCCCCAGTGAACACAGAGGCAACTCAGCCCAGGCGATAACATCCCGGGCTCACTAATTTCATTTAAATAATATTGAAATCTGACTTAAATAATTTAGTCAGCCTCTTGCCAGAAATGTGTGCGAGGATGATTGTGTTGGATATCTGGTGCTGGAAAATCACCAGCTTTCCTGCTATCTTACTGGCTAACTGATAAATTAACCTTAAAGTTTAGGGTGTGATGGTGGCACTGCCCCCTGGGATCACTGCGCTCTTCCAATTACAGACTCAAGAATACTCCTGGCCATTCCTTCAGCTTCTGTGGCTCTAATCTCCTCCTCAAAATCTTCACCTTGCTCCCCTCCTTGAAGATATAGTAAGAAGTCTCACAACACCAGGTTAAAGTCCAACAGGTTTTTTTTAGAATGACGAGCTTTTGGAGCACTGCTCCTTCATCAGGTGATTCATTCTGAAAGCTCGTGACTCCAGATAAACCTGTTGGACTTTAACCTGGTGTTGTGAGACTTCTTACTGTGCCCCACCCCAGTCCAACACCAGCATCTCCACATCGTGACCCCCTTGAAGATGTTTATAAAACCTACCCCTTTCACCAAGCGCTGCTACATCTGCTCTGATATTCCTTCACACAGAAATGTTACTGGCGGCAGCCTGGGAATGGTTTCCATGGTAAAAATCATCAATAAAAATAAAGAATAGTTGTTGTTATCTGTCGGACTGTATTCAGATCCAGCAAAGATATTCGGTAGTGAACCATCCGCTCTCTGTTGCTGCACTGGTGTGTGTATTGATAGGCCTTTGAGAGTATCGTTATTTAAACATTTTCATTGCCAGACAAAGAGATTCATAGAATCACACAGTGCAGAAGAGGCTCTTTAGCCCATCGAGTCCACACTGAGGCATTAGAAACACCTGAACTCCCACCTAATCCCCACCTGCCAGCACTGGGCCCATAGCCCTGAATGTTATGATGTGCCAGGTACTCATCCAGATACTTTTTAAAGAATGTGAGGCATCCCGCCTCCACCACTCTCCCAGGCAGCGCATTCCAGACCCTCACCACCCTCTGGGTAAAAAAGTTTTCCCTCACATTCCCCCCTAAACCTCCTGTCCCTCACCTTGAGCCTATGTTCCCTCGTGACTGACCCTTCAACTAAGGGGAACAGCTGCTCCTTATCCACTCTGTCCGTGTGCCTCATAATCTTGTACACCTCGATCAGTTCCCCTTCAGTCTTCTCTGCTCCAGTGAAAACAGCCCAAGCCTATCCAACCTCTCTTTATAATTTAAACACTCCATCCCAGGCAGCATCCTGGTGAATCCTCTCTGCACACCCTCCAGTACAACCACATCCTTCCGATAATGTGGTGACCAGAACTGCACACAGTGCTCCAGCTGTGGCTTCACCACAGTTCTATACAACTCTAACATCACTTCCCTGCTTTTGTAATCTCTACCTCGATTGATAAAGGCAAGTGTCCCATCTGTCTTTTTCACCATCCCACTAATATGCCCTTCTGCTTTCAGAGATCCGTGGTCAAACGCGGATTTCCCAGTGTCCTACAATTGATTGAATACTTTCTTCCCAAATTAAAGTTAAAGTTTATTTGTTAGTCACAAGTAAGGCTTACATTAACACTGCAATGAAGTTACTATGAAATTCCTCAGGTCATCACATTCTGATGCCAGTTTGGGTCAATGCACCCTAACCTGCACGTCTTTCAGAATGTGGGAGGAAACTGTAGCTCCCAGAGGGAACCCACGCAAACATAGGGAGAACGTGCAGACTCCACACAGACATTGACCCCAGCAGGGGTCAAACCCGGGTCCCTGATGCTGTGAGACAGCAATGCTAACCACTGTGCCAATGTGACACCCCAAAGTGTTACTCCATCCAAAGTGAATCACCTCACACTTTTCAGTGTTAAATTCCATCTGCCACTGATCCACCCATTTGATCGATTTTTTTTCTATATCTTCCTGTAACCCAAGACGCTCAGACTCACTGTTAACACCCGGCCAATCTTTGTGTCATCAACAGGTTGACCTCACAGAGTGCAAGAAACTTCTCCAACAACCCACCCCCTACTGCTCGCCCCACTCAGGTACCTCCTCTGCTCCCTCCACCCCCACAGCTCCCCTCTCCACTGCCCCCACCAATCCTGTCATTTTCTAAACTGTTAACATGTCCAGCAGTGGGCTTGTTAGATAGATATAGAATTAGCTTGGTTCTTGGAGAGTAATGGTGGAATGGAATTTTCAGAATGGAGATCTGTAACTCGTAGGGATCAGTGCTGGGACCTCTGCTCTTTGTAGTTTATATAAATGATCTGGAGGAAAATATGAATGGCCTGATTAGTAAGTTTGCGGAAGACACGAAGATTGGTGGAGTTGCCGGGGATGGTCAGAGGATCAGTTGGAGACTTGGGCATAGAAATGGCAGATGCAGTTTAATCTGGACAAATGTGAAGTGATGCATTTTGGAAGGTTTAATACAGGAAGAGAGTATCCTGTAAATGACAGAACCCTTCGAAGCACCAACATACAGAGTGATCTGGGTGTACAGGCCCACAGTTCCCCAAAACTGACAACACAAATAGGTAAAGTGGTCAAGAATGTGTACGGAAGGCTTGTCTTCATTGGTCAGGGGACAAAGTATAAAAGTTAGTAGGTTATGTTCCAACTGTAATGAATTTTAGTGAGACCATATTTGGAATAGTGCATCACATGACCAGAAGTATGTGGAGGCTTTGGAGAGGGGACAGAAAAGATTTTCCAGGATGTTGCCCTGGTCTGGAGGGCATTAGCTATGAGGAGAGGATGGAGAAACTTGTTTTTTTTTGACATGAATGTCAAATGCTGAAGGAAGACTGGTTGGAAGTCTACAGAACGATGAGAGGTATGGACAGAGTGGATAGTCAGAGCCTTTTCCCAGGATAGAAATGGCAATTATGAGGAGACAGAGGATTAAGATAAAAGGGGAAAGTTTAAAGAAATGTGAGAGGCAGGTTTTTCACACAGAGGGTGGTAAGTGCCTGGAATGCCGGAGAAAGGGATAGAATCAGATACAACAGCAATATTTAAGAGGCATCTCGACAGATATGTGAATGGAACATAGAACATTACAACGCAGAACAGGCCCTTCGACCTTCGATGTTGCGCCGACCAATTAAGAAAAAGCAATGACCCTCTAACCTAAACTATTCCCTTTTCATCCATAAACTTATCTACTAACCTCTTAAACGCCACCAAACTTGGCGCATCTACAACTGCAGCAGGCAGGGAATTCCATACCCTTACCACCCTCTGGGTAAAGAACCTACCTCTGACATCCGTCCTATAACTACCACCCCTTAATTTAAAGCTATGTCCCCTCGTGCTAGCTTTCTCCATCCTAGGAAAAAGGCTATCACTGTCCACCCTATCTAAACCTCTAATCATCTTATATGTTTCAATAAGGTCTCCTCTTAGCCGCCTTCTTTCTAACGAAAACAACCTCAAATCCCTCAGCCTCTCTTCATAAGACCTGCCCTCCATACCAGGCAACATCCTGGTAAACCTCCTCTGTACCCTCTCCAATGCCTCCACATCTTTCTTATAATGCGGGGACCAGAACTGCACACAATACTCCAAGTGCGGCCGCACTAGAGTTTTGTACAGTTGCAACATGATGTTGCGGCTCCGAAATTCAATCCCCCTACCAATAAAAGCTAAGACTCCGTATGCCTTGTTAACAACCTTATTGACTTGATTGCCAACTTTCAGGGATCTATGCACATATACACCAAGATCCCTCTGTTCTTCAACACTATTAAGAATATGCAGCGAAGAGAGATAGGAATCGTAAAAGGCAAAAGAATTTTGTTCAGAAAGGCATCATGTGTCAGCACAGGCTTGATGGGCTGAAGGGCCTGTGCTGTTCTTTGTTCTTCATTAATGTAGCGGTTCTGTTACTGAGCTAGCTTATTGTCTGTAGAATGAGGATTTGGTGCTTGGAATGTGCACATTCTTTTTCATGTGTCTTGGCAGATGTGAAGCAGTTTTGCTTCTGTTTGTGTGAAAGCCAAGGGTAACAATAATTTATCCTGTGAGTTCTGAGATCACATTGTATTCTCCAATCTGAAACTGTAATTACAGCTAAACTTCCAAACAAGTTGCAAGGATTTGAATTAAAGATATGTATTGGGAGAACGGTTCCGGCACTGGAAATCATTCAAATTCACTTCCAGTGAGGCATGTATAGCTTCTCATAGCTGTCCAGTTTGAATCCTGGATCCTCAGATATGCCAACCAGTGTTAGCATCCAAACTGCATTGAATGTTCCATCAGCACCAGGATTTTAGGGCAGAGATCCAGCTTAAAAGTGGAGCACGTACTAGATTCACATTGTACCCTGGGTAAAAGCCAAGAAATTGTGGAGATTATTTCATTGGACAGTGAGGCAGAGGTTTGTTGTGACTGAGAGTGTTTCCAGTTGGATTTGGCTGGACTCAGTATTGATTCTATTCATATCTGTGTTGTCTATTAATGATTTAGATTAAAATGTAGGGAGTGTGATTAAGAAATTTGTCGATGATACAGAAGTTGACTGTGTCATTGAGAGTGAGGCAGAAACTAGTAAACCGCAGGGAGGTATCAATGGACTGTTCAGGTGGCTAGAACAATCTGGAGAAGTGAGGATGAGATTTACCAGCCATGCCCCAAAACCGGAAAATCCCACCTGAGGTCAACGGACCTTTCTATGGCCCTCCCCTCATCCACTCCGATTTCCATAATGGGCAGAATGGGAACATTTGCCCCAACTGTTTGGGGAGGACAAAACAAGGGCAAAGGAATAGAGAGGAATGGTGGGAAAGTTGAGAGATGTTGAGGAACAGAGAGAGCTTGAGATGTGTATCCACAGATCCCTGAGGGTGGTGGAGAAGGTCGATAAGGTGGAGTTAAAAAAGATTTTCCTTTGTTGATCGAAGCACTGGATATAAGAGCAGGGAGTTACTGCTGGACCTGGATAAAATATTAGTTAGAGCACAGATCAAATACTGAGCACTGGGTCACTGTGTTACAGAAGAATGTGGTCACACTGAGAGGGTACAGAGCAGTTTTGCCAGGATGTCGGGGGAATGGAGAATTTTAGCTCCTAGGAATGATTGGAGAGTTTGGGATGGATTTCTGTAGAATCGGTGAGTGTGAGGAGAGAGTTAATTGAAGTGAATAAAATGATGAGGGACCTGAGCAGAATGGATAATACCACAGAGATCAGTGCTACATTAATGATTGAAATGTGAACGTAGGAGGTCTAATCAGCAAGTTTGGAAAGTGTTGGTATGGTGTGAATAGGGAAGGGGAAAGCTTTCAATTAGATGCAGAGGAGATTCACTGGGATGTAGGTGTTTCAGCTTTGAAGAGAGATTGGCCAGGCTGGGGTTGTTTTCTTACAGCAGAGAAGGCTGAGGGGGCATCAGATTGAGGTGTACAGAACTATGAGGGACACAGGGTAAATAGGAAGAAACATTTCCCCTCGTGGGGGCCTCACTAATCAGAGAGCAGAGATTTAAGGTGTGAATCGGGGGTTCAGAGGGTGGTGGGAATGTGGAACTCATTGCCTGAAAGGGGAGTAGAGGCAGGAACCTTCACATTTAGGAAGGATTTTGATGAGCAGTTGAAACATCAAAGCAGACAGGGCTACAGACCAAGTGTTGGAAAATGGGATAGGTGCTAGATGACCAACCTGGACATCATGGGCTGAAGGGTCTCTTTCTGTGCAATAAAACTCTGTGGCTTGTTTCAGTGAGTAGACAGGACGATAGCGTGGAGGAATACAGTCATTGGGAGATGGATTAATAGGAAAAGAAAGGAACTCGTTGCCTGAAAGGCTGAGAGAGACAAAGACCCATTGGACATTTAAAAATCACAGGGATTTATACAGGAGGTTCTCTTCCCTTCATTCATTTGTGAGACATGGGTGTCAGTGGCTGGGCCAGCATTTATTGTCATTCCTTAGTTGCCTGAGGGCAGTTAAGAGTCAACCACATTACTCTCTGGAGTCACACGTAGGCCAGGCTGGGTAAGGACGGCAGATTTCCTTCCCTAACAGGCATTAGTGACCCAGATGGATTTTTTGATAATGGGATCATCAGTAGATTCTTAATTCTAAATTTTTTTAATTGAATTCAAATGGTGGAATTCAAACCCAGATCGCCAGTACATTGAATGAGTTTCTGGATTAATAGTCAAGCAATAATAGCACTGGGCCACTGCCTCCCCATGGAAACTACAGAGCTGTGGACCACAAGCTGGGGGCAGGGGGTGGGGCAGCGAGGGGAATGAATGAGATTGCACACTCTTTCTGAGACAGCACAAACACAGTGGATTAAATGTGTGTGTGTCAGAAATTTCAATATTTGTTTTTAAAGTTTAGATGCAAATCTGGTTCTGATTCCATTTATCCAAAGAGATAACAGCCGGAATCCCGCGTGCCATGGGAATGGTAGTGAGCAGAGGGGGACAGACTGTGCAAAGCTCCATTGATCTCGGGTGGGATTCTCCGGTTTTGAGGCAAACAAATGGCATAATCCTGCCCAACATATTGGAGATGAGAAGTTAGAACCTGCGTGATTCTGTCAGCTGTTACAGCTCCCATTCCTGAGACATCTGCCCCATCTGAAGAAATAATTTGAACTCAACTTGAATTTTCAAAGATTTGAAGCTAAACAGTGAAACTATATATAGTCTGAAATCACAACGTAAAGAGCAATTCTCTGTGTTTGTTTGGGTTGATTAGACCTTTGTGTCAGATGAGACTTTGCGATTATTGTTAGTAAGGAATTTAGATAATTATGATTTGCAGTTTTGGCTGCAGACTCTGTAAGTATATAGTGGTCAGAATCCAGTCAGCACAGTGGGTAGATCCATCACAAAGTTCTCTGTCACCCTCCTGTGAGTGTGCACCTGGGTACGGAACACTTTGTATGAATGAGATTTCCTCATGCTGGGATCACAGGATCACTGGAGCAGCAGGATGTCCAATTCCATAATCCAGTTCAGTTACTCAGTCAGATCATGGCCAATTTGTACCTTAACTCCATCAACCTGCCTTTTCCACTCTAACAGGCCTGTATTCATATTGAACATCCTAATTAAACCACCCTTTAATCTTCCACGATTGAGGAAACAGGAATCTAGTCTACAAAAACCTGTATTCATAAATTAACCCTTGCAGCCAAACATTGTTCTGGTGAATTTGTTTTGTACTTTTTGCAAGGCCAGTATCTGCTTTCGAATATGCATTGTCCTCAGCCCAACCATCTTCAGCTGCTTCATCAATAACCTTCCTTCCAGCATAAGGCCCTGAGTGGGGATTGCACGATGTTCAGCACCACTGCCGATTTCTCAGAAACTGAAGCAGTCCATGTTCAAATGCAGCAAGATCTGGACAATATCCAGGCTTGGGCCCCACAATAACCATATTGCCCAGCAATAACCATCTCCAACAACAGAGAATCCAAACCAGTTCCCCATAACATTCAATCACCATCACAGTATCCACATCCTGAGGGTTACTATTGACCAGAAATGGAACTGGTTTAGCCATTTCTTTTATTCGTTCATGGGAGCTGGGTGTCACTGGCTGGCCGGTATTTATTGCCCATCCCTAGTTGCCCTTGAGAAGGTGGTGATGAGCTGCCTTCTTGAATCTCTGCAGTCCCTGTTCTGTGGGTTGACCCACAACGCGACTGGGGAGGGAGTTCCAAGATTTTCACCCAGTGGCTTGACATAAACACAGTGGCTACTGGAGCCGGTCAAAAGCTAGGAATCTTGTGGAGAAACACTTACATCCTGACTGTCCAAAACCTATCCACCATCTATAAGTCAGGAGTGTGATGGAATACTCCCCACTTGCCTGGATGGCTGCAACTCCAGCAACACTCAAGAAACTCGACACCATCCAGGATAAAGCAGCCCTGCTTGACTTCTATCTCTTCCATAAAGATTCAAAGGCTCAGGGAGTGGCACAGTGGTTAGCACTTCTGCCTCACAGCACCAGGGACACATGTTTGATTCCTGGCTTGAGTCACTGTCTGTGTGGAGTTTGCATATTCTCCCTGTGTCTGCGTGTGTTTCCTCCGAGTGCTCCAGTTTCCTCCCGTAGTCTGAAAGACGTGCTGGTTATGTTCATTGGCCGTGCTAAATTCTCCCTCAGTGTACCTGAACAGGTGCCAGCATGTGACAACTAGAAGATTCTCACAGTGATTTCATTGCAGTGTTAATGTAAGACTACTTGTGACTCTAATAAATAAGCTTTAATCCCTTCACCACTGATGGCAGCAGTATGCACTATCTACAAAATACACCTCAGGAACTCATCAAGGCTGTCTGCACAGCAGATTCCAAACACCTGACCTCTATTACCCTAAAGGACAAGGATAGCAGACCCTTGGGAACATGTTTTCCTCCAAGTCACTCACCACTTTCTTCTTGAGAACAATTTGGGCTGAGCTGCAACCTCTGGGCTTGCCAGTGATATCTCGGGATAGAAGTTAAGCTGAGAATGAACCAACGCAGTGACTTTTGGAGGAGGGTTAATAGTGGTTTGTCTGGTTACGGTGGTTACAGGCGAGGGCAATACACCCAATGCTGAGTTGGCAGCTTGACTTATCTTCCCCCCTGTAATTCAGAAATAAATGCTGCTAAAGAAAGCATCATCTCACTCCTATTTCTGGATGATTCTATTTCTCCTACAAATTCACAGAAATACCACAGGGAGCTGTGAATCTGAGAAAGCATAACACTTCTGGCAAAATATTTTATACTGCTATTATCACAGTCACTGTCAGTGCGGAGCCTGCATGTTCTCCCTGTGTCTGTGTGGGTTTCTACTGGATCTCCGGTTTCCTCCCACAGTCTGAAAGATGTGCTGGTTAGCGTGCATTGACCCAAACAGGTGCCAGAGTATGGCTACGAGGAGATTTTCATAGCAACTTCATTGCAGTGTTAATATAAGCCTTACTTGTGACTAATAAATAAATATAGACTGATACTTCCCATTGTGTATCGCTGGTGACAATAGAATAAGTTCATGTGTTATGATGCTGTTGGTATCTGCTCCTCAACCTTAACTGCCCTTCAGAAGGTGCTGGTGAGCTGCTTTCTGGAACCGCTGTACTCCCTGAGGTGTAGGGACACCCATAGTGCTGTTAGGGAGGGAACCTAGAACATAGAACATAGAACATTACAGCACAGAACAGGCCCTTCGGCCTTCGATGTTGTGCCGACCAAAATAAAAAGCAATGCCCCTCCAAACTAAACCATTCCCTTCTCTTCCATATACTTATCAACTAACCTCTTAAACGCCACCAAACTTGGCGCATCTACAACAGCTGCAGGCAGGGCATTCCACTCCCTAATCACTCTTTGAGTAAAGAACCTACCTCTGATATCCGTCCTATAACTCATACCCCTTAATTTAAAGCTGTGTCCCCTCGTGCTAGCTTTCTCCATCCTAGGAAAAAGGCTATCACTGTCCACCCTATCTAAACCTCTAATCATCTTATATGCTTCAATAAGATCCCCTCTTAGCCGCCTCCTTTCTAACGAAAACAACCTCAAATCCTTCAACCTCTCTTCATAGGACCTGCCCTCCATACCAGGCAACATCCTGGTAAACCTCCTCTGTACCCTCTCCAATGCCTCCACATCTTTCTTATAATGTGGCGACCAGAACTGCACACAATACTCCAAGTGCGGCCGCACTAGAGTTTTGTACAGCTGCAACATGATGCTGCGGCTCCTAAATTCAATCCCCCTACCAATAAAAGCTAAGACTCCATATGCCTTCTTAACAACTTTATCCACTTGACTGCCTACTTTCAGGGATCTATTGACACATACACCAAGATCCTTCTGTTCCTCAACACTATTAAGAGCCCTACCATTAGCCCTATACTCTACACATTTATTGTTCCTGCCAAAGTGCATTACCTCACACTTTTCTGGGACTTCCCAGATTTGAGACATTCAGGAAGGGTTTTGATGGAGTAAATCAGGGTGTGATGGAGTAAATCAGCAGTGACAGCAGGGTGGGTAACCAGAGGGGCACAGATTGAAGAATATTGGGAAAAGAGAGGGGGAGATGAGGGGAATTTATTTGACACAGTGAGTTGTTGTGATCTGGAATGTGCTGCCTGAAAGGGCGGTGGGAACAGATTCAATAATAACTTTCAAAAGGAAACTGGAGAGAGAGTTGAAAAGGGGATAAGATTTATAGGGCTGTCGTTTGGGGGAGTGGGATTAAATGCATAGTTCATTCAAAGAGCTGGCAGGAACACGATGGACAGAGCCTCATACAGTGCACTGAGATTGTTGGATTGGATGGTAATTCAGCAGCAGTGAAGGATGGTGAACTATCTTGGAATACTGCGTCCAGTTCTGGTCGCCGTACTATCGGAAGGATGTGGAGTCCTTGGAGAGAGTGCAGAGGAGGTTTACCAGGATGCTGCCTGGTATGGAAGGACTGTCTTATGAGGAACGATTAAATAGACTGGGGTTGTTTTCCCTTGAAAGACGTCGGCTTAGAGGGGATCTCATAGAGGTGTATAAGATTATAAGGGGTATAGATAGAGTAAATGGAGGTAAACTTTTTCCACCTTCAGAAATGGATAGGACGAGGGGTCATGGCCATAGGGTGAGGGGGGCTATGTATAAGACGAATATTAGAGGGCAGTTTTTCACACAAAGGGTAGTGGGGGTGTGGAATGCACTGCCGAGTAAGGTGGTGGGAGCAGGCACGCTGGGGCTGTTTAAGGGTCTCTTGGACAGCCACATGAGCGGTATGCAGATAGAGGGATATAGTAGGACTGTTTAACTATGACTTTTTTTCCACAGGTAATTCGGTCCATACTTGACCAACAAGGAGCATGCATTCGGCAGGTGGTGCGAGGACAGCTCTTGGATGTTGATTCATGGGTTGCCTGGTGCTTCATGTCGTAAATGAGTGCTTTATCTGGACCATCTGAAGGGCACCATGACAGCTCAGAGACTATCGCTGTAGCTGTGCAGACACTTGGAATTGGGCCGGTGTCTGCGGGAGTTTGCGCGTTCTCCCCGTGGTTGCGTGGGTTTTCTCCGGGCGCTCCGGTTTCCTCCCACATCCCAAAAATTCGCTCTTAGGCTGATTGGGAAACAAATTGTCCCTATATTGAGATTCTTCCATATTAGGAATAACCTAAAATTAGAATAGGATAATGGAATTGTTACTATAAAGTTATGACAGCGGCGCGGGCTCGTTGGGCCGAAGGGCCTGTTTCCCGTGCTGTGTTGCTCTTTGAACTCTTTGAACTTATCTGTGTGGGTATTGTGAGGGGTTTGTGACAGTGGCCATTCTGATAAACTGCTCCTGCTCAAGGTCTCCTCTCCCTGGAGAGACGAAGGTTGAGAGGTGACCTGATAGAGGTTTATAAGATGTTGAGAGGAATAGATAGGGTGGATTCTTGGAGGCTATTTCCCAGGGCTGAAATGATCGCTACGAGAGGACACAGATTTAAGGTGCTGGGGGGCAAGTACAGAGGAGATGTTAGGGGTAAGTTTTTCATTCAGAGGGTGGTGAGTGAATGGAATCGGCTGCCGTCAGTGGTGGTAGAGGCGAACTCGCTGGGGTCTTTTAAGCGACTTCTGGATGAGTATATGGGATTAAATGGGATTGGGAGTTACAGATACTTCTATGGCCTGGTAGGTACTGATATGATTGGCACAACTTGTGGGCCGAAGGGCCTGTTTGTGCTGTAGTGTCCTGTGTCCTGTGTCAAGGCATCCTGCGGAGAGGAGAATTACTCAATTACTATTGGGGTAAATTCAGCCTGAATTTATTCTTCAAATATCATCACATTATCTCTGATCTCTTACCTCTACCTCCTTCCCCAGCCACCCAGACAGTCTCTGTATCTCCATCACTAATAAACATTCTGCGACTGTCGCTGGCCAATCCAGTAGACCCACACTCAGCACGTTGGCCCAGATTCCCATCCTTTCTCTAATCCTTTCCCAAACACATCAACTCCCATTCCACATTATGCCCTATACCCAGAGAGAGTGAGAGAGACACAGAGACAGAGCAAGAGAGAGAGAGTGTGTCAGAAGGAGACAGAGAGAGAGATGGAGAGTGAGAGAAAGAGGGAGAGAGAGAGGTGGAGATGTTTAGGGGGGAATTCCAGAGCTCAGCAGCTGGCTGAATGACCCACCATCCCCCCCCTCACATGGAGAGGTCATGGAAATGGGAGTCTGCTGGGACCTCGACACTCATCGGAGCTGGAGGAGGTTACAGAGTTAGGGAGGGGATGCAGGAGGGTGGAGGAGGTTATAAAGATGGGGTGTAGGGGGCTGGAGGAGGTACAGAGATAGGGAGGGGGTGTTAGAGGGTTGGAGGAGGTTACAGAGATAGGGAGGGGGTGTAGGGGCTGGAGAAGTTACAGAGATAGGGAGGGGATGTAGGGGCTGGAGGAGGTTACAGGAATGGGGGGGGTGTAGGGGCTGGAGGAGGTTACAGAGGTAAGGAGGGGATGTAGAGGGCTGGAGGAGGTTACAGAGATGGGAGGGGATGTAGAGGGCTGGAGGAGGTTACAGAGATGGGAGGGTGTGGGAACTGGAGGAGGTTACAGAGATAAGGAGGGGGTGTAGGGGGCTGGATGAGGTTACAGAGATAGGGAGAGGATGTAGGGGGTTGGAGGAGGTTACAGAGATAGGGAGGGGGTGTAGGGGGCTGGAGGAGGTTACATACAACATAGAACGTTACAGCGCACAACAGGCCCTTTGGCCTTCGATGTTGCGCCAACCAATTAAGAAAAAGCAGTGACCCTCTAACCTAAACCATTCCCTTTTCATCCATAAACTTATCTACTAACCTCTTAAACGCCACCAAACTTGGCGCATCTACAACTGCAGCAGGCAGGGCATTCCATACCCTTACCACCCTCTGGGTAAAGAACCTACCTCTGACATCCGCCCTATAACTACCACCCCTTAATTTAAAGCTATGTCCCCTCGTGCTAGCTTTCTCCATCCTAGGAAAAAGGCTATCACTGTCCACCCTATCTAAACCTCTAATCATCTTATATGTTTCAATAAGGTCTCCTCTTAGTCGCCTTCTTTCTAACGAAAACAACCTCAAATCCCTCAGCCTCTCTTCATAAGACCTGCCCTCCATACCAGGCAACATCCTGGTAAACCTCCTCTGTACCCTCTCCAATGCCTCCACATCTTTCTTATAATGTGGGGACCAGAACTGCACACAATACTCCAAGTGCGGCCGCACTAGAGTTTTGTACAGTTGCAACATGACGTTGCGGCTCCGAAATTCAATCCCCCTACCAATAAAAGCTAAGACTCCATATGCCTTCTTAACAACCTTATCGACTTGATTGCCAACTTTCAGGGATCTATGCACATATACACCAAGATCCCTCTGTTCATCAACACTATTAAGAGTCCTACGATTAGCCCTATACTCTACACATTTGTTATTCCTGCCAAAGTGAATTACCTCACACTTTTCCACATTAAACTCCATTTGCCACCTCTTGGCCCAGCTCTGCAAATTGTCCAAGTCTCTCTGCAAACTATAACACCCCTCTTCACTATCTACCACTCCACCGACTTTAGTGTCATCCGCAAATTTACTAATCCATCCTTCAATACCCTCATCCAGATCATTTATAAAAATTACAAACAGCAGTGGCCCCAAAACAGATCCCTGAGGTACACCACTTGTAACCGAACTCCATGATGAATAATTTCCATCAACCACTACCCTCTGTCTTCTATCTGCTATCCAATTCCTAACCCAATTAGCTAAATCACCCTCTATCCCATACATCTGCATTTTCTACAGAAGCCTTCCATGCGGAACCTTATCGAACACCTTACTGAAGTCCATATATACCATGTCAACTACCTTACCCCCATCCACCTCTTTGGTCACTTTTTCAAAAAAGGTTACAGAGATAGGGAGGGGGTGTAGGGGGGCTGGAGGAGGTTACAGAGATAGGGAGGGGTTGTAAGTGGCTGGAGGAGGTTACAGAGATAGGGAGGGGGTGTAGGGGGCTGGAGGAGGTTACAGAGATAGGGAGGGGGTGTAGGGGGCTGGGGGAGGTTACAGAGATAGGGAGGGGGTGTAGGGGGCTGGAGGAGGTTACAGAGAGGGAGGGGTGGAGGAGTTACAGAGATAAGGAGGGGCTGTAGGGGATGGAGGAGGTTACAGAGATAGGGAGGGTGTAGGGCTGGAGGGGTTACAGAATAGGAGGGTTAGGGCTGGAGAGGTTACAGGATGGGAGGGGTGTAGGGCTGGAGGAGGTACGAGATAGGGAGGGGTTGTGGGGCTGGAGGAGGTTACAGAGATAGGGAGGGGGTGTAGGGGCTGGAGGAGGTTACAGAGATAGGAGGGGTGTAGGGGACTGGAGGAGGTTACAGAGATAGGGAGGGTATGAAGCTGTGGTGAATTTAAATCGAGGCACTGGGAATTAACATGATGAAAGTCAGTGAGCCCAGGGGGCAATAGGTGAGTTGGAGCGACTTGGAATGTGGGCAGGGGCGATTTGGGTGAAGGTATATTCTATATCAGGCAGGAGTGGATTGGAGTAGACACAGAGGCGGGGAGGGGGAGATGAGTTCAGGATTGTATGATCTGTTTTAGGGGGGTGGTGTTGTGGGATGATGCTGCAGTTGGGAGCTGTGATGGCGGAGTTGATTTCAATACTGGAATGGGGTGCTTACCTGCAAGCTGATCTCAACTTTCTCTGCTGCTTGTGTCACCACCTTCAAGGAGTTGTGAGTGAACACAGTGGCTTTCTGTGTCTAACCCCTCCTTTAATATTGTGCTATTTATTTACTTCACTGCAAACCTCCTCCCAAAATTCATCAGATCCATTCTTTGTGAAGTTGTCATTTGTCATTCACCAGTCTGTCTGTATCCCCTGAAGTTTGTTAGAATAGAATAGAATAGAACATTACAGCACAGAACAGGCCCTTCGGCCTTCGATGTTGTGCCGACCAAAATAAAAAGCAATGCCCCTCCAAAACTAAACCATTCCCTTCTCTTCCATATACTTATCAACTAACCTCTTAAACGCCACCAAACTTGGCGCATATACAACAGCTGCAGGCAGGGCATTCCACTCCCTAATCACTCTTTGAGTAAAGAACCTACCTCTGATATCCGTCCTATAACTCAACCCCCTTAATTTAAAGCTGTGTCCCCTCGTGCTAGCTTTCTCCATCCTAGGAAAAAGGCTATCACTGTCCACCCTATCTAAACCTCTAATCATCTTATATGCTTCAATAAGATCCCCTCTTAGCCGCCTCCTTTCTAACGAAAACAACCTCAACTCCTTCAACCTCTCTTCATAGGACCTGCCCTCCATACCAGGCAACATCCTGGTAAACCTCCTCTGTACCCTCTCTAATGCCTCCACATCTTTTTTATAATGTGGGGACCAGAACTGCACACAATACTCCAAGTGCGGCCGCACTAGAGTTTTGTACAGCTGCAACATGATGATGCGGCTCCTAAATTCAATCCCCCTACCAATAAAAGCTAAGACTCCATAAGCCTTCTTAACAACTTTATCCACTTGACTGCCTACTTTCAGGGATCTATTGACACAGACACCAAGATCCTTCTGTTCCTCAACACTATTAAGAGCCCTACCATTAGCCCTATACTCTACACATTTATTGTTCCTGCCAAAGTGCATGACCTCACACTTTTCCACATTAAACTCCATTTGCCACCTCTCGGCCCAGCTCTGCAACTTGTCCAAGTCACTCTGTTAACTATAACACCCCTCTTCACTATCTACCACTCCACCGACTTTAGTGTCATCTGCAAATTTACTGATCCATCCCTCAATACCCTCATCCAGATCATTTATAAAACTTACAAACAGCAGGGGCCCCAAAACAGCCCCCTGAGGCACACCACTCGTCACCGAACTCCACGATGAATATCTCCCATCAACCACCACCCTCTGTCTTCTATCTGCCAGCCAATTCCTCATCCAATTAGCTAAATCACCCTCTATTCCACACATCTGCATTTTCTGTAGAAGTCTTCCATGGACCACCTTATCAAACGCCTTACTAAAGTCCATATATACTACATCAACCGCCTTACCCCCATCCACCTCTTTGGTCACTTTCTCAAAAAACTCAATGAGGTTAGTAAGGCATGACCTACCCTTCACGAAACCATGCTGACTATCCCAATCAATTCATTTCTCTCTAAATAACTATAAATCCTATCCCTAATAATTCTCTCCAATACCTTGCCCACAACAGAAGTAAGACTCACTGGACTATAATTCCCTGGAAGGTCTCTCTTCCCCTTCTTAAACAATGGGACCACATTCGCTATCCTCCAGTCCTCCGGAACCACACCCGTAACCAACGAGGACCTGAAGATCAGAGCCAGAGGCTCTGCAATATCCTCTCTTGCCTCCCAGAGAATCCTAGGGTAAATCCCGTCCGGCCCAGGGGACTTATCCAACTTCAAACCCTCGAGAATTTCTAGCACATCCTCCCTATCTACTACAATACTTCCCAATTTGCAACCCTGTACCTCAGTGTTATCCATAGCTACATTTCCAGCACTCTGCGTGAATACCGAAGAGAAATATTTATTCAGTGCCTCACCAATCTCTTCAGGCTCCACGCACAACTTCCCACTGCTGTCTATGACTGGCCCTATTACTATTTCAATTCAGAAGTTTAGCATTCTGTGTTTTCAAGCCAGCTCATAAAGGTATATCAATAAAGCAGGTTTTCCACAAATCCACCAGTGTCATCCTCCCTGCAATTAGAAAATTAACAAGCTACCATCCTCCTGCATCCCATTAAACAGTGAGTGAGTTTATGAGTGGTTGTAAAATCAATATTTCAAAAGAGGGAGTTATCCCTGGTGTCCACACTCATAATTACCCCTCAGCCAACGTCCCAACAACAGATGCTGTGACCACAATCACAGTTCGGGGAATCTCTCCGTTTGGTTTTTCCGATGTTATAAACATGATTCCACTTCCAAATAATCCCATTGGTTGCTGAAGTGTTTGGGATGTTCTGAGGTGGTGAAAGATTCTGAGGAATTGTGAATATTTTCTGTTCTTTTACCATCCCATTAGTGGTTGATTTTCGTAACATTTTTCTCTCTTCCTCCATTCACAGCTGATCCTGTTGATGTTCTTCACGCATTAGAATTTCACAATTTTCCAGAGGGAATTTCTAAAACGCCTGGATACTGCAAGAACAGGAGGAATTCCCAAGGGCCAGACGTGGCATATAAAGTGACCAAACGAGCCCAACTCAGTGCTCCGACCAAACAATTATACCCAGGTATGTCACACGGACACAGTCTGAGGTGAAGCCCTGTCTCAGCACAGTGTGGAGTGATTTACAGGGACTGATATACAAGGGGAGGCTAGTGGGGTGGTACACTGGGCCCACAAACAGCTCCCCTCACTGGCTTCAGTCAGTATTCACCAGGGTGTCACAGTCTGAGACACACAATCTCACTACAATATTGTAATCACTGACCTGCCGGCAGAACAAACCAGCCTCCCAATAACAAATAACGCTTGGGATCAGCTTCCAAATGTTTAACATTTAAATATTGCTGATTGTCCCTGAGCCGAGGGTTAAACCTCACCCCCAGTGGGATAGGAGGAGGCCATTCAGTGAGACCTTGATGATCTTTATCTTTGCTTCATTGACCTTTTTGATCCAATTTCCCTGAATGCTTTTTCCCAACAGAAACCTGACAATCCCAACTCCAATATTGGGATACAGCTTCCAGCGGAGTCAGGTGCAGGTTTCCACTGCCCTATGTGTGAGGGGATGCCTGTGGACACACCCCCCCTCGAACAAATACCCCGGCTCCAATTCAAAGGCCCTGCACCCCCCTCCCCTCCCCCTCCCCCACCCACTCCCCATTGGCTCCCTATATTGACCCTGTCAAATCCTTTAATCATCTTGTGTGTTTCAATTCAATCCCCCTTCGTTTTTTACACACTGCGTCTGGGTAACCTCATCTCACAAGTTAATTGTTTTCTCCCCAGTCTCGCTCTGGTGAATCCATTCTGCCCCCTCACACAGGACAGTATCTCATTCCTGAGGGGTGGGACTCTCCAAACCAGGCAGCATCCTGGTAAATCTCCTCTGCACTCTCTCCAATGCTTCTACATTCTTCTTATAATGAGGTGATCAGAACTACACACAAATATTCCAAACGTGGTCTCACCAAGGTCCAGTATAGTTGCAGCATAATCCCACGGATCTTAAACTCAAGCCCTCTGTTAATAAACGCTAACACACTATAAGCCTTCTTCACGACTCTATCCACTTGAGTGGCAATCTTCAGAGATCTGTGGATATGAACCCCAAGATCTCTCTGTTCTTCTGCATTCCTCAGAACCCTGCTGTTGACCCTGTAATCCACATTCAAGTTTGTCCTTCCAAAATGAAACAACAAGATTCAAAATACCAAAATGTCCAATAAGAATCTGACAGCACAGTGACCTATCTTGGTAATTGAAGGTCAGAGCTTGCTGAATGGGCTGTAATTGGCTCAAGCAGATAAAATTCCATTGGTTGAAAATATTGAATATTGGAGGATTTCAGGAGTTGCTGTGTTCTGAGACTGTCCAAATTAAGGATGTATCATTTATCAGAATCCAGGTAAAACACCTACGTTTTTTTGGACCTGCCCAGTGCCCTATGACCCTGATCAGAAGGTTAAGGTTGAGTTAGGAAGACTGGACTATCTCAGTATTATAAACACCACACCATTCTCCAATTGGGCAGCACCATAGAATCTGTGGACATTATAAGCTAATGGCCAATGAAGGAGTTCAGATGGACAGATATTCCATTCCTAGAATTGAGGACCTTTACACCAAACTACCGGGATTTAAAACACACCAAGATGGATCTCAGCCACAGCTATCAGCAGCTGGAGATGGATGAGAGTTCTCCGAGGTTGGTTACTATCAGCACTCACGGGGTTTACATCAGTATGCACTCCTGGAATCTCATCATCCTGTGATATTCTCCAGATGGAAAGTTTATTCTGAAACATTCCTCATGTAATGGTGCATCTCAATAACATCCTAATGACTGGGGCCTCACCCGAGGAACACAGATCTAACTTGGAGAAAGTTTAGAGAAGATTTAAAGAAATGGGTGTGAGATTGAGACAGGGGAAACACACTTTCCAGGCAGACAAAGTTACATATTTGGGTTTCAGGGTAGATGCAGAAGATTTCCATCCTTTGGAGGATAAAGTTAAAACTGTTAAGGAAGTTCCACAGCCAGAAAACATTATCACAGTTAAAATCATTCCCAGGAATGATGAATTATTACAGCAGATTCTTACACAATGTGTTTACCATCTTAACTCTACTCAACCAGCTGTTAAAGAAACATCAGCGAGGGAAATACAGAGAGGGACATTCACAAAAGTCAATTAGTTGTCGACATTATTGATGAATTTTGATCCAACCAAAGCCTTGATAGTGACCCTGTGATCACATCCCCGTATGGAGTGGGAATGGTTTCGTTCCATAGGATGGTTGATGGAGCAGAAAGACCCAGCGCCTTCACATCGAGAACATTGTCAGATGCAGAATAAAAGTATTTCCAGATAGATAGTAAGAGTTTGGCAGTAATGGCAATTTCATCAGTCTAATTATAGACGCCATTTCAGGATAGTTTCCAATCAGAAGCAATTGTTAGGTTTATTCAGAAGTGAGAAGCCAGTGCACCCAGTTGCCTCTGTGAGGGTGCAGAGATAGGCTACCTTGTTAGAAGTGTATGGTTATATGTTCCAGCATCACCCAGGAACACAGGGATCAAATACAGAGACACTCAGCCGTTTGCCTTTGCCGCAGACTGTTCCTTCACCACCGCTCTACAAGAGATAGCACTGCACCTGATAAAGACCTTATCAGTCTGAACTAAACACAACAAGATGTGAACAGGAAGAGACCCAGTGTTGTTAAAGGGCAGGAAGATGATGATGGAAGGGTGGCAATTTGATAAGTCAGAGCTGCTTAAATCCAACCAACACAGAAGCAGGGAGATAGCACATGAGGACGGGGTGTTAGAACATAGAACACTACAGCACTAACAGGCCCTTCGGCCCACAAGTTGCGCCAATCACATCTATACTACCAAGCCACGGACCTATCTATAACCCCCTATCCTATTCGTTTCCATAAACTCATCCAGAAGTCTTTTAAAAGACCCCAGCGAGTTCGCCTCTACCACCACCGACGGCAGCCGATTCCATTCACTCACCACCCTCTGAGTGAAAAACTTTCCCCTAGCATCCCCTCTGTACTTGCTTCCCTGCACCTTAAATCTGTGTTGTTGTGGAATCAATGGTATAATCCCACCCTAGGGAAGATGAGAATGGTTGGGGTGTGGAATGCACTGCCTGCTGTGATAGTGGAGTCGGACACTTTAGGAATTTTCAAGCGGTTATTGGATAGACACATGGAGCACTCCAGAATGATAGGGAGTGGGATAGCTTGACCTTGGATTTGGACAAAGTTTGGCACAACGTTGAGGGCCAAAGCACCTGTATTGTGTTCTATGTTCTATGACTTTCTTACAGGAGTTCCCACCTTGCAGATGGGATAGAGCAGGGTGAAAAGGTGTATTGGTGGCCAGGCATTGATAAACAAATTGAAGGAATAGTCACTCATAAACTCCAATCTGCATTGCTGCTACCGGCAAATACACAGCCATGGGAGTGGCCAGGCAGACGCTGGGTGAGAAGACATATCAACTCTGCATTTACAGCCCATGGGCCTCACTCAAACCAGACCGGAAATCCCCGCCCGAGGCCAGGGGAGAGTTCTGCTGTTAGACTTCGCCCCACTCCAATTTTGTGGCAGAATGTGGTGGAGTTCCAGCCCATATGTTTCCAATATCAGTGGATGCACAGTCTAAATGGCTGGATGTCCGATTGAAAAAAATGCATGACAGATCCTGTCACCATTGACAAATTGAGGAAAATGTATATTACCCATGGAATCACAGAGATCTGAGTGTCAGACAGTGGTGAGGTGAAGATGCCGGCGTGGGACTGGCGTAAACACAGTAAGAACAAAGAACAAAACAGCACGGGAAACAGGCCCTTTGGCCCAACGAGCCGCATCGCCACCTCGATGTTCCCACTTCTACCCGTGATCTCTGTCCATGTTTATAGATCTAAACAATAAGTCCAACAATGGAGTCGTGTGTTGAAGTCTCACAACACCAGGTTAAAGTTCAACAGGTTTATTTGGTAGCAAAAGCTACTAGCTTTTGGAGCACCACTCCTTCGTCAGGTGCATGGAAGTTCTGTTCATAAACAGGGTATATAAAGACACAAACTCAATTTACAGAATAATGGTTGGAATGCGAGTCTTTACAGGTAATCAGCTCTTAAAGGTACAGACAATGTGAGTGGAGAGAGAATTAAGCACAGGTTAAAGAGATGTGTATTGTCTTCAGACAGGACAGTTAGTGAGATTTTGCAAATCCAGACAAGTCATGGGGGTTACACATAGTGTGACATGAACCCAAGATCGCGGTTGAGGCTGTCCTCATGTGTGCGGAACTTGGCTATCAGTCTCTGCTCAGCGACTCTGCGCTGTCGTGTGTCATGAAGGCCCCCTTGGAGAATGTTTACCCAAAGATCAGAGGCCGAATATCAATGACTGCTGATGTGTTCACCAACCGGGAGGGACCAGTCTTACTTGGTAATTGTCGAGTGATGTTCATTCATCCATTGTCATAGAGTCTGCCTGGTCTCCCCAATGTACCATGCCTCGGGACATCCTTTCCTGCAGTGTATCAGGTAGACAACGTTGGTCGAGTTGCAAGAGTATGTACTGTGTACCTGGTGGATGATGTTTTCACGTGAGATGATGTCATCCATGTCGATAATCCGGCATGTCTTGCAGAGGCCGCAGGTGCCCCTGCGGTGGAACTGGTCTCAGTCTGAATGGTTACCAGGTTCCCTGTGTAAAGGTGAAATGAGCTGCTGGGGTTTGTCTAACGGAAGTGATGACAGAAACAGGAAAACCAAAACCCTGGATTGACAAGTTTACCTTTCACAACTGTCCAATCAGATTGATTCAGATTCCTGAAATGGATAATACAGGATTGAAATGTTCTAGTCTCTGGACTGACTAAACCTGTGAGGAATTCTCCTGGGATATTCCTGATGAACAAGTCTATATTTAATCAGGAATTGGGTGGTGATGGTGGTGGAAGGAGTGTGGCACTGTGGCCCCTTTAATTGGCGATTCCTGAGGGTCACATGATTGGGCTGGACCCTCTGGAGGGCCTGTTGGGAAGCAGAGCCAATCAGGAATGTGTCCGAGGGTAGGGTGCAGAGGACAGGGGCATTTCACTCTGTCAAAACCTTGTTATATACACCTGTTTCTCGCTGGTAATAAACCCTTTTATAGCTTAACCAAAATGAGCTGCCTCTGGAGTTATTACACCCAAGAAGCATCCAGCTGTGTACATCTGGAACATTGCAATTCAATCACAACAGATTGCAGAGAGAAGGTTCCGGATGCCCACACCTGTCTGTGTGAGTGAGGATGTTTCTAATGTTACCCTGAAAAGCCTGACTCCGACTGAAGGTTTTGAAGTGAATCCCTATCCTCATCTCCGGCCACCACCAGCCTCCCCCTCACCCCACAACTTCTAGCCTCACAGTCCCCCCATGGCCTCTACATTGCCTCCATCCTCCCCCCTCACCCCGGCCTCCCTCCACCCTCCATTCCTTCTCCTCCCACCCTTCCAACCTCAGCCTCCATGCTGATTCTAACCCCTAGCGCACCCTCTCCCAGCCTCCTCCACAGTCCCTCCACCTTCCTGCCCCCCCCATCTCCTCAGCCTCCACATTGCCTCGACCTTCCACCCACAACAATGAAATAATTTCTCTCCAGTGATCCAGCTAAATCCTTGAATCATCTGAAACATTTTGGTAAAATCTTCTTTTCAGTTTGGGAAATTAGGGCACTAATTTGGGTAATGCATCCTAATGATTTGACCCTTTTCTGCCCAGTTTTACTCTGGTGAATCCACTCTACTCTTTATATTACCCAAGACTGGGTAATGTACACTGGTCAATCAGCGATACCCATGTCCTGTGAACAAATAAAAAACTTTCAGAAATATTAAATATGTTCCTGTCTACATTAGTAGGGATGAAGTGGAAATGGATGAAAGCTTCAAGTTTCTATGTATCAGATCACCAACAACCTGTCCTGGTCCCTCCATGCCGACACTATAGTTAAAGCCCCACCAACACTGAGGGTGGTTATGGTATGGAATGCCCTGCCTGCTGCAGTTGTAGATGCGCCAAGTTTGGTGGTGTTTAAGAAGTTAGTAGATAAGTTTATGGACGAAAAGGGAATGGTTTAGGTTAGAAGGTCATTGCTTTTTCTCAATTGGTCGGTGCAACATCGAGGGGCTGAAGGGCCTGTTCTGTGCTGTAATGTTCTATGTTCTAACACCTCTACTTTTGCAGAAGACTAAGGAAATTTAGCATGTCCACTATGACTTTCAGCAACTTTTACAGATGCCCCATAGGAAGCATCCTTTCTGGTTATATCACAGCTTGGTATGGCCTCCTGCTCTGCCCAGGGCTGCAAGGAACTACAAAGTGATGTGAATGCAGCCCAATCCATCACACAAACCAGCCTCCCATCCATTGACTCTGGGCCTGATTTGACCGTTTTCATTCTAAGTGTTGAACCTGGGTACAGTTCAGATCTGATTTGGGAATCTGCTGTCATGCACTCCCATACACACTCATAGAACATAGAACATAGAACATTACAGCACAGAACAGGCCCTTCGGCCTTCAATGTTGCGCCGACCAATAAAAAGCAATGCCCCTCCAAACTAAACCATTCCCTTCTCTTCCATATACTTATCAACTAACCTCTTAAACGCCACCAAACTTGGCGCATCTACAACAGCTGCAGGCAGGCCATTCCACTCCCTAATCACTCTTTGAGTAAAGAACCTACCTCTGATATCCGTCCTATAACTCATACCCCTTAATTTAAAGCTGTGTCCCCTCGTGCTAGCTTTCTCCATCTAGGAAAAAGGCTATCACTGTCCACCCTATCTAAACCTCTAATCATCTTATATGTTTCGATCAGGTCCCCTCTTAGCCACCTCCTTTCTAACGAGAACATAGAACACTACAGCACAAACAGGCCCTTTGGCCCACGAGTTGCGCCGATCACATCTATATCTATCAATCCACAGACCTATCTATAACCCCCTATCCCATTAGTTCCCATAAATCAGATCAAATCAAATCAAATGTTGTTTGTTGTCAAAAGCTTTGGGATGAGTTGTTGAGGTTGTGGATGGTGATATAAAAATGTAGCTTAATTTGTCTTTTTACTGGCTCTTTTCCTTTGCTTCCAGATGGACAGTTCCCTCGAGATTTCTCAATCTTAGTTACATTAAAACCCAAGAGAAATACACAGGCTTTCCTGCTTTCCATATACAATGAGCAAGGAGTGCAGCAGATCGGGATGGAGGTTGGTAGATCTCCGGTTTTCTTGTACGAAGATCAGAATGGTCGCCCAGCTCCTGAGGACTATCCCATCTTCACCACAGCAAACCTGGCTGACAATAAGTGAGTGAGTCAGCAACAAGCTTCACAACCAACTCAATCTGTAATGTTTAATTCCTGTCTGTGAGAGGGTGCCGAACAGATTTACCAGAATGTTCCCAGGAATGAGGAGCTTCAGTTAAGGTGGAGAGACTGGAGAAACTGGGATTGTTCTCCTTAGAGCAGAGAAGGTTAAAATTCCTGGATTACTAATCCAGTAATATAACCATTACACTAGAGTTATAGAGGTTTACAGCATGGAAACAGGCCCTTCAGCCCAACTTGTACAACCTGCCCTTTTTTTTAAACCCCTATGCTAATCCCAATTGCCCACATTTGGCCCATATCCCTCTATACTCATTGTACTTATGTACCTGTTTAAATGCTTTTTAAAAGACAAAATTATACCTGCCTCTACTACTACCTCTGGCAGCTTGTTCTTGACATACAGCACTCTCTGTGTGAAAAAATTATCCCTCTGGACACTTCTGTATCTCTCTCCTCTCACCTTAAACCTATGCCTTCTAGTTTTAGACTCCTTACCTTTGGGAAAAGATATTGACTATCTCGCTGATCTGTGCCCCTCATTATTTTATAGATCTCTATAAAATCACCACTCAGCCTCCTACGCTCCAGAGAAAAAAGTCCCAGTCTATCCAGCTTCTCCTTATAAATCAAACGATGAAGTCCCCGTAGCATCCTAGTAAATCTTTTCTGCATTCTTTCTAGTTTAATAATATTCTTTCTATAATAGGGTGACCAGAACTATACACAGTATTCCAAGTGTGGCCTTACCAATGTCTTGTACAATTTCAACAAGACGTCCCAACTCCTGTATTCAATGTTCTGACTGATGAAACTAAGCATTGCTTCTTCACCACTCTGTCCAGCTGTAACTCCACTGTCAAGGAGTTATGAACAAGTACCCCTAGGTCTCTTTGTTCTGTAACTCTCCACAATGTCTGTAATCACTGAATTACAAATCAGTAATATAACCACTTCACTATTGTATCTCTGGATTACTAATCAGTAATCAATGACTTGGAAGAGGGGGCTGAAGGGTGGATTAGTAAATTTGCTGATGACACCAAGATTGGTGGAGTAGTGGATGAGGTGGAGGGCTTTTGTAGGCTGTAAAGAGACATTGATAGGATGCAGAGCTGGGCTGAAAAGTGGCAGATGGAGTTTAACCCAGATAAGTGCGAGGTGATTCACTTTGATAGGACAAACTTGAATGTGGATTACAGGGTCAACAGCAGGATTCTGAGGAATGTGGAGGAACAGAGAGATCTTGGGGTTCAAGTGGATAGAGACATGAAGAAGTGTTTATTAACAGGGGTTTGAGTTTAAAAGCCGTGAGGTTATGCTGCAACTGTACAAGACCTTGGGTGAGACCACATTTGGAATATTGTGTACAGTTGTGTGCAGTGTGAGGTAATGCACTTTGGCAGGAATAATAAATGTGTAGAGTATAGGGCTAATGGTAGGATTCTTAATAGTGTTGATGAACAGAGGGATCGTGGTGTATTTGTGCATAGATCCCTGAAAGTAGGCAGTCAAGTCGATAAGGTTGTTAAGAAGGCATATGGAGTCTTAGCTTTTATTGGTAGGGGGATTGAATTTCGGAGCCGCAACGTCATGTTGCAACTCTACAAAACTCTAGTGCGGCCGCAATTGGAGTATTGTGTACAGTTCTGGTCCCCACATTATAAGAAAGATGTGGAGGCATTGGAGAGGGTACAGAGGAGGTTTACCAGGATGTTGCCTGGTATGGAGGGCAGGGCTTATGAAGAGAGGCTGAGGGATTTGAGGTTGTTTTCGTTAGAAAGAAGGCGGCTAAGAGGAGACCTTATTGAAATGTATAAGATGATTAGAGGTTTAGATAGGGTGGACAGTGATAGCCTTTTTCCTAGGATGGAGAAAGATAGCATGAGGGGACACAGCTTTAAATTAAGGGGTGATAGTTATAGGACGGATATCAGAGGTAGGTTCTTTACCCAAAGGGTGGTTCGGGACTGGAATGCCCTGCCTGCAGCAGTTGTAGATGCGCCAAGTTTGGTGGCGTTTAAGAGGTTAGCTGATAAGTATATGGAAGAGAAGGGAATGGTTTAGTTTGGAGGGGCATTGCTTTTTATATTGGTCGGCGCAACATCGAAGGCCGAAGGGCCTGTTCTGTGCTGTAATGTTCTATGTTCTATGTTCTAGTTCTGGTCACCTCACTATAAGAAGGATGTGGAAGCATTGGAGAGAGTGCAGAGGAGATTTACCAGGATGCTGCCTGGTTTGGAGAGTGGGTCTTATGAGGAAAGGTTGAGGGAGCTGGGACTTTTCTCTTTAGAGCAGAGCAGGATGAGAGGTGACTGAATAGAGTTTATAAGATGATGAAGGGGGTAGATAGAGTGGGAATTCAGAGACTATTTCCTAGGGTGGATGTAGCTGTTACTAAGGGATGTGACTATAAGGTTCACGATGGGAAATATAGGAAGGATGTCCGAGGTAGATTCTTCACTCAGACAGTATTTGGGGTATGGAAATGCACTGCCTGCTGTGATAGTGGAGTTGGACACTTTAAGAACTTTCAAGCGGCTATTGGATAGGCACATGGAGCACACCAGAATATAGGGAGGGGATAGCTTGAACTTGGGGTTGGACATAGCTGGGCACAATATTGAGGGCCAAAGGGCGTGTACTGTGCTGTAATGTTCTATTTTCTATGTTCTAATACAACCACTACACTACCAAATCCACCTGGATTACTAATCCAGTAATATAACCAATAACTATCAGGGGTCTAACCCCCTGGATTATTACTGATAATAAGTTGAAAGTAAGGATTTTATGCCTTAGCTACTTAGGACATTGGTGAGTTCACATCTTGAGTCACTGTGTGCAGTTTAGTTTTGCTTATTCAAGGAAGAATGTAATTGCATTGGAAGAGGTTCATTGGATTGATACCTGGACTGAGTGGGCAGGGACCGGATGGGATGTACCCCAGACTATTGTGGGAGGTGAGGGAAGTGGTTGCAGAGCCCCTGGCGATGATCTTTGCGTCGTCCATGGAAACAGGAGAGGTTCCGGAGGATTGCGGATGTGGTTCCTATCTTTAAGAAAGGGAACAGGGATAGTCCAGGAAATTACCGACCGGTGAGTCTGACTTCAGTGGTTGGTAAGCTGATGGAGAGGCTTCTGAGGGAAAAGATATATGAACATTTGGAGAAGTTTGGACTGATTAGAAATAGTCAGCATGGTTTTGTCAAGGGCAGGTCATGCCTTACGAGCCTAGTTGAGTTCTTCGAAAATGTGACTGAACACATTGACAAAGGAAGAGCGGTGGATGTAGTGTACATGGACTTTAGCAAGGTGTTTGATAAGGTCCCCCATGCAAGGCTTCTGGAGAAGGTGAGAGGGCATGGGATCCAAGGGGCTTTGGCCTCTTGGATCCAGAACTGGCTTGCCGGCAGAAGGCAGAGAGTGGTTGTGGATGGGTCTTGTTCTGCATGGAGGTCGGTAACCAGTGGAGTGCCCCAGGGATCTGTTCTGGGACCCCTGCTGTTTGTCATTTTCATAAATGACCTGGATGAGGAAGTGGAGGGATGGGTTAGTAGGTTTGCCGATGATACAAAGGTCGGTGGTGTTGTGGATGGTCTGGAGGGATGCCAAAAGTTGCAGCAGGGCATAGACAGGGTGCAAGACTGGGCGGAGAAGTGGCAGATGGACTTCAATGCAGATAAATGTGTAGTGGTCCATTTTGGCAGGAATAATGGGATGAAGGAGTACAACATAAGGGGTAGGAGTCTTAGCTGTGTTGTAGAGCAGAAGGATCTCGGGGTCCGGGTCCATAGGATTCTTAAATCGGCCTCGCAGGTGGAGGAAGTGGTCAAGAAGGCGTACGGTGTACTGGCCTTCATTAATCGAGGAATAGAGTTTAGGAGTCAGGAGGTAATGATGCAGCTCTATAAGACTCTTGTCAGACCCCAGTGGGAGTATTGTGCGCAGTTCTGGTCGCCTCATTATAGGAAGGATGTAGAGGCTATTGAGAGGGTTCAGAGGAGATTTACAAGGATGCTGCCTGGATTGGGAGGCAGGCCTTACGAAGATAGGTTGAGGGAGCTGGGACTCTTCTCACTGGAGAGACGTAGGTTGAGAGGCGACCTGATAGAGGTTTTTAAAATGTTGAGAGGAATAGATAGGGTGGACTCTCAGAGACTATTTCCCCGAGCTGAAATGGTCACTACGAGAGGACACAGATTTAAGGTGCAGGGAAGCAAATACAAAGGAGATGTCAGGGGTAGGTTTTCACTCAGAGGGTGGTGAGTGAATGGAACCGACTGCCGTCGGAGGTTGTTGAGGCAAACTCACTGGGGTCTTTTAAGAGACTTCCGGATGAGTATATGGAAAAGAATAGGATAGGGGGTTATAGATAGGTCTGTGGATTGGTAGATGTGATCAGCGCAACTCGTGGGCTGAAGGGCCTGTTTGTGCTGTATTGTTCTATGTTCTATGTTTAATAGGGAAGGTTAGACAAGCTGGGCTTGTTACCTTTGGAGTTTAGGAGAATGAGAAGGTGACTGGGTTGAAGTGTGTGAGATCCAGAACGGTGTTGATAAGGTGGGCGTGGAGATGATAGTTCCCGTGTGGGGGAGATCAGAACTAGAGGGCATTGTCTTAAAATGAGAGGCCACCCTATTCGAGGCAGAGATGAGGAGATTTTTTCTCTCTGAGGGTTGTGTGAAGTTCAAACTCATTGCCTCAGAAGGTGGTGAATGTGGGGATAGAGGGGTTTATTGAATATTTTTAAAGAGGAATTGTGAAGCAAGATGATCAAGGTTTATTGGGAGCAGATGGGAATGTGAACTCAGCACAGATAGAGGAGCCATGATCTTATTGAATGGTGGAGCAGACTCGAGGGGCCGGGTGATCAACTCCTGCTCCTTTGTGTGTGTTAGTCTGATCTCCTTTCAAGTGAAATGATCTGAATTATTCTGGAACTTGAACTGTTTCACTCTCTGTCTCCCTCCACACAGCTGCTGAGCTTTTCCTGAGTTTTATTTCAGATTTGCAGCACCTGCATCTTTTTAGTTTTCTATCAGATTTGTAATGTCACTATAAGAACGAGGAGCAGGAGTCTGCTCCGCCATTCAATAAGATCATGGGTGATCTTTTCACAGACTATCCTTGTCTTAAGAACATTCAATGAGGGAGCCTCAACTGCTTCCCTGGGCAGGGAATTCCACAGATTCCCAACCCTTTGTGTGAAGAAGTTCCTCCTCAACTCAGTCCTAAATCTGCTCCCCCTTATTTTGAGACCATGTCCCCTAATTATAGTTTCACCCATGAGTGGAAACAACTTCCCCACTTTTATTTTATCGATTCCCTTCATAATCTTATATGTTTCTATAAGATCTCTCCTCACTCTTCTGAATTCCAATGAGTATAGCCCCAGTCTACTCAGTCTCTCCTCATAAACCAACCCTCTCAACTCCAGAATCAACCTAGTGAATCTCCTCTGCACCCCCTCCAGTGCCAGTCTATCCTTTCTCAAGTAAGGAGATCAAATCTGTACACAGTAAGTCCAGGTGTGGCCTCACCAGCACCTTATACAGCTGCAACATAACCTCACTGTTTTTAAACTCCATCCCTCCAGCAATGAAGGACAAAATTCCATTTGCTTCTTAATTACCTGTTGCATCTGCAAACCAACTCCTTGTGATTCCTGCACAAGGACACCCAGGTCCCTCTGCACCGCAGCATGCTGCAATTTTTTACCATTTAAATAATAGTCCATTTTGCTGTTATTTCGACCATTTATTTCTGCCATTTACTCCATCTGCCAGACCCTCGCCCACTCACTTAGACTATCGATATCCCTTTGCAGACTTTTACTTTCCTCTGCACACTTTGCTTTGCTAGCCATCTGAATATTATAGAAACATAGAACACTACAGCACAAACAGGCCCTTCGGCCCACAAGTTGTGCCGATCATATCTATACTTACCAGGCCATTGAACTATCTGTAACTCCCAATCCCATTAAATCCCATGTACTCATCCAGAAGTCTCTTAAAAGACCCCAGCGAGTTCGCCTCGACCACCACTGACGGCAGCCGATTCCATTCACTCACCACCCTCTGAGTGAAAAACTTACCTCTAACATCTCCTCTGTGCTTACCCCCCAGCATCTTAAACCTGTGTCCTCTTGTAGTGACCATTTCAGCCCTGGGAAATAGAAATAGAAATAGAATCCACCCTATCAATTCCTCTCAACATCTTATAAACCTCTATCAGGTCGCCTCTCAACCTTCTTCTCTCCAGTGAGAAGAGACCTAGCTCTCTCAACCTATCTTCATAAGGCCTGCCCCCCAATCCAGGCAACATCCTTGTAAATCTCCTCTGCACCCTCTCAATAGCTTCCACATCCTTCCTATAGTGAGGCGACCAGAACTGCACACAGTACTCCAAGTGGGGTCTGACAAGGGTCTTATAAAGTTGCAGCATTACCTCCCAACTCCTAAACTCAATTCCTTTATTAATGAAGGCCAGTACACCATATGCCTTCTTGACCACATCCTCCACTTGCGAGGCCAATTTAAGAGTCCTATGGATCCGGACCCCAAGATCCTTCTGTTTCTCAACACTGCCAAGACTCCTACCCTTGATATTATACTGCTTCATCCCATTGGTCCTGCCAAAATGGACCACCACACATTTATCTGCATTGAATTTCACATCTGGGAGTTTTGACACACTAGGTCCCCAACTCCAAATCATCTATGTAAATCATAAACAGAGTTACTAGGGTTGACAGCTGATGGAGCAGACATTTGGCCCTGATCAACATGGTGAAAACAACAATTAGATCTTAGAAATCATTGTAAAACTTCCCAACCACTCAGTGTAACTGAAATCCCTCCATAACATCCTCAAAACAAAAACCCTCACTTCCTCCATAACATCTTCAAAACAAAAACCCTCACTTCCTCCATAACATCCTCAAAACAAAAACCCTCACTTCCTCAATAACATCCTCAAAACTGAAACCGTCACTTCCTCCATAACATCCTCAAAACAAAAACCCTCACTTCCTCCATAACATCCTCAAAACTAAAACCCTCACTTCCTCAATAACATCCTCAAAACAAAAACCCTCACTTCCTCCATAACATCCTCAAAACAAAAACCCTCACTTCCTCCATAACATCCTCAAAACAAAAACCCTCACTTCCTCCAAAACATCCTCAAAACAAAAACCCTCACTTCCTCCATAACATCCTCAAAACAAAAACCCTCACTTCCTCCATAACATCCTCAAAACTGAAACCCTCACTTCCTCCATAACATCCTCAAAACTGAAACCACTCACATCAAAGAACAAAGAGAACAGTGAACCAAGAACAGTACATCACAGGATCAGGCCATTCAGCCCTTTAAACCTGTGCCAATCACGATGCCTTAACTAAACTAATGAAAATCCTTTGGTCCTTACCCATTCCATATCCCGCTATTTCCTCCTTATCCATGTACCCATCCAGATGCTTCTTAAATGTGATAAAATGCCTGCTTTCCTCATTTCCTCTGGCAGTGCATGCCAGGCACCCACCCCTCTTTGTGTGAAAAACTTTCCCCACACATCTCTCTTAACCTTTCTCCTTCTCACCTTGAACCTGTGCCCGTTATAATTGGCACTTTCACCCTGGAAAAAGCCTCTGACTATCCACCTCGTCTGTGCCTCTGATATGTAGACCTCTCTCAGGTCTCCCCTCAGCCTCCATCTTTCCAGTGAAAATAATCCCAGTTTATTCAACCTCTCCTCATAGTCAACACCCTCAGGACCAGGCAACATCCTGGTGAACCTTCTCTGCACTCTCTCCAAAGCTTCCCCTTCTGACAGTGTCGTGACCAGAACTGCACACAATATTCCAAATGTGGCCTAACCAAGATTTTATACAGCTGCAACATGATTTGCCAACTCTTGTACTGAATGCCCCAGCAAGCATGCTGTATGCCTTCTTCATCACCTTGGCCACTTGTATTGAAGAACAGAGGGATCTTGGTGTATATGTTAATAGATCCCTGAAAGTAGGCAGTCAAGTGGATAAAGTTGTTAAGAAGGCATATGGAGTCTTAGCTTTTATTGGTAGGGGGATTGAATTTCGGAGCCGCAACGTCATGTTGCAACTGTACAAAACTCTAGTGCGGCCACACTTGGATTATTGTGTACAGTTCTGGTCCCCGCATTATAAGAAAAATAGTGAGAGGGCATGGGATCCAAAGGGCTGTTGCCTTATGGATAGAACATAGAACATTACAGCGCAGAACAGGCCCTTCGGCCCTCGATGTTGCGCCGACCAATTAGGAACAAGCAGTGACCCTCTAACCTAAACCATTCCCTTTTCATCCATAAACTTATCTACTAACCTCTTAAACACCACCAAACTTGGCGCATCTACAACTGACACAGGCAAGAAAGATGTGGAGGCATTGGAGAGGGTACAGAGGAGGTTTACCAGGATGTTGCCTGGTATAGAAGGCAGGTCTTATGAAGAGAGGCTGAGGGATTTGAGGTTGTTTTCGTTAGAAAGAAGGCGGCTAAGAGGAGACCTTATTGAAACATATAAGATGATTAGAGGTTTAGATAGGGTGGACAGTGATAGCCTTTTTCCTAGGATGGAGAAAGCTAGCACGAGGGGACATAGCTTTAAATTAAGGGGTGGTAGTTATAGGACGGATGTCAGAGGTAGGCTCTTTACCCAGAGGGTGGTAAGGGTATGGAATGCCCTGCCTGCTGCAGTTGTAGATGCGCCAAGTTTGGTGGCGTTTAAGAGGTTAGTAGATAAGTTTATGGATGAAAAGGGAATGGTTTAGGTTAGAGGGTCACTGCTTATTCCTAATTGGTCAGCGCAACATCGAAGGCCGAAGGGCCTGTTCTGCGCTATAATGTTCTATGTTCTATGTATTGCCACTTCGAGGGAACAGTGGACCTGCACACCAGATCCCTCTGTATAGAACATAGAAAAGCTGTAGCACAAACAAGCCCTCTGGCCCACAAGTTGTGCCAAACATATCCCTATCTATCAGGCCTATTTATAACTATATCTTACTAAATCCCACGTACTCATCCACAAGTCTCTTAAAAGACCTATCGAATTTGCCTCTACCACTACTGATGGTAGCCGATTCCATTCACTCACCACCCTCTGAGTGGAAAAACTTACCCCTGACATCTCTGTACTTGCCCCCCAGCACCTTAAACCTGTGTCCTCTTGTAGTGACCATTTCAGCCCTGGGAAAAAGCCTCTCAGAATCTACTCGATCAATACCTCTCAACATTTTATACACCTCTATCAGATCACCTCTCATCCTTTGTCTGTCTCAGGAGAAAAGGCCGAGCTCTCTCAACCTATCTTCGTAAGGCATGCCACCCAATCCAGGCAACATCCTTGTAAATCTCCTCTGCACTCTCTCAATAGCTTCCGCATCCTTCCTATAATGAGGCGAACAGACCTGAATACAGTACTCCAAGTGTGGTCTGACCAGGCTCTTATACAGCTGCAGCATTACCTCCCGACTCCTAAACTCAATCCCTTGATTGATGAAGGCCAGTACACCGTACACCTTCTTTACCACATCCTCTACCTGCAAAGCCGATTTGAAAGTCCTATGAACCTGGACCTAAAGATCCTTCTGATCTTCCACACTGCCAAGAGTTTTACCCTTAATATTATATTCCTTCATCCAATTTGACCTGCCAAAATGAATCACCACACAATTATCTGGGTTGAAGTCGATCTGCTACTTCTCCGGCCAGTCTTGCATCCTATCAACGTCACACTGCAACTTCTGACATCCCTCCAGACTATCCACAACACTTCGGACCTTCGTATCATCTGCAAACTTACCAACCCATCCCTCCACTTCCTCATCGAGGTTATTTATAAAAATCACAAACAGCAAGGGTCTCAGAATAGATCCCTGGGACACTCCACTAGTTACCGACCTCCATGCAGAAAAAGACCCATCTATAAACATTCTTTGCCTTCTGTGGGTAAGCCAGTTCTGAATCCACAAAGCAATGTCTGCTTGGATCCCATGCTCCCTGACTTTCTCAATAAGTCTTGCTTGGGGCACCTTATCAAACGCCTTGCTGAAGTCCATATAAACCATATCTACTGCTCTTCCTTTGTCAATGTGTTTAATCGCATCTTCAAGAAATTCAACCAGCCTTGTAAGGCATGATCTGCCTTTAACAAAGCCGTGCTATTTTTGATTATACTACACCTCTCCAAATATTCATAAATCCTGTCTCTCAGGATCTTCTCCAGCAACTTACCAACCACTGAGGTTAGACTCACCGGACGGTAATTTCCTGGGCTATCTCTATTCCCTTTCTTGAATATAGAAACCACATCCGCAATCCTCCGAAACCTCTCCCATCTCCATCAATGACACAAAGGTCATCACCAGAGGCTCAGCAATCTCTTCCCTTACCTCCCACAGTAACCTGGGGTACATCCCATCCGGTCCCAGCGACGTATCTAACATGATGCTACTCAAAAGCTCCAACATGTCCTCTTTCTTAATATCTACATACTCAAGCTTTTCAGTCCGCTGCTAGCCTGCACTGCATTAACACTGCAATGAAATTACTGTGAAATTCCCCACAGTCCAGATGTCTCTTTGGGTCAATGCACCTAGCCAGCACATCTTTCAAACTGTGGGAAGAAACTGGAGCACCCAGAAGAAACCCCATGCAGATATAGGGAGCACAGTGGTTAGCAGCGACTGTGCCACTGTGACTACAAAATAATGAGGGGCACAGAGAAGGTAGATAGTCAATATCTTTTCCCAAAAATAGGGCAGTCTAAAACTAGAGGGCATAGGTTTATGGTGAGAGAAGAGAGATACAGAAGTGTCCAGAGGGGCAATTTTTTCACAGAGAGGGTGGAGAGTGTCTGGAACAAGCTGCCAATGTTGTAGTAGAGGTGGATACAATTTTGTCTTTTAAAAAACATCTAGACAGTTATATGGGTATAATGGGTGTAAAGAGATATGGGCCAAATGTGGGCAGTTGGGATTAGCTAGAGGGTTTTAAAAAAAAAGTTGGCATGGACAAATCGGGCCAAAGCGCTTGTTTCCACGCTGTAAACCTCTCTGACTCTATGTACTGCCCGTGGATCCTTTAGGAGGATATGATATATTTTGGACTTTGTTGTGTGTCCGGGCAGTGTGTCCGGACTGTGTGTTTGAGCTGCATAGCGATTGGTCAGGTTTGTATTGTATTAATCCAGTGATTTGTTGATGAAGTGATGACCGAGTTTTTGGATGTTCTATTTTACAGGTGGCATCGTGTAGCGATTAGTGTTCAGAAGAAGAACGTGACAATGATTGTTGACTGTAAAAAGAAAATATCCAAAGTGCTTCCCCGGAGTAACAATCCGGTGGTGGATACCAGCGGCATCGTGGTGTTTGGAACCAGGATCCTGGATGAGGAAGTTTATGAGGTAAGTGCTTTGAAAAATCATTGGCCTGAAAAATGTTATGTAATCACACCAACTCATGTCTGTAATAGCGTTAACCAATTAAAATGCCCCAAGTCACTTCACAGCATACAATATCTGACACCAAGCCAAATCAGGAGATATTTGGACATCGAGCGAGAGACTTGATTACAAGCCCAGTAGCTGAATATTCAATTGCCAATACCTGAGTGATTAAAATCAGGAATTCTTAAGAGGCTCCAAGTGGAGGCTGCTTTATATTTGAACTTTTGACTGGTATTATTAACAAGACAAAAGATGATAAGCTGCCACATTGTGTGTTTAAACAAAACAAAACAAAACAAACACACAAACACCCCCCCCACCACCAAAAAAAAACAACCCCCCAACAACCACCCCACCAAACACAACAACCCAAACCCACCAAACCCACACAACACCACACACCACCCAACACCAAAAAAACCCAACCCCAAACCAACCCCAAAAACCCCCCACCCACCAAAAAACACACCCACCCACAAACCCAAACAACAAAAACCCCCACCCCCCCAACAAAACACCCAAACCCAACCCCCAAACCCCCCCAACCACAACACCAAACCCCCACCCCCCAACCCCACACCAAACACCAAACCACACAAACCCAACCCCAACCCCACCAACAAAAAAAACAAACACCCCAAAACAACCCCACACACCACCCACCAACCCACAAAAAACCCCACAACCACCACCCCCCACCCACCAACAACCAAACAAACACCCCACCACACACCAGAACCAACTCAATACTGTTTTATTTAGGATCTGTGGCCAGATTGAAATCCAATGTGGAAGAGAGATTAAAACCTGTGAATGTGTCTGGTGGCATCGTGTGAGAACCCACATGGAACAGAGCAGTTAGGGAGTTTGGCGAATTGTTGAGCTGTGGGAGGTTACACAGATGTGAGATACTGAGTTTAGAATGGTTTTGTACATGGGAAGCATGCTCCACACACACATTACTGTCTGTCTGAAAGGAGCTGAAATAAATCTCACACTGAAACCCTCTCAGTTCTTTTGCCAACTTTCTTTATCCATTCACTTGGGATTTGAACATTGTGCCGAGGCAGGCTTTTATTGGCCATCCCTAATTGTCCTGGTAACAGCAGTGATGATCTGCTGCTTTCTGTAACCGCTCTGGAATTGGCCTGATGCAGCTAGACAAGCCATGAGCTTGTGATTCCAACTCAATTTTCACAATGTTTTCTGTCAGAACTCTAAAGAATCAGCCCTTACGATTATTGGAATTGGTGCAATGTGCAGGAATTCAGGGAAAAGGCAGGGGAAGGACTCAGCTGGGGAAGACATGATGGGCTGAATGGCCATCTTCTGGACTGTAACAATTCAGTGGGTCAAGCAAGAATTAACATCCCAATAAATAATCTGCTGAAAGTTCTGCAGGGAAAGCTCTTCTTGTCAATGGTGTGAGAGAATGGAAGCTGGTTCTGAGATTGACATCTCTGATTATTGTTGCAAAAGTTGGTGTTTGTAAAATTCCAAACAAATTGTCAAATGCAAACTGATGGAAGGGTTATGTGGTCCCTTTATAAAACTTGTGTTTTTTCAGTGCTGATGAAGTTAAAAAAATGCTGGTGGATATGCAGTGAGCTCAGTAAGAGTCTGACAACACCAAATTTAAATCCAACCAATTTATTTGATAGTAAACTTGCTAGCTTTCAGCGTTTGTGCCTTCGTCAGGCGAATGAGATGTTCTGGTCTCCAAAAGCGCACATATCAGCACAGACAGTTTGCAGATTGCTGATTAGAATGCGAATCCTTACACCTAACCAGCTATTCAAGTCTTAAAGCGGCTAACAATGTGAGTGGAAGGAGCACTGAGCACAGGTTAGAGACATGTATATTGTCTCCAGACAGCACAGTAAGTGAGGTTTTTTACTAACCCAGGCAAGTCATGGGGGTTACAGATAGTGTGATATGAAGCCAAGATCCCTGTTAAGACCATTCTCATGTGTGCGGAACACGACAGCGCAGAGCCGCTGAGCAGAGACTGATAGCCAAGTTCCGCTGTTAGTTACTCCGCTCGCTGTTAGTTACTCCGGGAAAAAGGGACATTTAATCAGATGAGAGGATTTGAGGGAGTGACCCTGTCACCTCCATGCCCTTTGCCCCAGTTCTGTCTTGTGATGGCTGTGGAGGTTGGGATAGGGTGGGAAAGAGGTCTGTTTAAGAGTTCATTCCACCATTGGTGGTCTGATCTTATCAGTGGGGATGGAGTCCCACAGATAAGTGTGAGGTGATTCACTTTGGTAGGAATAACAGGCATGTGAAATATAGGGCTAATGGAAGGACCCTTAATAGTGTTGTCGAGCAGAGGGATCTTAGAACATAGAACATTACAGCGCAGGACAGGCCCTTCGGCCTTCGATGTTGCGCTGACCAATTATGAAAAAAGCAATGACCCTCCAAACTAAACCATTCCCTTCTCTTCCATAAACTTATCAACTAACCTCTTAAACGCCACCAAACTTTGGCGCATCTACAACTGCCGCAGGCAGGGCATTCCACTCCCTAACCACCCTCTGGGTAAAGAACCTACCTCTGATATCCGTCCTATAACTATCACCCCTTAATTTAAAGCTGTGTCCCCTCGTGCTAGCTTTCTCCATCCTAGGAAAAAGGCTATCACTGTCCACCCTATCTAAACCTCTAATCATCTTATATGTTTCGATAAGGTCCCCTCTTAGCCGCCTTCTTTCTAACGAAAACAACCTCAAATCCCTCAGCCTCTCCTCATAAGACCTGCCCTCCATACCAGGCAACATCCTGGTAAACCTCCTCTGTACCCTCTCCAATGCCTCCACATCTTTCTTATAATGTGGGGACCAGAACTGCACACAATACTCCAAGTGCGGCCGCACTAGAGTTTTGTACAGTTGCAACATGACGTTGCGGCTCCGAAATTCAATCCCCCTACCAATAAGAGCTAAGACTCCATATGCCTTCTTAACAACCTTATCGACTTGACTGCCTACTTTCAGGGATCTATGCACAAATACACCAAGATCCCTCTGTTCATCAACACTATTAAGAATCCTACCATTAGCCCTATACTCTACACATTTATTATTCCTGCCAAAGTGCATTACCTCACACTTTTCCACATTAAACTCCATTTGCCACCTCTCAGCCCAGCTCTGCAACTTGTCCAAGTCTCAAACAGTAAATCCATAACAGTAACAGAGAAATATTCATTTAGGTTCTGACCCATCTCTTGTGGATTCACTGATAGATGACTTTACCATCAGTGTCATTGGGGGAGGGGGTAACAGGGGGATCTTGGGGTACAAGTACATAGCTCTTTGAAAGTTGGCACCCAGGTTGATAAAGCTGTTAAGAAGGCGTACGGTGTGTTAACTTTTATTGGTAGAGGGATTGAATTTAGGAGCCGTGAGGTTATGTTACAACTGTACAAAACTCTGGTGCGGCCGCACTTGGAGTATTGCGTACAGTTCTGGTCGCCGCATTATAAGAAAGATGTGGAAGCATTGGAAAGGGTGCAGAGGAGGTTTACCAGGATGTTGCCTGGTATGGTGGGAAGGCCTTATGAGGAAAGGCTGAGGGACCTGAGGTTATTTTCATTAGAGAGAAGAAGGTTACGCGGTGACCTAATTGAGGCGTATAAGATGATCAAAGGATTGGATAGGGTGGATAGTGAGAGCCTTTTTCCTCGGATGGTGATGACCACACGAGGGGACATAACTTTAAATTAAGAGGTGGTAGTTATAGGACGGATGTCAGGCAGGTTCTTTACACAGAGGGTGGTGAGGGCGTGGAATGCCCTGCCTGCAGCAGTTGTGGACTCGCCTACTTTGGGGCTTCAAATGTTTGGTGGATAGGCATATGGATGATATGGAAATAGTTTAGGTTAGAGGGTCACTGGCCGGCGCAACATCGAGGGCCGAAGGGCCTGTACTGCGCTGTAATGTTCTATGTTCTATGAGTCACTGTGCAGGAAGCCTGAGAAACACAGCCTGTTTGGATTGGTTTTGGGGTCTCCGGATTGGAGGAAGTGGGAGTGTGGACCCTTTTTAAAAGCATTAATGATGGGGGAGGGGTGGGAGGGGAGGGTGGTGCTTCCAAACCTCTGGAACGAATCCCCCCCCTTCACACTCACCCTTCCCCCAACATAAATAGTGAGTCTCACATCCTGCCTCTGAGGCTGGCCCCTCCCTCATTCTGCCCTTGGTGGGTATCTAACCAGCAGCTGTTACCCCCTCCCCCAATGACACTGATGGTAAAGTTATCTATCAGTGAATCCACAAGAGATGGGTCAGAACCTAAATGAATATTTCTCTGTTACTGTTACGGATTTACTGTTGAGAAAGGCATGGATGTTGGGGAACTAAATAGTGATGTCGTGAGGAGTGTACGTATTACAGAGAAGGAGGTGCTGGAAGTCTTAAAGCGCATCAAGGTAAATAAATCCCTGGGATCTGATGATGTGTATCCCAGGACATTGTGGGAGGTTAGGGAGGAAATTGTGTGTCCCCTAGCCGAGCTATTTGAACCATCGATAGTCACGGGTGAGGTGCCTGAAGATTGGGGAGTGGCAAATGTGCCTTTGTTTAAAAAGGGCTGTAGGGAAAAGCCTGGGAACTACAGGCCAGTGAGCCTCACACCTGTGGTGGGTAAATCTTTTGAAAGATATTTTGAGAGACAGAATCTACAGGTATTTAGAGATGCAAGAACTGATTAGGGACAATCAGCCTGGCTTGTGAATAGAAAATTATGTCTCACAAATTTCATTGCGTTTTTTGAAGGGGCAACCAAGAAGGTAGATGAGGGCAGTGCAGTTGACATGGAACATAGAACACTACAGCACAAACAGGCCCTTCAGCCCACAAGTTGTACTGATCATACCCATACCTATCAGGCCATAGAACTATCTATAACTCTCAATCCCGTTAAATCCCAGGTACTCATCCAGAAGTCTCTTAAAAGACCCCAGCGAGTTCACCTTCACCACCACTGATGGCAGCCGATTCCATTCACTCACCACACTCTGAGTGAAAAACTTACCCCTAACATCTCCTCTGTATTTGCTTCCCTGCACCTTAAATCTGTGTCCTCTCGTAGTGACCATTTCAGCCCTGGGAAATAGTGTCTGAGAGTCCACCCTATTCTTCTCAACATTTTATAAACCTCTATCAGGTCGCCTCTCAACCTTTGTCTCTCCAGTGAGAAGAGAGCCAGCTCCCTCAACCTATCTTCATAAGGCCTGCCTCTCAATCCAGGCAACATCTTTGTAAATCTCCTCTGCACCCTCTCAATAACTTCCACATCCTTCCTATAGTGAGGCGACCAGAACTGCACACAGTACTCCAAGTGGGGTCTGACAAGGGTCTTATATAGTTGCAGCATTACCTCCCGACTCCTAAACTCAATCCCTTGATTGATGAAGGCCAGTACACCATACACCTTCTTGATTGTATCCTCCACCTGCGAGGCCGATTTAAGAGTTCTATGGACCCGGACCCCAATGTCCTCCTGCTCCTCAACACAGCTAAGACTCCTACCCTTGATATTGTGCTCCTTCATCCCATTGGATCTGCCAAAATGGACCACCACACATTGATCCGTGTGAAGTTGATGTTGTCCACATGGACTTTAACAAGACCTTTGATAAGGTACCATATAGTAGGTTGTTGCATAAAGTTAAATCTCATGGAATCTAGGATGAGGATAAAATGGATGAGAATAGAATGGATAAAAGATCGGCTTGATGACAAAAGACAGAGACTGGTTGCAGAGGATTATCTTTCAAACTGGAGGCCTGTGAGCAGCAGTGTGCCTCAGGGATCAGTGCTGGGTCCACCTTTATTTGTCATTTACATTAATGATTTAGATGAGAATATAGGAGGCATGGTTAGTAAGTTTGCAGATAACACCAAGACTGGTAGCATAGTGGACAGTGAAGAAAGTTATCTCAATTGCAATGGGATCTTGATCAATTGGGTCAGTGGGCTGACGAATGGCAGATGGAGTTTAATTTAGACAAATGCGAAGTGATGCATTTTGGTAGATTGAACCAGGGCAGGATTTACTCAGTTAATGGTAAGGCATTGGGGAGAGTTACAGAACAAAGAGATCTCGAATAGCTCCTTGAAAGTGGAGTCACAGGTGGACAGAGTGGTGAAGAAGGCATTCAGCATGCTTGGTTTCATCGGTCAGAACATTGAATACAGGAGTTGGGATGGCTTATTGAAGTTGTACAAGATATTGGTAAGGCCACACTTAGAATACTGTGTGCAATTCTGATTACCCTATTATAGAAAGGATATTATTAAACTAGAAAGAGTGCAGAAAAGATTTACTAAGATGTATCGGAACTTGATGGATTGAGTTATAACGAGATGCTGAAAAGACTGGAGCTTTTATCTCTGGAGCATAGGAAGCTGAGGTGTGACCTTATAGAGATCTATAAAATAATGAGGTGCACGGATTACCTAGGAAGTCAATATCTTTTCCCAAAGGTAGGGGAATCTAAAACTAGAGGGCATAGGTTTAAGATGAGAGGGAAGAAATACAAAAATATCCAGAGGGACAATTTTTTCACATAGAGGATGGTGAGTGTCTGGAACCAGCTGCTAGAGATTGTAGAAGAGATGCGTACAATTTTGTCTTTTAAAAAGCGTTTAGATAGTTACATGGATAAGATGGTTATAGAAGGATATGGGCCTAATGCGGGCAATTGGGACTAGCTTAGTGATAAAAACTGGGCAGCACGGACAAGTAAATTTACAGATAATACATTTTATACTGATTTACAGCTGAAGTAATCCTAATGTAATATATCGATGGATTCATAACCGAGATCAATGAAATATTTAAAATGTTTGATGAATATTTTTATCTTCAAAGTGTGGAGTGTACAGAGCTCAGAAAGTGGGACAAAAAACCCCAATAAAGCTAAAAGAAGAATTTGTTATCTGAATAAACCACATGAGAGTGTCAGAGAGGGAAATAACTTCACAGAAGTGGATAAGATGTATTTTTTTGGAAGCAGGCAGCAGTGCAGAGTGAGCAGCTGACTGTGAATGAAGGAAAGCTATCTGATGAATTTCAGAACACATAAACTCTCCAAAAGGAAAATGACACAAGGGTTGGAAACTGTTTATAACAAAGCTGAATTGGACAAATTGAGATAGAAAATTCAAGCTGAGTATAAACCTTTGAAACTACACCATAAACTGTGAATTCCATTGATGGCAAATTGAGGTGAGAAATTATAACCTGAAATATGCAACCGGACACTAGATGTTGTTGCTCGTCCATCGCCATCGATGAGGACCTCGACACCATTCGTCATTTTGAGGCTGGTTGCGGTGTGTCTGGAGATGACTGATCAGGCCAATTCGGGCATGGAATGTCCTGGCACATATTGGACAGATTTGTGTAGACACTGTAGTTGTTGCGCTGGTGGCTCTGGACTTGTCAGCTCGTGTTTAAGTTGTGTTTCAGTAACACACCTTGCTTCGTGAGCTTGACAGCCCTTGTGGATGAGGCAGCACCAGGTAGGGTGGTTTTGTATCAGCGTTTCCCAGGTGGTCGTGTCAATGTCAAGACACAGCAGCAAGTGGAAAACACGCTGAATGAATTTGTGGATTTGAAGGGACTAAAGAATCCGTTGGCAGAGTACACTCCAGAGAGTTCTATATTTGAGGAGGAAGCCAAGAGATACAAGGAGGAGAAGAGAGAGCTGAAAAAAATGGGTATTTGTAAGAAAAATTGGGAAATGTCACATTTCCAAAGCTGTGAATGAACAGATGTGTGAGCTCAGTAAACAGCTGGAAATGAAGAAAGTAATTAGATAGTAATTGTGATACAAATAGGAACCAGGGTTCCAGTTTAGAAATATAAACTTCCACATCTAGCACGAGGGGACACAGCTTTAAATTAAGGGGTGATAGTTATAGGACGGATATCAGAGGCAGGTTCTTTACCCAGACGGTGGTTCGGGAGTGGAATGCCCTGCCTGCAGCAGTTGTAGATGCGCCAAGTTTGGTGGCGTTTAAGAGGTTAGTTGATAAGTATATGGAAGAGAAGGGAATGGTTTAGTTTGGAGGGCATTGCTTTTTATATTGGTCGGTGCAACATCGAAGGCCGAAGGGCCTGTTCTGTGCTGTAATGTTCTATGTTCTATGTTCATCTGTCTCCACGGTCTAGAGATGATGATAGTCTATCCGGTATGTTCACTACAAACCGTGAGACAGTCAGTACTCAGCCCTCTGTAACTCCCTGGAAACAACCTTCCCATCACAAAAAAAACCCCTCAACCTTTACCCTTTAACCCCTGCCTCTGAGACAATTTTGGATCCAAATTGCAGTTTTGCCATAGACCTCATGAAGCTAATTAATTCTCTGAGCAATCAGCCAGGAGGAGTTCAGATGGAAGTGTTTGCTGTGACAGGAGGGTGGGTAACCAGAGGGACACAGATTGAAGAGAATCGGGAAAAGAACCAGAGGGGGAGATGAGAGGAATTTATTTGACACAGTGAGTTGTTGTGATAGAACATAGAACAGCACAAACAGGCCCTTCGACCCACAAGTTACGCCGGTCATACCCATACCTACTAGGCCTATCTATAACTGTCAATCCTATTTAATCTCATGTTCTCATCCAGAAGTCTTTTTAAAAGATCCCAAATTCGCCTCGACCACCACCGACAGCAGCCGATTCCATTCACTCACCCTCTCTGAGTGAAAAACTTACCTCTGATATCTCCTCTGTACCTGCTCCAATCTGGAATGTGCTGTCTGAAAGGGCAGATTCAATAATAACTTTCAAAAGGAAATTGGGGAGAGAGTTGAAGGGGAAATACAGGAATATGGTGGAAGAGCAGGGGGAGTGTGGCTAATTGGATAACTTGTTCACAGAGCCAGCACAGATCTGATAGAATGGGGCTGTTCAGCCTAAGCTGTAAGATTTTCAGATTCTATCCTGGAAGTTAATTCACATTATTTGGATTAGCCTAGACCTCTGATTACTAGTGCAGCAACATTACCACTGTGCTACTGCACTCCAAATGAATTACACATTGATATATAACTTGTTCTATTTTGACAGTTGTCTGGCTGGAGGCTCTAAATTGTTGCATTGCTAATGTATGATTGGAATTTTTAATGATCTTGGCATTACTGTGGTCTCGCTTTGAACCCTCAGCTGGATTCGACTCAGCGTGATGAGGATTGGTGCCCAGAGTTAAAGAGACCATTCCAAAACCCTGGCAAAAACATTATCTTGCTGTTTGCACTCGACTAGGTCGGTTTTCTCAGTGTAATTCTCCCCTTGGCCCTTGCAGTTCTGTTGTTGCTGGAACGCAGAGATGTGGACAGTGTGCTGGATGGACTCTTGTTGATAAAGTTATAAAGAGAGATGAACTGGAGTTAATGTACAGCTCTGATGGGACAGGAGTTCTGGCTTGAGGGGCAGAATAACCTCCTTTTCCTAGATGATAGTCCGTCATCTTTCCCAGCTGAATGGGAGATTCAGAGCCGATGGGAGAAGCATTTTCCACAGGTGTTGCAGAGTGCGAATCGCAGAGTCAGGTGATGTATCAGACACACAGCCTGTGGAGCTGCCGTTAGTATTCAGCTGAATGAATCCTCAGGGATCCACATACCAGTAAAAACTGACATTCTGCTGATATATAAGCTGCAATAAAGCTGCAGACTACTCAAGCAGAGTATGGAATGGAAGAAACAGATGACAAGGCTGGAAGCTGGTTTAACCCGAGTGTGGAAACTTAGGAGAATTACAGGAGCTGAGTGAGGAATAATAACAGCCCCGCTACAAAAAATATGCTGCCTTTTGGCAAAGAATGAAAGGGAGGCCTCGACACAGACATTGCCTGAGCCAGTCAGCCTGCTGTATAATATTTCACGCACTGTCACTGTCTCACTGGAGGCACACAGTAATATAGAAAAGACACACATTTCTATATCACCCTTCAACACCTCAGCACATCCCAAAGCTATTTACGGCCAATTTATGTACAGCAAGATCCCACATTCAGCAATGAGGTAATTGCCAGCACATCTGTTTAAGTGAAGTTGTTTAAGGATTAAATAACGGTCAGCAAACGGTGAAGGATCCAGCATCTCCTTTCAATAAAAAACCTTTTATATCCAATGGGCATGCAGCCAGGAACTTACTTTACAATCTCATCTGAAAAACTCTGACAGTGCGGCACTCCCTCATTACTGACCCTCTGACAGTGCGGCACTCCCTCAGCACTGACCCTCTGACAGTGCCGCACTCCCTCAGCACTGACCCTCTGACAGTGCCGCACCCCCTCAGCACTGACCCTCTGACAGTGCGGCACTCCCTCAGCACTGACCCTCTGACAGTGCGGCACTCCCTCAGCACTGACCCTCTGACAGTCCAGCACTCCCTCAGCACTGAACCTCTGACAGTGCGGCACTCCCTCAGCACTGACCCTCTGACAGTGCGGCACTCCCTCAGCACTGACCCTCTGACAGTGCGGCACTCCCTCAGCACTGACCCTCTGACAGTGCGGCACTCCCTCAGCACTGACCCCCTGACAGTGCGGCACTCCCTCAGCACTGACCCCCTGACAGTGCGGCACTCCCTCAGCACTGACCCTCTGACAGTGCGGCACTCCCTCAGCACTGACCCTCTGACAGTGCGGCACTCCCTCAGCACTGACTCTCTGACAGTGCGGCACTCCCTCAGCACTGACCCTCTGACAGTGCGGCACTCCCTCAGCACTGACCCTCTGACCGTGCGGCACTCCCTCGGCACCAATCCTCTGACAGTGCGGCACTCCCTCAGCACTGACTCTCTGACAGTGCGGCACTCCCTCAGCACTGACCCTCTGACAGTGCGGCGCTCCCTCAGTACTGACTCTCTGACAGTGCGGCACTCCCTCAGTACTGACTCTCTGACAGTGCGGCACTCCCTCAGTACTGACTCTCTGACAGTGCGACACTCCCTCAGCACTGACCCTCTGACAGTGCGGCGCTCCCTCAGCACTGACCCTCTGACAGTGCGGCACTCCCTCAGCACTGACCCTCTGACAGTGCGGAGGTGTAATGTGGGTCATAGAACATTACAGCGCAGAACAGGCCCTTCGGCCTTCGATGTTGCGCAGACCAATTAAGAAAAAGCAATGACCCTCTAACTTAAACCATTCCCTTTTCATCCATAAACTTATCTACTAACCTCTTAAAGGCCCCCAAACTTGGCGCATCTACAACTGCAGCAGGCAGGGCATTCCATACCCTTACCACCCTCTGGGTAAAGAACCTACCTCTTACATCCGCCCTGTAACTACCACCCCTTAATTTGAAGCTATTTCCTGCCCAGTTTTCTGGGTAGTTGCTCAGAGAACGTGCTGACAGTATCACAATAATTAATCTCAATCATTCTCCAAAGTGACTTTGAAAAACATCCCAATCAGTCAGTGCAGCTGAAATGTGCCAGTGAGAGGACAGACAACACAGAATGTTCCAGCATCGTAAACAGTTTATAAAGCCTGTTTATGGGGAATTTACATCCTAATGGTCTCAGTGGAATATTAACTCTTGTTTAGAGTACTGGAAGATTGTGAATTGAGGTGTTTAATGTGATCTGTGGCATGGGGAAGAACCTTTCTTTCCACTGGGAGCCACTGACTAAACCAAAGGCAGATTATTCCCTGACAGATTGGGAACATGTAGTGAACAGAGTGCTACATCCAACTCTCACTATTCACCCATCCCCCACTGTGTCTGTTCACCCATCACCCCCTGTATAAATGATCTGGATGAGGGTATAGAAGGATGGATTATTAAATTTGCGGATGACACCAAATTTGGAGGAGTGGTAGATAGTGAAGAGGGCTGTTATAGTTTGCAGAGAGACTTGCACAAGTTGCAGAGCTGGGCCGAGAGGTGGCAAATGGAGTTTAATGTGGAAAAGTGTGAGGTAATTCTCTTTGGCAGGAATAACAAATGTGTAGAGTATAGGGCTAATGGTAGGACTCTTAATAGTGTTGATGAACAGAGGGATCTTGGTGTATGTGTGCATAGATCCCTGAAAGTTGGCAATCAAGTCGCTAAGGTTGTTAAGAAGGCATATGGAGTCTTAGCTTTTATTGGTAGGGGGATTGAATTTCGGAGCCGCAACATCATGTTGCAACTGTACAAAACTCTAGTGCGGCCGCACTTGGAGTATTGTGTACAGTTCTGGTCCCCACATTATAAGAAAGATGTGGAGGCATTGGAGAGGGTACAGAGGAGGTTTACCAGGATGTTGCCTGGTATGGAGGGCAGGTCTTATGAAGAGAGGCTGAGGGATTTGAGGTTGTTTTCGTTAAAAAGAAGGCGGCTAAGAGGAGACCTTATTGAAGCATATAAGATGATTAGAGGTTTAGATAGGGTGGACAGTGATAGCCTTTTTCCTTGGATGGAGAAAGCTAGCATGAGGGGACATAGCTTTAAATTAAGGGGTGGTAGTTATAGGATGGATGTAAGAGGTAGGTTCTTTACCCAGAGGATGGTAAGGGTATGGAATGTCCTGCCTGCTGCAGTTGTAGATGCGCCAAGTTTGGGGGCATTTAAGTGGTTCATGGATAGGTTTATGGATGAAAAGGGAATGGTTTAGGTTAGAGGGTCATTGCTTTTTCTTAATTGGTCTGCGCAACATCGAGGACCGAAGGGCCTGTTCTGCGCTGTAATGTTCTATGTTTTATGTGACCACTCACCCATCACTCCCTGTGTTCATTCATCCAAATTACTCTCCTAACGAAGCGAAGTGTTGATTTGGGAATGATTCTCCTTGTTTACCGCTCCCTCCATGTCTTTTCCCTTCTCTCTCTCTCTGTGAGCTCCTCCCAGATCCCTGCACTCCTCTAACTCTGGACTCCTGTGAATTCTGTCGCTCCGTCATTGGCAGCCATGCTGTTTGGCTGTCCTATTCCTAAGTTCTGGAATTCCCTCCCCAAACATTACTGCCTCTCTCTCTTTTCCTTAAAACCTACCTTCACCTGTTTCAATATCTCTTTCTATAGAACATAGAACATAGAACAATACAGCACAGAACAGGCCCTTCGGCCCTCGATGTTGTGCCGACCAAAATAAAAAGCAATGCCCCTCCTAACTAAACCATTCCCTTCTCGTCCATATACTTATCAACTAACCTCTTAAACGCCACCAAACTTGGCGCATCCACAACAGCTGCAGGCAGGGCATTCCACTCCCTAATCTCTCTTTGAGTAAAGAACCTACCTCTGATATCCGTCCTATAACTCATACCCTTAAATTAAAGCTGTGTCCCCTCGTGCTAGCTTTCTCCATCCTAGGAAAAAGGCTATCACTGTCCACCCTATCTAAACCTCTAATCATCTTATATGTTTCAATAAGGTCTCCCCTTAGCCGCCTTCTTTCTAACGAAAACAACCTCAAATCCCTCAGCCTCTCTTCATAAGACCTGCCCTCCATACCAGGCAACATCCTGGTAAACCTCCTCTGTACCCTCTCCAATGCCTCCACATCTTTCTTATAATGTGGGGACCAGAACTGCACACAATACTCCAAGTGCGGCCGCACTAGAGTTTGTACAGTTGCAACATGACGTTGCGGCTCCGAAATTCAATCCCCCTACCAATAAAAGCTAAGACTCCATATGCCTTCTTAACAACTTTATCCACTTGACTGCCTCCTTTCAGGGATCTATTGACACATACACCAAGATCCTTCTGTTCCTCAACACTATTAAGAGCCCTACCATTAGCCCTATACTCTACACATTTATTGTTCCTGCCAAAGTGCATTACCTCACACTTTTCCACATTTAACTCCATTTGCCACCTCTCGGCCCAGCTCTGCAACTTGTCCAAGTCACTCTGTAAACTAAAACACCCTCTTCACTATCTACCACACCACCAACTTTAGTATCATCTGCAAATTTACTGATCCATCCCTCAATACCCTCATCCAGATCATTTATAAAAATTACAAACAGCAGGGGCCCCAAAACAGAACCCTGAGGCACACCACTCGTCACCGAACTCCACGAAGAAAATCTCCCATCAACCACCACCCTCTGTCTTCTATCTGCCAGCCAATTTCTAATCCAATTAGCTAAATCACCCTATATTCCACACATCTGCATTTTCTGTAGAAGTCTTCCATGGGCCACCTTATCAAAAGCCTTACTAAAGTCCATATATACTACATCAACCGCCTTACCCCCATCCACCTCTCTGGTCACTTTCTCAAAAATCTATCTGAAGATTGAATCTGGCCCGTTTCCCAGGGAGACGGTTCTGGTTTTGATAGACTGCTATTAACATTTCATTTCTGATTCATTCAGAAAGGTGAAAGCTGATGACTTTCTGACAGAACTTTGATGTATTTTGTGTCATCTTCCATTCAAACCTTGGTGTTTCAGAGTGATGAGGAAGTGAATGAGTGTTAGTTTTGCAGATTGTGTTTGATGCCAGTTGGAGTGTACCCAGTGTCTGTATATCCAGCTGCTTCTAACCAACATGTTCCAGCCAGTGGCACTACTGCTCAGTATTTCAAACCTCGGTGCTTTGGAGAGGTCACGATGGTTGGACCATCATTCTTAGAATCCTGACAGTGAAGAAGGAGGCCACTCAGCCCATTGAGTCTGCACCATCCCACTTTTTAAAAATTTTATTCTTGCCCTATTCCTGCAAGTCCATATATTTACTCTCTAATCCCCTAACCTATACGTCTTAGGACCTTAATGGGAAATTTAGCATGGCCAATCCACCTAACCTGCACATCTTTGTAATGTGGAAGGAAACTGGAGAACCGGTGACACAGTGGTTCGCACTGCTGCCTCACAGCGTCAGTTCAATTCCTGGCTTGGGTCACTGTCTGTATGGAGTTTGCACATTCTCCCCATGTCTGTGTGGGTTTCCTCCAGTTTCCTCCCACATTCCAAAGATATGTGGGTGAAGTGAATTGGCCATGCTAAATTACTCCTTACTGTCCCACAATGTGTAGGTTAGATGGATTGGCCACAGTAAATGTGTGGGATAAATGGATAAGATGTGGGAAGAGGGACTGAGGATTGGTGCAGGCTTGATGGGCTGAATGACCTCCCTCTGCACTGTAGGGAATCTATGTTACTTCCTGAAAACACACGCAGGCAAATCTTGCCATTGGATTTGGAGGGATCTGATTGCTGGGGTTTTCCCGTGTATGCAACAGCCCCTGAAACAGAGAGGAGCACAGGGGTGAGTGCTACACAATAATCCAGGAACAGAGTCACACGATGACCATCCTGCTCCTCAGTTACTCTCCACCAATTTACCAACAGCGGAGCTGCTCTATTGAGGTGATGATGATGAATTTTGCTCTGTTTGTTCAGTGAGACTCTGAGGTGCAAAGTCAGGAATTGGAAAGGTGCAGTCACAATTTTGAGCATTTACTACAGGCCACCCAACTGCCAGCGAGAGATAGAGGAACAGCTATGGAGGCAGATTTTGGTAAGGTGTAAAAGTACAGGCTTGTTTTGGTGGTAGATTTTAACTTGAACATAGAATAGAACACTATAGCACAAACAGGCTCTTCGGCCCACAAGTTGTGCCGATCATATCCATACCCACCAGGCCATAGAACTATCTGTAACTCCCAATCCCATTAAATCCCATGTACTCATCCAGAAGTCTCTTAAAAGACCCCAGCGAGTTCACCTCTATCACCACTGACAGCAGCCGATTCCATTCACTCACCACCCTCTGAGTGAAAAACTTACCTCTAACATCTCCTCTGTATTGTCCCCCAGCACCTTAAATCTGTGTCCTCTCATAGTGACCATTTCAGCCCTGGGAAATAGTCTCTGAGAGTCCACCCTATCTATTCCTCTCAACATTTTATAAACCTCTATCAAGTCGCCTCTCAACCTACGTCTCTCCAGTGAGAAGAGTCCCAGCTCCCTCAACCTATCTTCATAAGGCCTGTCTCCCAATCCAGGCAGCATCCTTGTAAATCTCCTCTGCACTCTCTCAATAGCCTCTACATCCTTCCTATAGTGAAGCAACCAGAACTGCGCACGAAACTCCAAGTGGGGTCTGACAAGAGTCTTATAGAGCTGCATCATTACCTCCTGACTCCTAAACTCTATTCCTCGATTAATGAAGGCCAGTACACCGTACGCCTTCTTGACCACTTCCTCCACCTGCGAGGCCGATTTAAGAGACCTATGGACCCGGACCCCGAGATCCTTCTGCTCTACAACACAGCTAAGACTCCTACCCCTTATATTGTACTCCTTCATCCCATTATTCCTGCCAAAATGGACTACTACACATTTATCTGCATTGAAGTCCATCTGCCATTTCTCCGCCCAGTCTTGCATCCTGTCTATGTTCCGCTGCAACTTTTGGCATCCCTCCAGACCATCCACAACACCACCGACCTTTGTATCATCGGCGAACTTGCTAACCCATCCCTCCACTTCCTCATCCAGGTCATTTATGAAAATGACAAACAGCAGGGGTCCCAGAACAGATCCCTGGGGCACTCCACTGGTTACCGACCTCCATGCAGAAAAAGACCCAACAACAACCACTCTCTGCCTTCTGCCGGCAAGCCAGTTCTGGATCCATGAGGCCAAAGCCCCTTGGAACCCATGCCCTCTCACCTTCTCCAGAAGCCTTGCATGGGGGACCTTATCAAACGCCTTACTAAAGTCCATGTACACCACGTCCACCGCTCTTCCTTTGTCAATGTGTTCAGTCATATTTTTGAAGAACACAACTAAGCTCATAAGGCATGACCTGCCCTTAACAAAACCGTGTTGACTATTTCTGATCATATTGAATTTCTCTAAATGTTCATAAATCCTATCTCTCAGAATGACTTCCTCGATATTGACTGGGATTCATTTAGTGCTAGGAGTGTGGATGGGACAGAGTTTGTAAGGAGCATCCAGGATGATTTCCTGAAACATTATGTAGACAGTCCAACTAGAGATGGGGCCATACTGGACCTGGTATTGGGGAATGAGCCTGACCAGGTGGTCGATGTTTCAGTGGGGGAGCAGTTCGGAAACAGTGACCACAATTCAGTAAGATTTAAGGTACTGATGGATAAAGGTAAGTGTAGTCCTCAAGTCAAGGTGTTAAACTGGGGAAAGGCTAATTACAACAATATTAGACAGGAACTGAAAAATGTAGATTGGGGGCAGATGTTTGAGAGCAAATCAACATCTGGCATGTGAGAGTCTTTTAAGTGTAAGTTGATAGGGATTCAGAATCTGTAAGGATGAAGGATAAATATGGCTGGTTTTGGGAACCTTGGATAACGAGATATTGTGAGCCCAGTCAAAGTGAAAAAGGAAGCATTAGTCAAAGCTCGGAGACTGGGAATACACGAAGCAAGTGTGAAATACAAGGAAAGTAGGAAGAAACTTAAGCAAAGAGTAAGAAGTGCTAAAATGGTTAATAAAAATCATTGGCTAGGTGGATTAAGACAAATCCCAAGGCTTTTTATATATTTATAGAGGAGCAAGAGGGTAACCAGGAAGAGGTCTTTGGGGAGGCAATGATCTAGTGGTATTATCACTAGATTATTAACTCTGAAACACAGATAGTGTTCTGGGGTCCCGGGTTCGAATCCTGCCATGGCAGATGATGGAATTTATCTTCAATAAAAAAAAACAGGAATTAAGAATCTACTGATAACCATGAATCCATTGTCAATGGTCAGGAAAACCCGTCTGGTTCACTAATGTCCTTTAGGGAGGGAAATCTGCCTCCTTACCGAGTCTGGCCTACATGTGATTCCAGAGCCACAGCAATGTGGTTAACTCTTAACTGCCCCCTGACATGTCCAAGCGAGACACTCAGTAATATTAACGGCTACAAAGAAAGAAATGAAACTGGACAGACTGCCTGGCATCAACCTCGGCAGTGGAAAGGCAACAGCAAAACAAACAACCCCTTTGACTGGCAAAATCCTCCTTACTATCATCTGGGGGCTAGTGCCAAAACTGGGAGATCTGTCTCACAGACTAGTCAAGCCTGACACAGCCATTCTCACAGAATCATACCTTACAGATAACATCCCAGACCACACTATTCCCATCCTGGATATGTCCTGTCCCACCAGCAGGAAAGAGCCAGCAGAGTTGGCAGCACAGTGATATACAGTCAGGAAGGAATTACACTGAGAGTCCTTAACATTGATTCCTGAGCCCATGAAGTCCCATGGCTTCAGGTTAGACACAGACAAGGAAACCTCTTACTGGTTACCGTCCTCCTTCGACTGATGAATCAGTTCTCGTCCATGTTGAACAACACTCGGAGAAAGCAGTAAGGGTGGTGAGGGCGCAAAATGTACTCTGGGTGGGGGATTTCAGTGTCCACCACGAAGACTGTCTCAGTGGCAGCACAACTGACCGAGCTGGTCAGGAGCTAAAGAATATATCTGCCAGACTGGGTCTGCAGCAGGTGGGGAAGGAACCAACAAGAGGAGAAAATATCCTTGACCTCATCCTTACCAACCTGCTGGCTGCAGATACATCTGTCTATCAGTGAGAGTGAGCACAGCACAGTCCTTGTGGAGATGAAGTTCCGTCTTCACATTGAGAATAACCTCCAGTGTGTTGTGTAGCACTATCACTGTGCTAAACAGTACAGACTTCAAACAGGTCTAACAACACAAGACTCAACATCTATGAGGTGCTCTGGACCATCAGAGGCAGTGGAATTCTGCTCCAACACAATCTGCAATCTCCTGACCTGCCATATCTCCCACTTAACCATTACCAACAAGCCAATGGATCAACCCTGGTTCAGTGGAGACTAATGATATAGAAATGCTGGCGTTGGACTGAGGTAAACACAGTAAAAGTCTCACAACACCACATTAAACTCCAACAGGTTTATTTGATAATAATCCACAAGCTTTTGGAAAAGGTGTTCCTTTGTCAGGCATGTGGAAGTTCTGATCAGAAAAGGAGAGTCTAGGAGGCCATATCAGGAACAGCACCAGGCACTCCTAAAAATGAGGTGCCACCCTGGTGAAGCTACAATGCAGGATTATTTGCACGCCAAATGGCAAAAACAGCAAGTAATAAACAGAGCTGAATGATCCCACAATCAGTGGATCAGATCCGGTGGGTGCCTGGAACTTGTTGCTGGGGGAGGTAGTGGAAGTGGATACGGTAGTAAATTTTCAGAGGCATTTTGACAAGTACACGAATGAGATGGGAATAGAGGGATATGAAGTTAAGAAGGCATATGGAGTCTTAGCTTTTATTGGTAGGGGGATTGAATTTCGGAGCCGCAACGTCATGTTGCAACTGTACAAAACTCTAGTGCGGCCGCACTTGGAGTATTGTGTGCAGTTCTGGTCCCCACATTATAAGAAAGATGTGGAGGCATTGGAGAGGGTACAGAGGAGGTTTACCAGGATGTTGCCTGGTATGGAGGGCATGTCTTATGAGGAGAGGCTGAGGGATTTGAGGTTGTTTTCGTTAGAAAGGAGGCGGCTAAGAGGGGACCTAATCGAAACATATAAGTGTTTCAGTAAAGTATAAGTATATTGGTCTCTATATGTCATTAAGACATTAGGACGGCGGCGCGGGCTCGTTGGGCCGAAGGGCCTCTTTCCCGTGCTGTGTTGTTCTTTGTTCTTTTGATACAAAGATTTCTCTCAGGGCCCCAACAATTTTCTTTCTTGCCTCTCTCAGTATTCTGGGGTATATCCCATCAGTTCCTGGGGATTCGTCTACCTTAATGTTTCTCAAGAACCCCAATACCTTCTCCTTTTCGATCTCAACATGATTCAAACTATCCACACACCCTTTCCCAGACTCATCACCCACCAAGTCCTTCTCTTTGGTGACTATTGACGCAAAGTACTCATTTAATATCTCACTCATTTCCTCTGGCTCAAAGCATAGATCCCTTCTCTTGTCCTTGAGTGGCCAATTCTTTTTTGAAATTCATTCATGGAATATGGGTGTTACTGGCTGGCTGGCATTTATTACCCATCTTTTGTTGCCCTTGAGAAGGTGGTGGTGAGCTCTCTTATTGAATCACTGCAGTCCATGTGCTGTGGGTTGATTCACAATGCTTTTATGGAGGGAATTCCAGGATTTGCACCCAGTGACTGCAAAGAAGCAGCCGATAAATTTCTGAGTCAGGATGATGAGTGACTTGGAGGGGAACTTGCAGGTGGTGGTGTTCCCATTTATCTGCAGTCCTTGTCCTTCTAGATGGAAGTGGTCATGGGTTTGGAAGGTGCTGTCTAAGGATCTTTGGTGAATTGCTACAGTGCATCTTGTAGACAGTTCACACTGCTGCTACTGAGCATCAGTGGTGGAGGGATTGAATGTTTGTAGATGTAGTGCTAATCAAGCAGGATGCTTTGTCTTGGATGGCGTCAAGTTTCTTGAGTGTTGTTAGAGCTGCACCCATTCAGGCAAATGGAGAATATTGCAGCAGACTTCTAACTTACGTCTTATAGACAGTGAACAGGCTTTGGGGAATCAGGAGGTGAGTTACTCTCTGCCGTATTCCCAGACTCTAATCTGCTCTTGTAGCCACCGGTGTTTATGTGACAAGTCCAGTTGAGTTTCTGGTCAATGATAACCCCAAGGATGTTGACAGTGGGGGATTCAGTGATGGTTATACCATTGAATGTCCAGGGGCGATGGTTAGAGTGTCTCTTAGTGGCGATAGTCATTGCCTGGCATTTGTGTGGCGTGAATGTTACTTCCACATGTCAGCCCAAACCTGGATATTGTCCAGATCTTGCTGCATTTGAACGTGGACTGCTTCAGTTTCTGAGAAATCGTCAGTGGTGCTGAACATCGTGCAATCATCAGCGAATGTCCCTACTTCAATATAATATAACATCTTATATTTTCAATAAGGTCTCCTCTTAGCCGCCTTCTTTCTAACGAAAACAACCTCAAATCATAGAACATAGAACATTACAGCACAGAACAGGCCCTTCGGCCTTCGATGTTGCGCCGACCAATATAAAAAGCAATGCCCCTCCAAACTAAACCATTCCCTTCTCTTCCATATACTTATCAACTAACCTCTTAAACGCCACCAAACTTGGCGCATCTACAACTGCTGCAGGCAGGGCATTCCACTCCCGAACCACCCTTTGGGTAAAGAACCTACCTCTGATATCCGTCCTATAACTATCACCCCTTAATTTAAAGCTGTGTCCCCTCGTGCTAGCTTTCTCCATCCTAGGAAAAAGGCTATCACTGTCCACCCTATCTAAACCTCTAATCCTCTTATATGTTTCAATAAGGTCCCCTCTTAGCCGCCTCCTTTCTAACGAAAACAACCTCAAATCCCTCAGCCTCTCTTCATAAGACCTGCCCTCCATACCAGGCAACATCCTGGTAAACCTCCTCTGTACCCTCTCCAATGCCTCCACATCTTTCTTATAATGTGGGGACCAGAACTGCACACAATACTCCAAGTGCGGCCGCACTAGAGTTTTGTACAGTTGCAACATGACGTTGCGGCTCCGAAATTCAATCCCCCTACCAATAAAAGCTAAGACTCATATGCCTTCTTAACAACCTTCTCGACTTGACTGCCTACTTTCAGGGATCTATGCACATACACACCAAGATCCCTCTGTTCATCAAGACTACTAAGAATCCTACCATTAGCCCTATACTCTACACATTTATTATTTCTGCCAAAGTGCATTACCTCACACTTTTCCACATTAAACTCCATTTGCCACCTCTCGGCCCAGCTCTGCAACTTGTCCAAGTCCCTCTGCAAACTATAACACCCCTCTTCACTATCTACCACTCCACCGACTTTAGTGTCATCCGCAAATTTACGAATCCATCCTTCAATACCCTCATCCAGATCATTTATAAAAATTACAAACAGCAGGGGCCCCAAAACAGACCCCTGAGGTACACCACTTGTCACCGAACTCCACGATGAATATCTCCCATCAACCACCACCCTCTGTCTTCTATCTGCTAGCCAATTCCTAACCCAATTAGCTAAATCACCCTCTATCCCATACATCTGCATTTTCTGCAGAAGCCTTCCATGGGACACCTTATCAAACGCCTTACTAAAGTCCATATATACCACATCAACCGCCTTACCCCCATCCACCTCTTTGGTCACTTTTTCAAAAAACTCAATAAGGTTAGTAAGGCACGACCTACCCTTCACAAAACCATGCTGACTATCCCCAATCAATTCATTTCTCTCTAAATAACTATAAATCCTATCCCTAATAATTCTCTCCAATACTTTGCCCACAACAGAAGTAAGACTCACTGGCCTATAATTCCCTGGAAGGTCTCTCTTCCCCTTCTTGAACAATGGGACCACATTCGCTATCCTCCAGTCCTCCGGAACCACACCCGTAACCAACGAGGACCTGAAGATCAGAGCCAGAGGCTCTGCAATCTCCCCTCTTGCCTCCCAGAGAATCCTAGGGTAAATCCTGTCCGGCCCAGGGGACTTATCCAACTTCAAACCCTCGAGAATATCTAGCACATCCTCCCTATCTACTTCTATACTTTCCAGTATCCCTCAGCCTCTCTTCATAAGACCTGCCCTCCATACCAGGCTACATCCTGGTAAACCTCCTCTGTACCCTCTCCAATGCCTCCACATCTTTCTTATAATGCGGGAACCAGAACTGTACACAATACTCCAAGTGCGGCTGCACTAGAGTTTTGTACAGTTGCAACATGACGTTGCGGCTCCGAAATTCAATCCCCCTACCAATAAAAGCTAAGACTCCACATGCCTTCTTAACAACCTTATCGACTTGATTGCCACCTTTCAGGGATCTATGCACATATACACCAAGATCCCTCTGTTCATCAAGACTACTAAGAATCCTACCATTAGCCCTATACTCTACACATTTGTTATTCTGCCAAATGGCAGAACCTTAAGAGTATTGATAGGCAGAGGGATCTGGGTGTGCAGATGCACAGGTCACAGGCAATGCAGGTGGTGAAGGTAGTCAAGAAGGCATACGGCATGCTTACCTTCAGTGGCCGGGGCACTGAGTTTAAAAATTGGCAAATGATGTTGCAGCTTTATAGAACCTTGGTTAGGCTGTACTTGGAATATAGTATTCAATTCTGGTCGCCATATTGTCAGAAGGATGTGGAGACTTTGAAGAGGGTACAGAAAAGATTTTCCAGGATGTTGCCGGGTATGGAGGGCATTAGCTATGAGGAGAGGTTGGAGAAACTTGGTTTGTTCTCCTTCATCTTTGTGGAACAAATGCTGGGGAAAGGTTTGTACAGAATTCCCCTCGTGTCAACAGGGGTTACATGATGGGCAACTCTGAGGGAATATGTCATTGGAATGATTCTTGTGGGAATAAAAATTGTTACTTACGGGGCACAAAATTCAATCTGAAAACACACTGGCACCATCGACAGAAACATTCCGTTTTTCCAGCTGGATCCAACACACTGTCATTTTTTGGTGAGATTTCACTCTGTGAGTTGATGCTGGGAGCAGAAATGAGGCAACTGGACTTCAGGTTAACAGCTGAGACACAGACTGCTCAATGAATGAGATTTGAAGATTCAGGTGGCCCGGTGGCACAGTGGGTTAATGCTGCTGCCTCACAACACCAGGGACCTGGGTTCGATTCCTGGCTTATGTCACTGTCTGTATGGAGTCAGCATGTTCTCCCCATGTCTGCATGGGTTTCCTTTGGGTTCTCTAATTTCTCCCAGATGTGCTGGTTAGGGTGCATTGACCCGAACAGGCACCGGAGTGTGACGGAGAGGAATTTCACAGTAACTTCATTGCAGTGTTAATATAAGCCTTACGTGTGACTAAAATTTTAAAAAATTGCAAGAACTAAATGGGGAACTGAGAGAATTTGCATCAAATCGAGTTTAGAAAAATGAAGAGAGTGAAAGAGTGGATTAAGAGATAGAGACAACATAAGAAAAAAGATTTATATTTCCGAACAGCAATCTTCTGTCCTATCGCAGAGAGGCTACAGAGTGATTGGAGCTGAATTAACAATCATCACTTCATTCAAAACAGCTCCCACTCTGAATCACCTGCTCCATATCTCTCATCAATCTTCACAGGGACAGGATGGCAGAGAGCGAGAAGACACTGGAGGAACATACAGACTGAGAGAGATCCAGCAGCAGCTTGTAGAAACTTGTGGCTCAGCTGAAAACTTGCCATTACTGAACTCGCTAATTGGTTCATGGTTCATGGCAGTCTGATTCATTAACTGGTCAATGTTAAAGCTGTGATGGTGGGCTTTCTCATGAACAGCTGATGGTCTCTGGGTTGCCGTGTGTCCAGCTGATGGTCTCTGGGTTGCCGTGTGTCCAGCTGATGGTCTCTGGGTTGCCGTCAGTAGTGATGATGGAATGGTTTAGATTTAGCCAGTATTTAAACTCTGTTATGTTTGGCTCTCTGAGAGTTTCACTCAGCAGCAAAGTGCGAGAGTTCCACATGTTTCACTCATTAGGTGTCCCAAGGCTCCATTACTGCTGGAAAAGCTACACATTCCTTAATCCTAACCTGCCAGTCTCAGTGAAAGAATTTGAAAACGTTTCCAAAATCAAATTGCACATTTTCCTCCAAGTACTTCATTACTCAGACTCACTCTGTGGAGTCCTGGGTGTAACAGATGGAGTGCGTGCAGGGCCTGAGCTGTGCGGGAGATGGAGTGCATGCTGTGTCTGGGCTGTGTGGGAGATGGAGTGCGTGCAGAGCCTGAGCTGCGCGGGAGATGGAGCGCGCGCTGAGCCTGGGCTGCGCGGGAGATGGAGCGCGTGCTGTGCCTGGGCTGCGTGGGAGATGGAGTGCGTGCAGGGCCTGGGCTGCGCGGGAGATGGAGCGCGCGCTGAGCCTGGGCTGCGCGGGAGATGGAGCGCGCGCTGAGCTGGGCTGCGCGGGAGATGGAGCGGCGCTGAGCCTGGGCTGCGCGGGAGATGGAGCGGGCGAGCCTGGGCTGCGCGGAGATGGAGCGCCTGGGCTGCGCGGGAGATGGAGCGCGCGCTGAGCCTGGGCTGCGCGGGAGATGGAGCGCGCGCTGAGCTTGGGCTGCGCGGGAGATGGAGCGCGCGCTGAGCCTGGGCTGCGCGGGAGATGGAGTGCGTGCTGTGTCTGGGCTGTGTGGGAGATGGAGCGTGTGCAGAGCCTGGGCTGCGCGGGAGATGGAGCGCGTGCTGTGTCTGGGCTGCGTGTGAGATGGAGTGCGTGCTGTGTCTGGGCTGCGTGTGAGATGGAGTGCGTGCTGTGTCTGGGCTGCGTGTGAGATGGAGCGCGTGCTGTGTCTGAGCTGCGCGGGAGATGGAGCGCGTGCTGTGTCTGAGCTGCGCGGGAGATGGAGCGCGTGCTGTGTCTGGGCTGCGCGGGAGATGGAGCGCGCGCTGTCTGCGCGGAGATGGCCGCGCGGCGTGTCTGGGCTGCGCGGAGATGGAGCGCGCGCGAGCCTGGGCTGCGCGGGAGATGGAGCGCGTGCTGTGTCTGGGCTGCGCGGGAGATGGAGCGCGTGCTGTGTCTGGGCTGCGCGGGAGATGGAGCGCGTGCTGTGTCTGGGCTGCGCGGGAGATGGAGCGCGTGCTGTGTCTGGGCTGCGCGGGAGATGGAGCGCGTGCTGTGTCTGAGCTGCGCGGGAGATGGAGCGTGTGCAGGGCCTGAGCTGTGCAGGAAATGGAGCGCGCGCTGAGCCTGGGCTGCGTGTGAGATGGAGCGCGTGCTGTGTCTGGGCTGTGCGGGAGATGGAGCGTGCGCTGTGTCTGGGCTGCGCGGGAGATGGAGCGCGTGCTGTGTCTGGGCCACAGGGTGGGGGGGGGTGTTGTGCACGCTGGTCGGGACTGTGCAGGAGGTATTGTTTATCACAGTCCAACACCAGCATCTCCACTCAGTAAATGCTGACCAGCCAGCGACGCCCATGTCCCAGCAATGAATAATTGAATGAAAGGTGGGTGTGAGGGGGAAGTTTGCTGTTGTGTGAAGCTCTGACATTTCTGTCTCTGTGTTTTTCAGGGTGATATTCAGCAGTTGTTGCTTGTTCCGGATCCACGTGCTGCCTACGATTACTGTGAATATTACAGTCCCGACTGTAACACTCCCCTACCCAACATTCCCCAGGCTCAGGAACCACAGGTCACTGAGGTGAGTAACATCTTCAACAGCAGCAGGTAAAAAATCACCTGCTAAAAGCTGGAAACTGTCCTTGTACAGTTCGAATGACAATCAGAACCCTCCATCCATCCTATCAACACCAGCCTTAAACTGAAGTATGATCAACAATGTAATATTGGAATCAGATATTGTTCCTGCTTATTTTATTCCTGTAATATAGAAAGAATCACCATTGCAATGTTTCTCTCTATTTATCTCTCATTCTTGCTATCTTCTAAGGCGTTTGATAAGGTGGCCCATGGAAGACTTCTGCAGAAAATGCAGATGTATGGGATAGAGGGTGATTTAGCTAATTGGGTTAGGAATTGGCTAGCAGGTAGAAGACAGAGGGTGGTGGTTGATGGGATATATTCATCTTGGAGTTCGGTGACAAGTGGTGTACCTCAGGGGTCTGTTTTGGGGCCCCTGCTGTTTGTAATTTTTATAAATGATCTGGATGAGGGTATTGAAGGCTGGATTAGTAAATTTGCAGATGACACTAAAGTCGGTGGAGTGGTAGATAGTGAAGAGGGGTGTTATAGTTTGCAGAGGGACTTGGACAAGTTGCAGAGCTGGGCCGAGAGGTGGCAAATGGAGTTTAATGTGGAAAAGTTGAGGTAATGCACTATGGCAGAAATAATAAATGTGTAGAGTATAGGGCAAATGGTAGGATTCTTAGTAGTCTAGATGAACAGAGGGATCTTGGTGTGTATGTGCATAGATCCCTGAAAGTAGGCAGGCAGGTCGAGAAGGTTGTTAGGAAGGCATATGGAGTCTTGGCTTTTATTGGTAGAAGGATTGAATTTCGGAGCCGCAACGTCATGTTGCAACTGTACAAAACTCTAGTGCGGCCGCACTTGGAGTATTGTGTGCAGTTCTGGTCCCCACATTATAAGAAAGATGTGGAGGCATTGGAGAGGGTACAGAGGAGGTTTACCAGGATGTTGCCGGGTATGGAGGGCAGGTCTTATGAGAAGAAGCTGAAGGATTTGAGGTTGTTTTCGTTAGAAAGAAGGCGGCTAAGAGGAGACCTTATCGAAACATATAAGATGATTAGAGGTTTAGATAGGGTGGACAGTGATAGCCTTTTTCCTAGGATGGAGAAAGCTAGCAAGAGGGGACACAGCTTTAAATTAAGGGGTGATAGTTATAGGACGGATATCAGAGGCAAGTTCTTTACCCAAAGGGTGGTTCGGGAGTGGAATGCCCTGCCTGCAGCAGTTGTAGATGCGCCAAGTTTGGTGGCGTTTAAGAGGTTAGTTGATAAGTATATGGAAGAGAAGGGAATGGTTTTGTTTGGAGGGTCATTGCTTTTTATATTGGTCGGTGCAACATCGAAGGCCGAAGGGCCTGTTCTGTGCTGTTATGTTCTATGTTCTATTTCCTTCTCTCTTTTTTTATCCTCCTTTTCGCTATCTTGATTTCTCTCTACTTTTCTGCAACTAACTCACTAACACTCTCTCCCTCTCTCCTCCAGCTTTCTCTGTCTCTCTCTCACAAACAAATACTCTCTTTCCTGCTTACTGTCCCTCTTACCCCTTACTCTCCTTTCACCCCCTTCCTATCCCTTTCTCTCTCAATCTCTTTCCCTCCCTGGCTCTCTCGCTCTCTCTCCTCACTCTCAGTTTCTCTCGTCCTCTTTCTGTCACACTCCCTTTCTCTCACTCTGTCTCTCTTCACATGTCTTGCTCTCTATCCCTATCTCTGACTATTTGTTTCTCTCTTTCTCTTTCTGATTTAATTTGATTTATTATTGTCACATGTATTAACATACAGTGAAGAATAATGTTTCTTTCTTGCTATACAAATAAAGCATGCTGTTTATAGAGAATGAAAGGAGAGAATGTGGAATGTAGTGTTACAGTCATAGCTAGGGGGTAGAGAAAGATCAGCTTAATGAAAGATGCAAAGAACAAAGAAAATTACAGCACAGGAACAGGCCCTTCGGCCCTCCAAGCCTGCACTGACCATTCTACCCGACGGAATTATAATCCCCCAACCTTCCAGGGACCATATCCCTCTATTCCCATCCTAATGGTAATAGAACATAGAACATTACTGCACAGAACAGGCCCTTCGGCCTTCGATGTTGCGCCGACCAATATAAAGAGCAATGCCACTCCAAACTAAACCATTCCCTTCTCTTCCATAAACTTATCAACTAACTTCTTAAACGCCACCAAACTTGGCGCATCTACAACTGCTGCAGGCAGGGCATTCCACTCCCTAACCACCCTTTGAGTAAAGAACCTACCTCTGATATCCGTCCTATAACTCATACCCCTTAATTTAAAGATGTGTCCCCTCGTGCTAGCTTTCTCCATCCTAGGAAAAAGGCTATCACTGTCCACCCTATCTAAACTTCTAATCATCTTATATGTTTCGATAAGGTCCCCTCTTAGCCGCCTCCTTTCTAACGAAAACAACCTCAAATCGCTCAGCCTCTCTTCATAAGACCTGCCCTCCATACCAGGCAACATCCTGGTAAACCTCCTCTGTACCCTCTCCAAAGCCTCCACACCTTTCTTATAATGTGGGGACCAGAACTGCACACAATACTCCAAGTGCGGCCGCACTAGAGTTTTGTACAGTTGCAACATGACGTTGCGGCTCCGAAATTCAATCCCCCTACCAATAAAAGCTAAGACTCCATATGCCTTCTTAACAACCTTATCGACTTGACTGCCTACTTCAGGGATCTATGCACAAATACACCAAGATCCCTCTGTTCATCAACACTATTAAGAATCCTACCATTAGCCCTATACTTACACATTTATTATTCCTGCCAAAGTGCATTACCTCACACTTTTCCACATTAAACTCCATTTGCCACCTCTCGGCCCAGCTCTGCAACTTGTCCAAGTCCCTCTGCAAACTATAACACCCCTCTTCACTATCTACCACTCCACCGACTTTAGTCCTTCAAATCTAATCCATCCTTCAATACCCTCATCCAGATCATTTATAAAAATTACAAACAGCAGGGGCCCCAAAACAGACCCCTGAGGTACACCACTTGTCACCGAACTCCAAGATGAATATCTCCCATCAACCACCACCCTCTGTCTTCTATCTGCTAGCCAATTCCTAATCCAATTAGCTAAATCACCCTCTATCCCATACATCTGCATTTTCTGCAGAAGCCTTCCATGGGCCACCTTATCGAACGCCTTACTAAAGTCCATATATACCACATCAACCGCCTTACCCCCATCCACCTCTTTGGTCACTTTTTCAAAAAACTCAATAAGGTTAGTAAGGCACGACCTACCCTTCACAAAACCATGCTGACTATCCCCAATCAATTCATTTCTCTCTAAATAACTATAAATCCTATCCCTAATAATTCTCTCCAATACTTTGCCCACAACAGAAGTAAGACTCACTGGCCTATAATTCCCTAGAAGGTCTCTCTTCCCCTTCTTGAACAATGGGACCACATTCGCTATCCTCCAGTCCTCCGTAACCAACGACGACCTGAAGATCAGAGCCAGAGGCTCTGCAATCTCCTCTCTTGCCTCCCAGAGAATCCTAGGGTAAATCCCGTCCGGCCCAGGGGACTTATCCAACTTCAAACCCTCGAGAATATCTAGCACATCCTCCCTATCTACTTCAATACTTTCAGTTTGCTACCCTGTACCTCAGTGTTCTCCATAACTACATTTACATCACCCTGCGTGAATACCGAAGAGAAATATTTATTCAGTGCCTCTCCAATCTCTTCAGGCTCCACGCACAACTTCCCACTGCTGTCTTGACTGGCCCTAATCTTGTCCTAACCAATCTTCTATTCTTAACATATCTAAAGAAAGCTTTAGGATTCTCCCTAATCCTATCAGCCAAAGTCTTCTTGTGTCCCCTCTTAGCTCTCCTCAATTCACTCTTTAGCTCCCTCCTGGCTAATCTATAGCTATCCATTGCACTAACCGAGCCTTCAAGCCTCATCCTGACATAAGCCTCCTTTTTCCTTTTAACCAGCGAATCAACTTTTTTCGTACACCAAGGTTCCCTTACTCGACCATTTCCTCCTTGCCTGACAGGGACATACTTATCAAGGACTCGCAGCAGCTGCTCCTTGAATAAGCTCCACATTCCAGATGTTCCCAGTCCCTGTAGTTTCCTAGTCCAATCTATGCACCCTAATTCTCTCCTGATGGCCTCTTAATTACCCTTCCCCCAGCTATAACTACTGCCCCCAGCTTCATGTCTATCCCTATCCATCACTAAGGTGAACGTAACCGAATTGTGGTCACTATCACCAAAATGTTCACAACTTCCAAGCCTAACACCTGGTCTGGCTCATTGCCCAGCACCAAATCCAATGTAGCCTCACCTCTAGTTGGCCTATCTACATACTGAGTCAAAAAACCTTCCTGCACACTTTGTATGAAAACTGACCCCTCTAACGAGCTAGAGCTATAGCTATTCCAATCAATATTAGTAAAGTTAAAGTCCCCCATAACAATTACCCTATTACTTTCACTCCTGTCCAGGATTGACTTTGCAATCCTTTCCTCTACCTCTCTAGAACTTTTAGGAGGTCTATAAAAGACTCCCAACAGGGTGACCTCTCCTCTCCTGTTTCTAATCTCAGCCCATACTACCTCAACAGACAAGTCCTCATCAAACTTCTTTTCTGTCACTGTGATACAGTCTTTGACTAATAATGCCACTCCTCCCCCCCTTCTACCTCCTTCTCTACTCTGACTAAAGCATTTGAACCCCGGAACCTGCAACATCCATTCCTGTCCCTGCTCTACCCAAGTCTCTGAAATGGCCACAACATCGAAGTTCCAGGTACTGGTCCAAGCTGCAAGTTCCTCCCCCTTATTGCGAATACTCCTTGCATTAAAGTATACGCATTTCAAACCATGCCCTACCCCACCCGTACGCTGCTGTGTTTTACAGCTTTCGTCTATGACCCCCTTACTCTCATCCCTCTTAGCACCCCAACTACTTAGGATCCCACCCCACCCCCCCCGAATCAGTTTAAAGCCCCCTGCATAGCCTTAGCACATTTTCCCCCCAAGATATTAGTTCCCCTCTGGTTCAGGTGTAGACCATCTCTCTTGTAATGGTAGAACTCTTAATAGTGTTGATGAACAGAGGGATCTTGGTGTATATGTGCATAGATCCCTGAAAGTTGGCAATCAAGTCGATAAGGTTGTTAAGAAGGCATACGGAGTCTTAGCTTTTATTGGTAGGGGGATTGAATTTCGGAACCGCAACGTCATGTTGCACCTGTACAAAACTCTAGTGCGGCCGCACTTGGAGTATTGTGTGCAGTTCTGGTCCCCACATTATAAGAAAGATGTGGAGGCATTGGAGAGGGTACAGAGGAGGTTAACCAGGATGTTGCCTGGTATGGAAGGCAGGTCTTATGAAGAGAGGCTGAGGGATTTGAGGTTGTTTTCGTTAGAAAGAAGGCGGCTAAGAGGAGACCTTATTGAAACATATAAGATGATTAGAGGTTTAGATAGGATGGACAGTGATAGCCTTTTTCCTAGGATGGAGAAAGCTAGCACGAGGGGACATAGCTTTAAATTAAGGGGTGGTAGTTATAGGACGGATATCAGAGGTAGGTTCTTTACCCAGAGGGTGGTAAGGGTATGGAACGCCCTGCTTGCAGCAGTTGTAGATGCTCCAAGTTTGGTGGCGTTTAAGAGGTTAGTAGATAAGTTTATGGACGAAAAGGGAAGGGTTTAGGTTAGAGGGTCATTGCTTTTTCCTAATTGGTCGGTGCAACTTCGAAGGCCGAAGGACCTGTTCTGCGCTGTAATGTTCTATGTTCTATATTCATGGATTTGTTAAAACGCCCCTTAAAAGTCCCTACCGTATCTGCTTCCACTACCTCCCCCGGCAATGAATTCCAGGTACCCACCACCTTCTGTGTAAAAAAAAAAAAATCTGCCTCGTACATCTCCTTTAAACCTTGTCCCTCGCAACTTAACCCTGTGCCCCCAGTAATTGACTTTTCCATCCTGGGAAAAAACCTCTGACTATCCACTCTGTCCATGCCCCTCATAATCTTGTAGACCTCTGTCAGGTCTCATAGAACATAGAACATTACAGCGCAGAACAGGCCCTTCGGCCTTCGATGTTGCGCCGACCAATTAGGAAAAAGCAATGACCCTCTAACCTAAACCATTCCCTTTTCATCCATAAACTTATCTACTAATCTCTTAAACGCCACCAAACTTGGTGCATCTACAACTGCCACAGGCAGGGCATTCCATACCCTAATCACCCTGTGGATAAAGAACCTACCTCTGACATCTGTCCTATAACCACCACCCCTTAATTTAAAGCTATGTCCCCTCATGCTAGCTTTCTCCATCCTAGGAAAAAGGCTTTCACTGTCCACCCTATCTAAACCTCTAATCATCTTATATGTTTCAATAAGGTCTCCTCTTAGCCGCCTTCTTTCTAACGAAAACAACCCCTCAACCTTCGTCGCTCCAGTGAGAACAAACCAAGTTTCTCCAACCTCTCCTCATAGCTAATGCCCTCCATACCAGGCAACATCCTGGTAAATTTTCTCTGTACCCTCTCCAAAGTCTCCACATCCTTCTGGTAGTGTGGACGACCAGAATTGAACACTATATTCCAAGTGCAGCCTAACTAAGCTTCTATAAAGCTGCAACATGACTTGCCAATTTTTAAACTCAATGCCCTGGCCGATGAAGGCAAGCATGCCGTATACCTTCTTCACTACCTTCTTCACCTGCATTGTGACATTCAGTGACCTGTATACCTGTACACCCAGATCCCTCTGCCTATCAATGCTCTTAAGGGTTCTGCCGTTTCCTGTATATTTCCTATCTGAATTAGACCTTCCAAAATTCATTACCTCACACTTGTCTGGATTAAACTCCATCTGCCATCTCTCTGCCCAAATCTTCAACTGATCTATATCCTGCTGTATCCTCTGATTGTCCTCATCGCTACCCGCAAATCCACCAATCTTTGTATTATCCGCAAACTTACTAATCAAACCAGTTATATTTTCCTCCAAATCATTTATATATATATATTACAAAGAGCAAAGATCCCAGCACTGATCCCTGAGGAACACCACTTGTCACAGCCCTTCATTCAGAAACACATCCTTCCACTGTTACCCTCTGTCTTCTTTGACCGAGCCAGTTTTGTATGCACTTTGCCAGCTCACCTCTGATCCCATGTGACTTCACCTTCTGCACCAGTCTGCCATGAGGGACCTTGTCAAAGGTCTTACTGAAGTTCATGTAGACAACATCTACTGCCGAGATTCTGTTTGTAATCTGGGAGCAGGAGCACAGCCTTGTGATTTGATTTACAAAAGTGTGGGCGGCTGATAGGGTGGGAGGCATGTTTGATATTTGTGTAGCAGTGGGCTAGACCATTCGCACCTCTGGTGGAACAGGAGACCTGCTGTTGGTAACTTGGTAGGTCGCTCTTGATCTTGGTCACAATGAACAGAGCCTCGGGATGTTTTGGCTGAAGGCGATTCGTAGTGGGATATATTTCATCCAGCGCAATCTTCATGTTCACATGGGATAGGATGTAAACTGTCATCAGGATAATGGAGGTGAACTCCCGTGGAAGGTCATGGGGGGGCATTTTAGCGTCAGGTATTGTAGATCTAGGGAGCAGAAAGTTGTGATGTAGAGATGCCGGCGTTGGACTGGGGTAGTAAGAACTCAGTAAAAATTTAGCAACACCAATTTTAAATCCAACCGATTTATTTGATAGTAAATCTGCGAGCTTTCGACACTTTTGTCTTCGTCAGGCAAATGCAGTGTTCTGGTCTGCAATAGCACACATCAGCACAGACAGTCACAGATTGCTGATTAGAATGCGAATCCTTACATCTAACCTGCTATTCAAGTGTTAAAGTGGATAACAATGTGTGTGAAGGGAATCCTGAACATTGGTTAGAGAATTGTGTATTTTCTCCAGACAGCACAGTAAGTGAGGTTTTTTGCTAACCCAGGCAAGTGACGGGGGTTACAGATAGTGTGTCATGAAGCCAAGATCCCTATTAAGACCGTCCTCATGTGTGCAGAACTTGGCTATCAGTCTCTGCTCAGCGACTCTGCGCTATCATGTGTCACGAAGGCCCCCTTGAAGAACATTTACCCGCAGATCAGAGGCCGAGTGCCCGTGACTGCTGAAGTGTTCGCCCACAGGAAGGGAACTGTTTTGCCTGGTGATTGTTGAGCGATGTTCATTCATCCGCTGTCGTAGTGTCTGCATGGTCTCCCCAATGTACAATGCTGCGGGACATCCTTTCTTGCAACGTATTAGGTAGACAACGTCGGCCGAGTTGCAAGAGTATGTACCGTGTACCTGGTGAATGGTATCCTCACGTTTGATGATGTCGTCCATGTCTATGATCTGGCATGTCTTGCAGAGGTTGCTGTGGCGGGGTTGCGTGGTATTATGGTCACTGTTCTCCTGAAGGTTGGGTAGTTTGCTGCGAACAATGATTTGTTTGAGGCTGTGCGGTTGTCTGAAAGCAAGAAGTGGGAGGGTGGGGATGGCCCTAGTGAGATGTTCACCCTCATCAATGAAAGTTGCCAGTGTTGCTATGTCTAGGCACCATGAGGTGTTGATTAGGAAGCAAACCCCTCGCCTTGTCTGAAACTGATGGTCCATTTAATGGATGAGAAGCTCTCTGGTCACAGGGCACAGTCCGGTGAGGCAGGAATGAGTCATATCTCTGTGAAACAGAGAACACAGCAATCCCTCAGTTCTCTTTGGAAAGTGAATCTGGCTTTATGTTGACCTTCACTGCAAGAGGTTTTGAGTACAGGAGCAGGGATGTGTTGTTGTGATTACAGTAAAGTTTCACAGCACCAATTTTAAATCCAACCAATTTATTTGATAGTAAATTCGCGAGCTTTCGACACTATGTGCCTTTGATTATACATGTGATTATTACAGGGGCCTCGGTGAGACCACACCTACAGTATTGTGTACAGTTTTAGTCTCCTTTTCTGAGGAAGGTTGTTCTTGCTCTCAAGGGAGTGAGTGAAGGTTTACCAGGCTGATTCCGGGGATATCGGGACTGATGTATGAGGAGAGATTGACTGGGTTATGACTGTTTTCACTGGAGTTCAGATGAATGAGGGGGAATATCACTGAGGCATATAAAATTCTAACAGAACTGGACAGGGTAGATACAGGGAGGGTGTTTGCGATGGTGGGGAGAGACAGAACCAGGGGTCACAGTCTGAGGATTCAGGGTGGATCATTTCGGACGGAGATGTGGAGACGTTTCTTCACCGAGAGAGTGGTGAGCCTGTGGAATTCATTACCACAGGAAGGAGTTGATACCAAAATATTGAATGTATTGAAGAGGCAGCTGGATATAGCACAGGGGGTGAATGCGATCAAAGGTTATGGGGAGAAAGCAGGATGAGGATATTGAGTTGGATGATCAGCCATGATGATGATGAATGATGAAGCATAGAACATAGAACATTACAGCACAGAACAGGCCCTTCGGCCTTCGATGTTGCGCCGACCAATATGAAAAGCAATGCCCCTCCAAACTAAACCATTCCCTTCTCTTCCATATACTTATCAACTAATCTCTTAAACGCCACCAAACTTGGCGCATCTACAACTGCTGCAGGCAGGGCATTCCACTCCCGAACCACCCTTTGGGTAAAGAACCTACCTCTGATATCCGTCCTATAACTATCACCCCTTAATTTAAAGCTGTGTCCCCTCGTGCTAGCTTTCTCCATCCTAGGAAAAAGGCTATCACTGTCCACCCTATCTAAACCTCTAATCATCTTATATGTTTCGATCAGGTCCCCTCTTAGCCTCCTCCTTTCTAACGAAAACAACCTCAAATCCCTCAGCCTCTCTTCATAAGACCTGCCCTCCATACCAGGCAACATCCTGGTAAACCTCCTCTGTACCCTCTCCAATGCCTCCACATCTTTCTTATAATGTGGGGACCAGAACTGCACACAATACTCCAAGTGCGGCCGCACTAGAGTTTTGTACAGTTGCAACATGACGTTGCGGCTCCGAAATTCAATCCCCCTACCAATAAAAGCCAAGACTCCATATGCCTTCCTAACAACCTTCTCGACCTGACTGCCTACTTTCAGGGATCTATGCACATACACACCAAGATCCCTCTGTTCATCTAGACTACTAAGAATCCTACCATTTGCCCTATACTCTACACATTTATTATTTCTGCCATAGTGCATTACCTCACAAAGGATCGAAGGACCCAATAGCTTCCTTCTGCTCCTGTCTTCTGTTTCAATGTTTTTTTAAGTTGTCTGTCTTGTTTCCCGGAGATTCCTTCCCTATCTCTGTCTCTCTGCCTTTTTGTAACTAACTCACTATTTTTTTCTCAGTCTCTCAGTTTCTCTCTCTCTCTCTGGGCTAGTAATGTGGGTGAAGGGAATGACAACTCCTCCCACACACATTGTCCATGATTCTGCCCTCTATCCCCTCCCAGGTATTTCTGAGGGGAGTTGGTGGAAATTCCAGAACCTCTGGCCAGAATTTTTGAGTTTTCCGTGAACCTTGGGTAGTGTGAGAGGAATCAAACGGTAATTGTTGAAGCGTGTTCTTGTGATTGGAAGGAGGTTTTTGGGGGGCAGTTCTAGGGTGGGCAGTTTCCGAGAATAGTTTCAGGAGGGGCAATTTCCAGGGGCCGTTTCCAAGGGGAGCAGATTTCAGGGGGAAATTTCTAAGGGGCGCAGTTTCCAGGGTGGCACTTTCCAGGGGGCAGTTTCTTTGGGGTCAGTTTCTGGGAGCAGTTTCCAGGTTGGTAGTTTTTGGGGAGGCAGTTTTCAGGGGGTACGATTTTCAGGAGGACAAATTCCAGGGGGACAGTTTCTGGGGGGAGGGCAGTTTCGGCTTGGGCAGTTTCAAGGATGGGGTAGGTTTCCGGGGGCAGTTTCTGGGTGAGGCAGTTTCTTGGGGGGGGGGGGGGGGAGACTATTTCCACTGGGGTAGTTTGTGTGAGATGGGGGGGTGCAGTTTCCAACGGGGCAGTTTCCAGGGGGACAATTTCAAGGGAGGGGCAGTTTCTGGAGGGGCACAGAACAGGCCCTTCGGCTTCGATGTTGCGCCAACCAATTAAGAAAAAGCAATGACCCTCTAACCTAAACCATTCCCTTTTCATCCATAAACTTATCTACTAATCTCTTAAACGCCATCAAACTTGGCGCATCTACAACTGCAGCAGAGGCAGGCATTCCATACCCTTACCACCCTCTGGGTAAAGAACCTACCTCTGACATCCGTCCTATAACTACCACTGGTACCACTAGTAGGGGGGCTGTTTCCAGGGGGGGTGTGTTTCTGGGAGTTGGAGTGGAGTTTAGTTTCCAGAGGGGACAGTTTCTGGCATGAGGGACAATTTCCGGAGGGCAGTTCAGGGGTAGAACATAGAACATTACAACGCAGTGCAGGACCTTCGGCCCTCGATGTTGCGCCGACAATGGAACCAATGTAATGACCCTCTATCCTAAACTATTCCAATAATTATCCATATGTCTACCCACTGCCAATTGAACACCCTAAACTTGGCGAGTCCACAACTGCTGCAAGCAGGACGTTTCACACCCTTACTACCTCTGAGTAAAGAACCCACCTCTGTTAGAAGGGGGGGAGGATTTCCGGAGGGGCAATTTCTTGGGGGGTTTGTTTCTGGGGGGTGTGGGGGGGGATGCTGTTTCCGGGGGGGTAGTAGTTTCCAAGAGAGGCAGTTTTCAGAGAGAACAGTTACTCTCATGAGGGGCAGTTTCCGGACGGGCAGTTTTGTGGGGGATAGGTGGAGTTTCAGGGTCAGGACATTCCATGGGGCTCAGTTCTCAGTCTCCTGCTTTTTGATAGATTTTAATGATCTGGGTGTCAGGAGATGATTGACAGTGAGGAGGATTACTGGAATCTGTAAGAAGGTATCGCTGGGCTGATCCAGTGTGCAGAGAAAATGACAAACTCAACCCAGTGAAACATCAGGGTGATGTGTTTGGGAATCTAAAACAAGGCAAAGGATTACACAATAAATGGGAGAATATGGAAAGGGACGGAGCAACTGGGGGACCTCGGGCTGAGTGTCCACAAATGCAGCAGGACAAGTGGATCAGGCGGTTAGGATGGCAGATGGAATCCCTTCAGTTATTGGCCAAAGTCTCCAATCTGGAAGCTGAGAGGTTCTGCTGAGACTGTGTAAATCATTAGTGAATTCACAACTCAAGCACCGTATGAAGTTCTGGTCATTACAGAAAGGGTATAGTTGCTTTTGAAAGGGTGCAGAGTGATTTACAGGGATGTTACACCCAGGATTGGAAAGGTTGGATCGTCTGGGGATTGTTCTCCTTGGATCACAGAAGGCTGAGGGGAGATTTAACTGAGATATGAGAACTCTGGGTTGAGTGGTTGGGAAGGACTTGCTTAGTTTAGCAGAGAGGTGTTGATTAGGGAGCAGAGATTTAAAACTGAGATAAAGTTTAGAGGGGAGGTGAGGAAAGTGTTTTTCACCGAGAGAGTTGTGAGCATCTTAAACATTGTGTTTGAAAGTGGAATAAAATTGAAGACTCTCAGCTCAGTTAAAAGGTGTCTGGATATTTCTGTAACGTGCGGGACCATAGGCTGAACATTGGAAAGTGGGATTAGGCTCGTACTCGGACAGACATAATGGGCTGAGCGGCCTCTTTCTGTGCTGTAAACCTTTTACATTTCTAGGAGGGGACTGTAACCGTCAGGAAGGATGGAACAGGCCAGAGCTTTTCTTTTGAGTTCAACGGGACCCCGGACGATGTTATCCAATCATTTAATTATTTCATTGCTGATCTGTACTCCAGAATCCAATCAAAACTCACCCATCTCAGCTTTGGAAACTCCAGTGACTCCACCCTCCCCAACGCCCCCCCGGCACCCCCGATCCAGAGCCTTATCCTGGAAATTGTTACCAACTCTTGGTCAACAGTCTGAGAGGGAGGGGTAATAGGGCTGAAGGATCGATGTTCTTTCTGCTGGGTGATGGGGGGATGAAATTGTGAATTGAGTGGTGACTCTGACAGTGATTGATGGACTGATAACCTGGGGGAGAGAATTTTAGTTCAATGTCTAACAGAAATCCTGTTTCCATGGATATTGACAAAGGGGAGAATCGTGGATAAATCTCAAGTCATTGCTGCTTATTTGCTGTGCCTGCCAAATGTTACCCTCCCCCCTCCACAGCACCCCCCCTTCGCCCCCATCCCATCAAAGAAACAGGTATCAGCGTTGCTGCTAACACTGTGTCTGCCCAGGATTGGGTATCTGCAGACACCAGCTAATTGAGAACAGATATCAAATCCAGGACAGATGTCAACCAAACATCTGTACCTGCCTCTGATAGAAGCTGCAGTAAATGAGAAAGTGTTAATGTGATATCACTGGCTGTGTCTAATATCACTAACACTTCAAATTCCCTCCTGCTCCGCTGGAACGGGGAATAAGAAACTGTTTAACCATTTCACCAGAAGATTCTGTTTGTCACCAATGTTCGAACTTTCTCAACCTGCTGCACCGAACAGATCCTCTGATAATCACTCCCTCATCCAGTCATTGTAAAAGTTTAATTTGTACAAAAAACAAGATCCAAACTGTAGCATCTGCGATATTTTGCTTTCAATTTTCACCTGACCTTTACTCTCTATGAATAGAATCAGTGAAAGAGGCTATTCTGCCCACTGTGTAAGTGCTGGCTCTTGGATTGGACACTCCAATTTGACTCACTTCCCTTCCCCTCAGCACTGGAAGTTAGCTCCTTTTCCACTGTCTCCCAATTCCCTTTTGAAAGTTATTATTGAATCTGCTCCCACCGCCCTTTCAGGCAGAACATTCCAGATCACAACAACTCACTGCATCAAATAAATTCCCCTCATCTCCCCGGAGAACTGGAACAGTAACCGTGTTGCAGCCAGCAGCAGGAAAACGACACATATGGGCTGATTCTCCAGCCAGGATAGTCAGCATTACAGATTTAAAGAGATCAAAAATGATGGTTCCTTTCAGCTCACCATCAATCACTCAGCCAAGTTCGAGTGGAAACTCTGCTGGAGAGAGGGGTTCTCACTAGCCTGGGATCATTACACATTCCATCAATCACACCTCCCAACAGCTCCATGATGTCACTGCCTGTTGCTCAGAGCCCACTGGGTTCCCCAGTCTGTACCCCGCTGCTCCTCAGACCTCTCTGACTCCTACTGAGCTGTTTAAATATTACAAAACAATATAAAATGTGTCCATAACTTGCTGTCAAGCATTTCCCACTCCACATTTCTGTGTCACCTTTGCCATATTTATAGAATAATAGAATCTATGCTGCAGAAAGATGCTATTCAGCCCATCGAGTCTGCACCGACCATAATCCCCCACAGCCCCATAACCCCATGCATTTACTCTAGCTAGTTCTCCCTGACACTAAGGGGCAATTTATCATGGCCAATCCACCTAACCCACAAATCTTTGGACTATGGGGGGAAACCGGAGCACCCAGAGGAAACCCACACAGACACGGGGAGAACGTGCAGATTCTTCACAGACAGTGACCCGAGCCAGATCATTGTCGCTGTGAGGCAGCAGTTCTAACCCACTGTGCCACCCTTCCTGTCAGTGAGGAGTTCCACAATGGGAGGGTGTGATTACAGTGTAATTAAAGGAATATACTACAAATGCTGGAATTCAGGAATATAAACAGAAAATGCTGGATAAAACCAGGAGCCCTGGCAGCTGCTGCAGAGAAAAAAAACAGAGTTAAGCTTTTGAATCCAGATGACTCATTGTTGGGAAGTTCTGGATGGCCTTTCCCTCTTCCCTAATTCTGGGCACAATTCCACAAGCGATCTGCCAATCTCAACACCTCGTTGCTGACAGTAGCCAGTCTGATACAAAATCACAGAATCCTTCAGCAGGGGAGGCCATTTGGCCCATCATGCCTGTCTGTACCATCTCTTTGACAGAGCTATCCAATTACTCCCACTCCCTTCACCTCTCCGCCCATTCCTGCAATTTCTGTTTGTTTAACAAATATTTATTCCCTTGTCTGGATGAGTGTGATTCCAACAACACTCTAAACACTCAACAACATCCAGGACAAAACAATCCATTTGATTGGTACACTATCCACCACCTTAAACGTTCACTCCCTCCACCACTGAGGCACAGTCACAGCCGTGTGTGTGCCGACTACAAGATGCACTGCAGCGACTCACCAAAGCTCCTTCAATAGCACCTTCCAAACCCATGATCTTTATCACCTAGAAGGAAAGCAGATAAATGGGAACTCCACCATCTGGAAGTTCCCTCCAAGTCACTCACCATCCTCACTTGGAAATATATCACCGTTCCTTCACTGTCGCTGGGTCAAAGTCTCTCTCCCTAACAGCACTGTGGGTGTACCTACACCTCAGGGAGGGAAGTGTTTCAAGAGGCAGCTCACCACCACTTTCTGAAGGGTAATTCCAGATGGGCAGTAAATGCTGGTCTAGCAACACCCACATTCCATGAAATAATCTTTTAAAAATCCAATTCCTGTTAAAGTTCTTGTTGAATTGCTTTCATTACCCTTTCAGACAGCACACTCCAGATCATAGAATTGTTACAGCATGGAACAAGGCCATTCAGCCCATTAAGTCTGTACTGCCTTCTAAAAAAGCTATCCAGCTGGTCCCATTCATAAGCCCAAGATAGAACTGTTCCTGGTTAGTGGGCTCTGATAGTGAGCAGTTGGTTGGAAGTTCTGGACATTGAGCTGACTGGATGAAAATATGCTGGAGATTGTTTTTTGTGTGTGAGCGATGATGTGCAATGGATGATATACAACTAGCTGTTGATTGGCCAGCATTCACTGTGCATCATGCTCCATCTCAATCCTCATATTTTCATTTCTTATTATCTGTGAAAAGGTTGATTCTGCTGGGCCAGATCCTCCTGGATTGCACTAACATTAACTGTGATTGCATTTCCCTCATGGTACAGTACTCTCCAGAAGAAATACTGGAATATGACTATGATTATAGTGATGAGTTTGACTATCGGCCAACTGAGGAAATATCAACACTGGAAGGGACAGAATCCCCAACTGAGGTAACAAAGACCAGATTCCAATCTTCAGCATGGTCTGTTATCTTTGTCCACTCATCCTGTCCATCCTCTGGTCATTCTCATCAAACTCACCATTCACTTTTCTCCAGAATAACTCTTTCCTGTCTTTCATTTTCTTCAATCCCTTCTGCCTACAATTCCTCCCTCCCTCCCTTTCCCTCAATCCCTCCCTCCCTTCCATCCTTTCCCTCCCTCTCTCCCTTCCTTTCCCTCAATTCTTTTCTCTCTCTCCCTCCCTGTCTCCACACGGTTTTTATTCACAGCTGGGAGTCAGGAACACCGATCGGTTGCCCTCTTTGATTCATACTTTTCCTGTTTTCCTGTCATCATTATTTATGCTCTTTTCCATTCCATCTCTCACCACATTTTTCAGAAAAAGAAATCCATTTCATTCATCACATTGAAGAAGGATGTTGGACAAACTAAAACTCAGAACATAGCGACAAAGATTACTTCCAAAAAAATCTTTACGTCTGAGAAGAGGATACAGAACTTGTCCAGTCACCAAACAGCATCAAAACTCAAGGTTGGGCCAAAGGTAGCAAAAGCGATCAAGATCTTCTGAGGAGTCAAGACTGGAAGATCTCTGATGATAGACCTGAATGACCCTTAACCCCACTGTCACCCATAACCCCCACCTCTTCTTTCCCTCCCTCAATCACTCTGGCTGAATCTGCCAAACTTTCACTTGATTTAAGATGTGTCATTAACTAAACTCTGCAATGTTTTATCTCAATTTCAACTCAGGTTCTGAACAATGTGTTGCCAGAACAGACTGAAGAGGAATATTACTACGAAACCTATGAAGAAACCACCAGCTCAGCAGCCAAAGAGAAAGTTAATGAGGTAAAAATAACAAAACCTGGGAAATCTTGTCTCAGTTTATCCTGTCAGAACCTTTGTGATCTTTAACATGTGTAAATTTACCAGTTTAGAATAGCCTGGGTTTTTTCCACATTCTGAGAGATTGGTGGCCAGGCTTGAGAGAGTTTGAAAAGAGAAAGACTCTGATCCAAACCTGAGGTTAGCGGCAGTTCCATGGATATTAGAAAAGGTAAGTGGTAAAGTGAGAAGATGGAATTCAGTCCTCACCTTCGTCTGGAGAGTTACTGCTCATCTGAAAACACCAAACATGTTTACACCGAGCTAAATCCAACATTTTCATTCCGATTACCAATCACATCATGAATTTTAAACATTTTAAAATTTTTGATAAACTGCTTTTTATGTTGGATTTAGTGAGTAACAAATTGTACAATTTGTTTGACATGAATTCATTCACCAGACATTACATTTGCTGCTTCTACTTAACATGTCAATAAATGAGAGCCAAAGCTCGAGGCAATGTCTAATAAAGGTGGAATTTTTAACATTTATTTGACTTTATTTGATTCAGTGAATCTTACACTGGGTTCCGCTGCAGTCTGCTTAGATTGGGTCTTTGATACATTAGGATCAATAGGCTGACATTAAGCTCATTGAGCCTGTCCCACGATTCAATTTGACCAGAGCTGAAATGTAACTCACTCTATTGACCCATCTTGAATTTTAACACTGAGTTGGAATCCATCAATTTGAGAATTCTGAATAACCCCAGAGTCTTAGTCTCTTGGGGGAGAGAGTTCCTGTTTGCTACTTCCCTCGCGTGATCTCACTCCTGAATGGCCAAGTATTTAAAGTTATATTCCTCCCTGTTCTGGACTCTTTGCACTGACAGCAAGGGGAAGTGGAGTCACTTTATCCTGACACTATACTTGGAGTTTGAATATACCCTTAGGCTGGATAGCCATGTCAACAGAGACCTCAGCCTAGATGTGTGCTGAATTGCTCTTGTTCCTCAGCTACGAACTGATGAAAAGTTCATGCCAAGCTATACAGTTTCAGGTTCCTCCAAAACTTGCCCCAGGCTCTGTTCGTACAATTACATCAAATAGAAATCACAGACATAGGCCCCTTGATGTTTATCCTTCACACAAACCTCTCCTTCCCAGGCTGCCTTTAACTCACCCTATCAGCACAACATTCAGTTAACTAAGATTCAAGCTGAGTTCTGAGATTTATGTTTAAGAAGTTACTTGTTATATTCCCACAAATGTTTCCAACATTATGTAAACCTAATATTACAATCCCCATGATTAGACAAGATGGTAAAAAGTCTTTGGGAGAGTTTAACGGTTTTTTTCTGAAACTTTGAATATCTGCATCATTCATAGTAACCAAATCACTGAGAAAAGCTGAAATGAATTAAAGGAAAATAAAGTTAAAAATTCTGATCCATCCATTGCCTCGACACGGACAGTTGCTTGCAAAGATTACCAAGAGATGAGGATGTCAGAGGAAGTGTTTCCTTGTTCATTTCAAATTCCCAATAGCTGTTGAATTTGTTCATGAATAATTGCTCCTTTTATTTCAGTCAGACCTCTGCATGCAGTCTGATTATTTTATATAAATGTGCTCTTCATAATGATAAAGCCACTTCCTGATGTGAGCTATAAAACACAACTGTTATCCCCACTCACTCAAAAAGCAGAAGAGAGCAGCATCAAACATCTCTCGGGCTACTTTGCAATGCACCGTGTTTTCGAATTAAGCTGACGCTTTGCTAACACAATGCTAATATCATTTTTCATTTCCCAAATACTGTGAACTTCACTTGGATTAAATAAGAAAAATACTGAGGATGACTATAAAGAGGAATATCTGACTGGAGAGGATTATTATCATGAGAAAAAAGAGACTGAAGAAAATGAACAGGATTTCAACGAGTATGACCTGAATGAGTATGATTTCAAAGAGTACAATCCCAGTGAATATGACCTCAAGGAGTATGATGGCAAAGAGCACGACCTCGATGGGCACGACCTCGATGGGCACGACCTTGATGGGCACGACCTCGATGAGCACGACCTCGATGGGCACGACCTCGATGGGCACGACCTCGATGGGCATGATGTCAAAAACTCTTCCAGCAAAGGAACGGGCATTGATGAGCATGATTTCAAAGCTTATGATGTTGAAGAATATGACCCCAATGAATATGACACTAAGCGTTATGAAGATGAATATTATTATGAAATCACAGAATATGAGGATAAGGACCCAACGATCACATCTTCCCAGGATGAATTTGGTCCTGGAGTCCCAGCCGAGACAAGTGTAAGTTCACAGATTCTTTACTGCAAGTTTCCAATTCCAATCATTTCGCTTTAAAAATAATAAATTTGGCTTTCAGAAAAGATACACAGTGATGATGTTGATCTTTTCTGATCTTCTCCAGCTCCCGGTCAGTTTACATCCCCAATCCTAAGCATCTCCTGACAGCTTAGGAAAAGGGGACATAATTGGTCAGATTTCAATTCCATATTATCAACAAATAAGTGGAATTATCAGAGAAATGAGTGATTGAGTTTCCATCTTGCTGTGTGGCAAAGATTATGCCTCATGTATATGAGAAGGTACCACAACAAGTGTTATTTCACAAGGATTAGGGTTAACATAGAAACATAGTTTCTATGTTTCTAAGGTTAGGATTGATTAAAGATAATCTAATAATGAAGAAAAATCAGAGAGAAACAATATATATGAACCATTTTCAAGTTGTGACTGGCAATATGATATTTCAAAGGGGTTGGAATACAAGATTTGATTTGATTTATTATTGTAAATGTATGGGGATGCAGTGAAAAATATTATTTATTGCGCGCTATACAGACAAAGCATTACATAGAGAAGGAAAGGAGAGAGTGCAGAATGTAGTGTTACAGTCATAGCTAGGGTGTAGAGAAAGATCAACTTAATGCGAGGTAAGCCCATTCAAAAGTCTGACGGCAGCAGGAAAGAAGCTGTTCTGGAGTTGGTTGGTACGTGACCTCAGATTTGTGTACTTTTTACCTGATGGAAAAGGTGGAAGAGAGAATGTCCAGGATGCATGGGATTTTAATGATGCCGGCTGCTTTGCCAAGGCAGCAGGAAGTGTAGACAGAGACAATGGATGGAATGCTGATTTGAGTGATGAACTCTGTGCTTTCTTGTGGTCTTGGGCGGAGCAGGAACCCATACCAAGCTGTGATACATCCAGAAAGAATGCTTTCTATGGTATATCTGTGAAGGTTGGAGAGAATCTAAGGTTGGGCAAAGTTTTGGAGAGAATTATTAGGGATAGGATTTATAGTTATTTAGAGAGAAATGAATTGATTGGGGATAGTCAGCATGGTTTTGTGAAGGGTAGGTCGTGCCTTACTAATCTTATTGAGTTTTTTGAAAAAGTGACCAAAGAGGTGGATGGGGGTAAGGCTGTTGATGTGGTATATATGGACTTTAGTAAGGCGTTCGATAAGGTGGCCCATGGAAGGCTTCTGCAGAAAATGCAGATGTATGGGATAGCGGGTGATTTAGCTAATTGGATTAGGAATTGGCTAGCAGATAGAAGACAGAGGGTGGTGGTTGATGGGAGATATTCATCGTGGAGTTCGGTTACTAGTGGTGTACCTCAGGGATCTGTTTTGGGGCCCCTTCTGTTTGTAATTTTTATAAATGATCTGGATGAGGGTATTGAGGGATGGATTAGTAAATTTGCAGATGACACTAAAGTCGGTGGAGTGATAGATAGTGAAGAGGGGTGTTCTAGTTTGCAGGGAGACTTGGACAAGTTGCAGAGCTGGGCCGAGAGGTGGCAAATGGAGTTTAATGTGGAAAATTGTGAGGTAATGCACTTTGGCAGGAATAATAAATGTGTAGAGTATAGGGCTAATGGTAGGATTCTTAATAGTGTTGATGAACAGAGGAATCTTGGTGTATATGTGCACAGATCCCTGAAAGTAGGCAGTCAAGTCGATAAGGTTGTTAAGAAGGCATACGGAGTCTTAGCTTTTATTGGTAGGGGGATTGAATTTCGGTGCCGCAACGTCATGTTGCAACTGTACAAAACTCTAGTGCGGCCGCACTTGGAGTATTGTGTGCAGTTCTGGTCCCCACATTATAAGAAAGATGTGGAGGCATTGGAGAGGGTACAGAGGAGGTTTACCAGGATGTTGCCTGTATGGAGGGCAGGTCTTATGAAGAGAGGCTGAGGGATTTGAGGTTGTTTTCGTTAGAAAGGAGGCGGCTAAGAGGGGACCTAATCGAAACATATAAGATGATTAGAGGTTTAGATAGGGTGTACAGTGATAGCCTTTTTCCTAGGATGGAAAAAGCTAGCACGAGGGGACACAGCTTTAAATTAAGGGTGATAGTTATAGGACGGATATCAGAGGTAGGTTCTTTACCCAAAGGGTGGTTCGGGAGTGGAATGCCCTGCCTGCAGCAGTTGTAGATGCGCCAAGTTTGGTGGCATTTAAGAGGTTAGTTGATAAGTATATGGAAGAGAAGGGAATGTTTAGTTTGGAGGGGCATTGCTTTTTATATTGGTCGGTGCAACATTGAAGGCCGAAGGGCCTGTTCTGTGCTGTAATGTTCTATGTTCTATATAAATCAGATGGAGACTTGGGAATTTAATCTGATTATTAAATGTGAGGTGATGCGATTTGGAAAGTCTACTGCAGAAGGAATATATTCAGTAAATGGTAGAGTCCACAGAAATATTAAAAGAAGTCAGGCACACAGATCAAAACGTGCTAAAGGTGGTAACTCAGGTGGACAAAGTGGTCAAAAAGGCGTACAGCTTACTGCCGTTCATCAGCTGGGATGTTGAATATAGGAATTGGAAAATCATGTTGCAGCTGTATAAAACTTTGGTTCAGCCGCATTTGGAATATTGTGTACAATTCTGGCTGCCACATTACCGCGAGAATGTTGATGCGTTGGAAAGGATGCAGAAAAGATTTACCAGGATGTTGCCTGGTTTGGAGAATATGGACTATGAAGAAAGATTCAACACCTTGGATTGTTTTCATTGGACCATTGGAGGATGAGGGAGAATCTCACAGAGTCATAGAGATTTACAGCATGGAAACAGGCCTTTCGGCCCAACCTGTCCATGCCACCATTTTTTTTAACCCCTAAACTAATCCCAATTGCCCACCTACATCTTCCTCTAAATCATTTGTATGTATTCAAACAACAGAAGCCCCTGCACCGATCCTTGTGGATCTCCAGTTAGAAAAGTCCCCTTCCACTGCTACTCGCTGCTTTCTGTGCCCAATCCAGTTTCATTTTCAACTTTAAAAAAAATCTCTTTCCATCCTGCATTCACCCCACTATACCCATCGTACCCATGTAACTGTCTAAATGCTTTTTGAAAAACAAAATTGTACCCACCTCTACTACTACCTCTGGCATTTTGTTCCAGACACTCACCATCCTCTTTGTGAAATAATTGCCCCTTGGACCCTTTCGTATCTCTTCCCTCTCACTTAAACCAATGCCCTCTAGTTTTAGACTCCCCTACCTTTGGGAAAGATATTGACTATCTAGCTGACCCTCATTATTTTATAGATCTCTATAAGATCACCCCTCAGCCTCCTGCACTCCAGAGAAAACCATCCCATTCTATCCAGCCTCTCCTTATAACTCAATCCATCAAGTCCCAGTAACATCCTAGTAAATTATTTCTGTATCTTTCTAGTTTAATAATATCCTTTCTATAATTGGGTGACCAGAATTGCACACAGTATTCCAAGTGTGGCCTTACCAATGTCTTGTACAACTTCAACAAGACATTCCAACTCCTGTATTCAATATTCTGATTGATGAAATCAAGCATGCCAAATGCCTTCTTCACCACTCTGTCCATCTATGACTCCACTTTCAAGGAGTTATGAACATGTATCCCTAGATCTTTTTATTTTGTAACTCTTCCCAGTGCCCTGCCTTTAACTAAATCCTGCCCTGGTTCAATTTATCAAAATGCATCACCTCGTATTTATCTAAATTAAACTCCATCTGCCATTCATAGCCCACTGGCCCAATTGATCAAGATTCTATTGCAATTGGAGATAACCTTCTTCACTGTCCACCATGTCACCAATCTTGATGTTATTTGCAAACTTACTAACCATGCCTCCTATATTCTCATCCAAATCATTAATATAAATGACAAATAACAGTGGACCCAGCACTGATCCCTGAGGCACACCGCTGCTCACAGGCCTCCAGTTTGAAGAACAACTCTCTACAACCACTCTCTTGCTTCTGTCAAGAAGCCAATTTTGTATCCATTTTAGATATCTCACCCTGGATCCTGTGAGTGTAACACCTTTATTCAAGAAAAAAGGGAGACACAAAGCAGGAAATTAATGCAGCCAGTTAATCTGTTATCTGAAATAGGGAAATTGCTCAAATCCATTATCCAGGAGCAGGATTCTTAGAAAATCATAATTTGATCAGGCAAAGTAAACATTTGTTTGTGAAAAGGAAATTATATTTAACAAATTGACTTGAATATTTTGAGGAAGTAACAATCAATGTGGATAAAGGGGAACCTGTGGATGTGATGTACTTGAATTTCCAAAAGGCTTTTGATGAGGAGCCATGTCACAGTTTCTTTTACAATGTCAGTAAAGCATGGGGTAGGGGGTAGGAGCTAATGTGTGAGTATGGGGATTGAGAGTTGTTTAGCTAACGTGCAGCAGAGATCGGGATAAACGAGTGTGTTTCAGGTTGGCCAGATGGAACTAAGAGAGTGCCACAGGGATCAGTGCTGCGGCTATAGCTCTTTACAGTCCATATCTTTTATAAGAAAGATGTGGAGGCATTGGAGAGGGTACAGAGGAGGTTTACCAGGATGTTGCCTGGTATGGAGGGCAGGTCTTATGAGGAGAGGCTGAGGGATTTGAGGTTGTTTTCGTTAGAAGGGAGGAGGCTAAGAGGGGACCTGATCGAAACATATAAGATGATTAGAGGTTTAGATAGGGTGGACAGTGATAGCCTTTTTCCTAGGATTGAGAAAGCTAGCACGAGGGGACACAGCTTTAAATTAAGGGGTGATAGTTATAGGACGGATATCAGAGGTAGGTTCTTTACCCAGAGGGTGGTTCGGGAGTGGAATGCCCTGCCTGCAGCAGTTGTCGATGCGCCAAGTTTGGTGGCGTTTAAGAGGTTAGTTGATAAGTATATGGAAGAGAAGGGAATGGTGTAGTTTGGAGGGGCATTGCTTTTTATATTGGTCGGCGCAACATCGAAGGCCAAAGGGCCTGTTCTGTGCTGTAATGTTCTATGTTCTATGTTCTATATCAATGACTTAGCTAATATACGATAGCTACATTTTCTGATGAAAGCATAATACGTAGGAGGAAAACTTGAAAAAAACAATTTACAATGGGACTTCAACAGGCTAAGAGAGTGGGCAAAAAATTGTCAGGTGGTGTACAATATGGGAAAATATGAAATTGTCCACCTTCGCAGAAATAAAAAAAATGCTGCAACTTATTTAAATGGGGAGAGATTACAGAACTCTGAGTTACAGAGGGATCTGGATGTCCTGGTAAATCAATCAGGAAATATCACTATACAGATGCAGTCAGTGATCAGGAAGGAAAATGGAATGTTATTATTTATTGTGAGAGAAATAGAATGCAAAATTTGGAATATTTAACTGCAGATGTGCAGGGTGTTGGTGAGACCACATCTGGAGTACTGTGTACAGTTTTGATCATGTTGCAATAGAAACCAGGACAGAGAAGGTTCAATTGACTCATTCCTGGGATAAAGGGTGGAATTTTCCCATTCCGCTTGCCATGGGAATCAGAGTGGGTGGAGGGTGGGGGATGGACCAGACAGAAGTGTGTTGACCTCGGGTGAGATTTTCGGTCTTTGGGTGAGGGCCGCTAGGGAATCCCACCCAAAAGGGTTTATTTTAAAAATAATTTATAGGACAAATTTATTACCCATCCCTAACTGCCCTCGAGAAGACAGTGATGTAGGTATACCCATAGTGCTGTTAGGGAGGGAATCCCAGGATTTTGACCCAATAGTAGCAAAGAAACAGTAATATATTTGCCAGCCAGGATGGTGGGTGACTCGGAGAGAACCTCCCAATGGTGGCATTCCCAGGTATCTCCTTCTGGATGATGGAGGTGCAGGTATTTGGAAGGTGCTGCCTCAGGAACCTCTGCTTTTCTCATGAAGAGAAGTTGGATTGGCTGGGCCAGTGGAGATTGGGGTTTGAAAGAATGAGGAGTGACCTCGTGTAACGTCCTGAGGGGATTTGATGGGAAAACTTGGAGGATAATTCCTGTGGTGTGGCAGAGTGTAACTCACTGAACTGTTTATGAATGAGGTTTAAGGTTTAACGCAGGGTTGAGGAGAATTATATTTCTCAAGGAGATGAATCTGTGGAATCCTGGAGCCTGGGTCACTGGATAAATTTCAGGCAGAATAAAAACAGAAAACAGAAGGATTATCCAGACTCGAAACACTGGCTGTCAGCCCTGCGGGGTTTTCCTGCAATTTCTGTTTTTGTTTTAGATTCCAGCTTCCGCAGTATTTTGCTTTTATATTCCGGGTGGAGTTAGACAGAGGAATGAATAAACACAAGAAAGTGAAGGGTTATGGAGGCAGACAGGGAAGTGTAGAGGAGACCTCAGTCAGATCAGTGATGATCCTATGGATAGGTGATTATGATCCTATTGACAAAGTGGGACAGGCTCGAAGGGCTAGAATCCTACAGTGCAGCAGGAGGCCATTCAGCCCATTGAGTCTGTACTGATCACAATCCCATCTGGGCCCTATCCCCAAAACCCAATGTATTTACTCTGCTAGACTCCCGATACTAAGGGGCAATTCCACATGGCCAATCCATCTAAGTGACACATCTTTGATCTGTGGGAGGAAACCAGAGCACACAGAGGAAACCCACGCAGACACGGGGAGAATGTGTAGGTTCCACACAGAGGGTGACCCGAGCTGGGAATCAAACTCTGGCATTGTGAGGCAGCAGTCCTACCCACTGTGCCATGGTACTGCCCCCTGAGTGGCTGAATGTCCTCCTTCTGTTCTAAAATCCTCTATTCCGACACTCCCGATACCTGTTGTTTGGATTCTGTTGCAGACTCTCCCCTCGCTTCCCCGTTATCGTATTTCCCGCTAATTAAACTGCAGAGAGTGTTGGAGCTGGAGGTTAGAGAACAAGTCAAACTAACAGGACACATCATCAGCTGCTGTGGGTGATCTGAGCTGAGATTTCTTCAGAGAGGCTGTGAGGATCTGCTGACATCTTGACAACATTTCTGCTCTTGTTAGAATGATCTTGATTTGGTCATTTCCTGAATGATGTGTCCAGCTGCTCGGTCCGCTCTCTAAAGCCACCTCCACACGGCAGCTGGAGAAACACACTACAGACCTTCACAGCTGGCGGTCTAACCTCTGGTCAGGCCTTCCAGAACGTTCTGTCCCCCTGATGGGATCTGAGCGGTGAAGGCTCTGCTTCACAGAATGAATTGAAAGTGAGCAGTCAATCCTCACAATCTCTGTTGTTGCACTCAGGTGAAGTCAGTGTGTGAGTGAGTGAACTTCCTCCTGCGTTGCAGCACTCAGGGAGGGGGTTGTTGGGGGGGGGGTGGTTAACCATCCCGTCTTCCGGTGCTCCATCACCAGGAAATGTTTTCCCCAAAGTGCCGACCACAGGATGAGCAGGAGGAAGTCTCAATCCACTCCCCCAGTCCCTGAGGAACATGACTGGGGGGTCTGTCCAACCAGATAAAATAGCTGAGGGAGTGAGATTAAAGGGTGCGAGCGGTGTCAACTCAGTAATATCCTGAAACCTCTTCAATAACACGGACCTCAGCCTCACCCCATGGGTCACCGCTTTGTGAAATCCTGCAAATAATTTGGAACATCTATAAAAGTGGTCTCAGGATGTGGAAACATCAACACAGATTAATTAGGCCCTGCTGGCCCGGGGTAGGGGACAAATCTTTGTCGATAATATCTGCGGCAGAGAATTCCTGCTGCAACGTTCCATGCTCAGCAACTCACATGACAAGCACTGAGGGATAATTCAACCGTAATAACTCCTCTCATATCAGAAACAAATCGGCCAATCAGCAAACTTCAGACAGAGCAATGTCACCATCTCATTTGTCAGAGGGTCAGTGCTGAGGGAGTGCCGCACTGTCAGAGGGTCACAGAACATAGAACATTACAGTGCAGAAGAGGCCCTTCAGCCTTCGATGTTGCACCGACCAATTAAGAAAAAGCAGTGACCCTCTAACCTAAACCATTCCCTTTTCATCCATAAACTTATCTACTAACCTCTTAAACGCCACCAAACTTGGCGCATCTACAACTGCAGCAAGCAGGGCATTCCATACCCTTACCACCCTCTGGGTAAAGAACCTACCTCTGACATCCGTCCTATAACTACCACCCCTTAATTTAAAGCTATGTCCCCTCGTGCTAGCTTTCTCCATCCGAGGAAAAAGGCTATCACTGTCCACCCTATCTAAACCTCTAATCATCTTATATGTTTCAATTAGGTCTCCTCTTAGCCGCCTCCTTTCTAACGAAAACAACCTCAAATCCCTCAGCCTCTCTTCATAAGACCTGCCCTCCATACCAGGCAACATCCTGGTAAACCTCCTCTGTACCCTCTCCAATGCCTCCACATCTTTCTTATAATGCAGGGACCAGAACTGTACACAATACTCTAAGTGCGGCCGCACTAGAGTTTTGTACAGTTGCAACATGACGTTGCGGCTCCGAAATTCAATCCCCCTACCAGTAATAGCCAAGACTCCATATGCCTTCTTAACAACCTTATTGACTTGATTGCCAACTTTCAGGGATCTATGCACATATACACCAAGATCCGCATCTTGGTGTCGCAGATCGGGTTTTTAGGATTCTTAAGGGTGAGGGGAGTCAGCCCCAAGTCATTGTTCATGTGGGGACACATGATGTAGGTAGGACAAGGGAAGGGGAGATTAAACAGAAATTTATGGAGTTAGGGTGGAAGCTTAGGTCCATAACAGGCAGAGTGGTTATCTCTGGACTCTTGCCTGTGCCAAGGAATAGTTTAGAGATGAACAGAGAAAGGGATAGTTTGAACTCATGGCTGCGTGGATGGTGCAGGAGGGAGGGGTTCAGGTTCCTTAACAATTGGGACTCATTCTGGGATAGGTGGGACCTCTTCAAGAGAGATGGTCTACACCTGAACCAGAGGGGGACTAATATCTTGGGGGGAAAATTTGCTAAGGCTATGATGGGGGCGTTAAACTGATTCGGGGGGGGGTGGGATCCTAAGTAGTTGGGGTGCTGAGAGGGATGAGAGTAAGGGGGTTATAGAAGAGAGTTGTAAAACACAGCGGCGTACGGGTGGGGTGGGGCATGGTTTGAGATGCGTATACTTTAATGCAAGGAGTATTCGCAATAAGGGGGAGGAACTTGCAGCTTGGACCAGTACCTGGAACTTCGATGTTGTGGCCATTTCAGAGACTTGGGTAGAGCAGGGACAGGAATGGATGTTGCAGGTTCCGGGGTACAAATGCTTTAGTCGGAGTAGAGAAGGGGGTAGAAGGGGGGGAGGAGTGGCGTTACTGGTCAAAGACTGTATCACGGTGATCGAAAAGAAGTTTGATGAGGACTTGTCTGTTGAGGTAGTATGGGCTGAGATTAGAAACAGGAGAGGAGAGGTCACCCTGTTGGGAGTCTTTTACAGACCTCCTAATAGTTCTAGAGAGGTTGAGGAAAGGATTGCAAAGTCAATTCTGATTAGGAGTGAAAGTAGTAGGGTAATTGTGATGGGGGACTTTAACTTTGCTAATATTGATTGGAATAGCTATAGCTCTAGCTCGTTAGAGGGGTCAGTTTTCGTACAGGTGTGCAGGAAGGTTTTTTGACTCAGTATGTAGATAGGCCAACTAGAGGTGAGGCTACATTGGATTTGGTGCTGGGCAATGAGCCAGACCAGGTGTTAGGCTTGGAAGTTAGTGAACATTTTGGTGATAGTGACCACAATTCGGTTACGTTCACCTTAGTGATGGACAGGGATAGGCATGAAGCTGGGGGCTGTAGTTATAGCTGGGGGAAGGGTAATTATGAGGCCATCAGGAGAGAATTAGGGTGCGTAGATTGGACTAGGGAACTACAGGGACTGGGAACATCTGGAATGTGGTGCTTATTCAAGGAGCAGCTGCTGAGAGTCCTTGATAAGTATGTCCCTGTCAGGCAGGGAGGAAATGGACGAGTAAGAGAGCCTTGGTGTACGAAAAGAGTTGATTTGCTGGTTAAGAAGAAAAAGGAGGCTTATGTCAGGATGAGGCTTGAAGGCTCAGGTAGTGCAATGGATAGCTATAGATTAGCTAGGAAGGAGGTAAAAAGTGAATTGAGGAGAGCTAAGAGGGGACACGAGAAGATGTTGGCTGATAGGATTAAGGAGAATCCTAAAGCTTTCTTTCGATATGTTAAGAATAGAAGATTGGTTAGGGCAAGATTAGGGCCAGTCATAGACAGCAGTGGGAAGTTGTGCGTGGAGCCTGAAGAGATTGGTGAGGCACTGAATAAATATTTCTCTTCGGTATTCACGCAGAGTGCTGGAAATGTAGCTGTGGAGAGCACTGAGGTACAGGGTTGCAAATTGGGGAGTATTGTAGTAGATAGGGAGGATGTGTTAGAAATTCTC
>JAGIQG010000009.1:1141885-1258332 GCA_024679065.1 Sphyrna mokarran | reverse complement strand
TCCCTCTACCAATAAAAGTCAAGATTCCATATGCCTTCTTAACAACCTTCTCGACCTGACTGCCTACTTTCAGGGATCTATGCACATACACACCAAGATCCCTCTGTTCATCTAGACTACTAAGAATCCTACCATTTGCCCTATACTCTACACATTTATTATTTCTGCAATAGTGCATTACCTCACACTTTGTGTGAGTAATGGAAGAGAAGGGAATGGTTTAGTTTGGAGGGGCATTGCTTTTTATATTGGTCGGCGCAACGTCAAAGGCCGAAGGGCCTGTTCTGTGCTGTAATGTTCTATGTTCTATGTTCTACCATTAGCCCTATACTCTACAAATTTGTTATTCATGCCAAAGTGAATTACCTCACACTTTTCCACATTAAACTCCATTTGCCACCTCTCGGCCCAGCTCTGCAACTTGTCCAAGTCTCTCTGCAAACTATAACACCCCTCTTCACTATCTACCACTCCTCCGACTTTGGTGTCATCTGCAAATTTACTAATCCATCCTTCAATACCCTCATCCAGATCATTTATAAAAATTACAAACAGCAGGGGCCCCAAAACAGATCCCTGAGGTACACCACTTGTAACCGAACTCCACGATGAATAATTTCCATCAACCACCACCCTCTGTCTTCTATCTGCTAGCCAATTCCTAATCCAATTAGCTAAATCACCCTCAATCCCATACATCTGCATTTTCTGCAGAAGCCTTCCATGGGCCACCTTATCGAACGCCTTACTAAAGTCCATATATACCACATCAACTGCCTTACCCCCATCCACCTCTTTGGTCACTTTTTCAAAAAACTCAATATGGTTAGTAAGGCACGACCTACCCTTCACAAAACCATGCTGACTATCCCCAATCAATTTGTTTCTCTCTAAATAACTATAAATTCTATCCCTAATAATTCTTTCCAATACTTTGCCCACAACAGAAGTAAGACTCACCGGTCTATAATTCCCAGGAAGGTCTCTCTTCCCCTTCTTGAACAATGGGACCACATTCACTATCCTCCAGTCTTCCGGCACTATACCCGTAACCAACGACGACCTGAAGATCAGAGCCAGAGGCTCTGCAATCGCCTCTCTCGCCTCCCAGAGAATCCTAGGGTAAATCCCATCCGGCCCAGGGGACTTATCTAACTTCAAACCCTCGAATATCTAGCACATCCTCCTTATCTACTTCAATACTTTCCAGTTTGCAACCCTGTATCCCAGTGTTCTCCACAACTACATTTACATCTCCCTGCGTGAATACCGAAGAGAAATATTTATTCAGTGCCTCTCCAATCTCTTCAGGCTCCACGCACAACTTCCCACTGCTGTCTATGACTGGCCCTAATCTTGTCCTAACCAATCTTCTATTCTTAACATATCTAAAGAAAGCTTTAGGATTCTCCTTAATCCTATCAGCCAAAGTCTTCTCGTGTCCCCTTTTAGCTCTCCTCAACTCACTCTTTAGCTCCCTCCTGGCTAATCTATAGCTATCCATTGCACTAACTGAGCCTTCAAGCCTCATCCTGACATAAGCCTCTTTTTTCCTTTTAACCAGCGAATTAACTTTTTTAGTACACCATGGTTCCCTTACTCGACCATTTCCTCCTTGCCTGACAGGGACATACTTATCAAGGACTCGCAGTAGCTGCTCCTTGAATAAGCTCCACATTTCAGATGTTCCCAGTCCCTGTAGTTTCCTAGTCCAACCTGTCCACCCTAATTCCCTCCTAATGGTCTCATAATTACCCTTCCCCCAGCTATAACTACTACTGAGTCAGTGCTGAGGGAGTGCTGCACTGTGAGAGGGTCAGTGCTGAGGGAGTGCCGCACTGTCAGAGGGTCAGTGCTGAGGGAGTGCCGCACTGTCAGAGGGTCAGTGCTGAGGGAGTGCCGCACTGTCAGAGGGTCAGTGCTGAGGGAGTGCCGCACTGTCAGAGGGTCAGTGCTGAGGGAGTGCCGCACTGTCAGAGGGTCAGTGCTGAGGGAGTGCCGCAGTGTCAGAGGGTCAGTGCTGAGGGAGTGCCGCACTGTCAGAGGGTCAGTGCTGAGGGAGTGCCGCACTGTCAGAGGGTCAGTGCTGAGGGAGTGCCGCACTGTCAGAGGGTCAGTGCTGAGGGAGTGCCGCACTGCCAGAGGGTCAGTGCTGAGGGAGTGCTGCCCTGTCTCCTCTGCGTTGTGCTCTACAGTTCGCTCCAAAGTCTGTCCGTGTGCCTTCTCCTCGTTTACAGCTCAACCAAAAAGCTCACTCTTCCTGAACTCTCTGTGACCTTTTCTCTTATTGCATCTCCTCGATCTGTGTTTGTTTCGTTCTGTTTCTGAAAATGATTGATAACTGAAAAATGAACATTTAAGAATTCCTCCAGATTGGTTGATATTTGGAACTGGGCTGAAGCAGGAATTCAGTTGTTGGATTGGGTTGTGGTTCTTGGAGATGTGAATGATATCAGCTTTGTAACACTTGCTGCATTCTCTCCTTCCCGTATCCTGCATCAATAGCACCAACAACAGGCAGGTTCCAGTAATACTGACAGAAAACTGCTGATTCAGAAAGATTTCCCCCGTCCTGAATCCAGGAGGAACTCTAGAAAATATTTGGAAGCCTCGGCATTGTTATGAAAGAATTTAGAAACTAATTCTTCATTAATATTTATCATTAATTTGTCATCAATGATTCATTACAAATCTTAATATCTGAAACTTTCCAAAAGCTAGGTGTCAATGACAGCACTGAGGATGTGTTTGCTCTTCACTGATTCCCCCTGAGCCAGTGTTGGACAACAAGGCAATGCCATCTCTCTAACATGTCTTCTGTTATTTTTACCCCTTAAAATTTATTCATTAGTTACAGTAGAGTTAGAATAACAATGCAATGAGGTTACTGTGAAAATCCCCTAGTTGCCACACTCTGGCAGCTGTTCAGGTTACACTGAAGGAAAATGTAGCTTGGCCAATGTGTCTAACCAGCATGTCTTTGAACTGTGGGATGAAACCGGAACATTCAGAGGAAACGCACGCTGGCACAGGTGGAACATGCAAACTCCACTCAGTGACCCAAGCCTTCAATCAAGCCCAGGTTCCTCGCACCGTGAGGCAGCTGTGCTAACCACTTTGCCACCGTTGCACACCTTTAAGACCCTTGCTTAATGCTGACAGAATAAGTTAATTTATATTTTAACTGTGCTCCTTACAAGCCGCTTCATTTGTTCCTGCGGCCCCCTTAATAATTGCATTTGTTCAAGATTGGAATATCTTTGAATCAGGAAGTGCTAGAAAACTTCAGCAGGTCTGATAACATCTATGGAGAGAGAAACTGAGTGAAGGGGCAGAATTCTCACCTGGCACAAGTTCCAGGACATGGGGGATGGGGCCGACACAGGGAATATTTCCAATATTTTTCCAACAACAGATGTTAGGCTAACTGCTCTGTCGTTATCTGCTTTTTGCCTCTCTCCCATTTTGAATAGAGATGTCACATTGGCAATCCTCTCGACTTTCTCCAGAATCCAAGGATTTTTGGAAACTTATTATCTCTATATGTACTTCTTTTGGGATCCTTCGATGCAAGCTACCAGGTCAAGGGGACTCATCTGCCTTTAGCCCCAAATGGTACTTCACTTCTCCCCATATTTTTATAGATATGTTAAGAATAAAAGATTGGTTATGTCAAGATTAGGGCCAGTCAAAGACAGTAGTGGGAAGTTGTGCATAGAGCCTGTAGAGATTGGTGAGGCACTGAATGAATATTTTTCGTCGGTCTTCACGCGGGAAAATGTCAATGGAGTTGGAGAGAATACTGGGATACAGGGTTGTAGACTAGACAGGATAGAGGTACATAAGGAGGAGGTGTTAGCTATTCTTGAGAGTATGAAAATAGTTAAATCCCCTGGGCCAGATGGGATTTATCCCAGGTTACTCTGGGAGGCTAGAGAGCAGATTGCAGAGCCTTTGGCTTTGTTCTTCATGTCATCGTTGGCTACAGGTGTAGTGCCGGAAGATTGGAGGATGGCAAATGTTGTCCCCTTGTTTAAGAAGGAGAGCAGAGACCATCCTGCAAATTATAGACCAGTGAGCCTTACATCTGTACTGAGGAAAGTTTTGGAAAGAATTATAAGGGATAGGATTTATAGTCATTTTAGAAAGAAATGAATTGATTAGGGATAGTCAGCATGGATTTGTGAAGGGAAGGTCGTGCCTCACACATCTTATTGAGTTTTTTGAAAAGGTGACCAAAGAGGTAGATAAGGGTAAGGCAGTTGATGTGGTGTATATGGATTTTAGCAAAGCATTTGATAACGTTCCCCGTGGAAGCCTATTGCAGAAAATGCAGATGCATGGGATTGAGGGAGATTTAGCAATTTGGATTAGGAATTGGCTAGCTGATAGAAGACAGAGGGTGGTGATTGATGGGATATATTCAACCTGGAGTTTAGTTACTAATGGTGTACCTCAGGGATCTGTTTTGGGGCCACTGTTGTTTGTTGTTTTTATAAATGACTTGGATGAGAGTGTAGAGGGATGGGTTAGTAAATTTGCTGACAACACCAAAGTCGGAGGAGTTGTAGACGGTGAGGATAGATGTTACAGTTTGCAGAGGGACATAGATAAGTTACAGAGCTGGGCCAAGAGGTGGCAAATGGAGTTTAATGTGGAAAAGTGTGAGGTGATTCACTTTGGTAAGAGTAATATGTGTGCAGAATATAGGGTTAATGGTAGACTCTTAGTAGTTTAGATGAGCAGAGAGATCTCAGTGTACAGGTGCATAAATCCCTGAAAGTTGGTACTCAAGTTGATACGGTTGTTAAGAAGGTGTATAGTGTGTTAGCATTTATTGGTAGAGGGATTGAATTTCGGAGCCGAGATGTTATGTTGCAACTGTACAAAACTCTGGTGCGGCCGCACTTGGAGTATTCTGTACAGTTTTGGTCGCCACATTATAAGAAAGATGTGGAGGCTTTGGAAAGGGTGCAGAGGAGGTTTACCAGGATGTTGCCTGGTATGATGGGAAGGTCTTATGAGGAAAGGCTAAGGGACTTGAAGTTATTTTCATTAGAGAGAAGAAGGCTAAGAGGTAACTTAATTGAGCCATATAAGAAGATCAGAGAGTTAGATAGGGTGGATAGTGAGAGCCTTTTTCCTAGGATGAAGATGGATAGCATGAGGGGACATAGCTTTAAATTAAGGGGTGGTAGTTATAGCACGGATGCTAGAGGTGGGTTCTTTACTCAGAGGGTAGTAAGGGCGTGGAATGCCCTGCCTGCAGCAGTTGTGGACTCACCAAGTTTAAGGGTGTTCAAATGGTCAGTGGATAGGCATATGGATAACATTGGAATAGTTTAGGATAGAGGGTCACAAAATTGGTTTCATTGGTTGGCGCAACATCGAGGGCTGAAGGGCCTGTACTGTGCTGTAATGTTCTATGTTTTATATTCTTTTGTATTAATGGGATGTTGAAAGTATCCTCCACGGTAAAGACTGATGTAAAACATCTGTTTAATTCCTCCTTGCTTCCCATAGCTCTAACTACAGACAGCATGGTGGCACAGCGGTTAGCACTGCCGCCTCGCAACACCAGGGTTCCATTCCCAGCTTGGTCACTGACTGTACAGAATCTGCACATTCTCCCTGTGTCTGCATGGGTTTCCTCTGGATGTTCTGGTTTCCTCTCTCAGTCTGAAAGATGTGTTGGTTAGGTGCATTGGCTGTGCTAAATTCTCCCTTAGTGCATCCGAACAGGCGCAGGAGCGTGGCAACTGGGGGATTTTCACAGTAACTTCATTGCAGTGTGACACTTATAAAATAACAAAACAAAAAATGAAAACAGATTTGTTTTCTGAGGGGCCTGTATTCACTTTGACCTCTCTTCAGAAGCTCTTATTTGCCAGTTTTTCTATTCCTCGCTAGTTTGCCCTCAGTTTATTTTCTGTCTCTTTTATGATCTTTTTGATCCTCCTTTGCTGGGTTCTGAATTTATTCTGATCTTTGGAACTTTTACTTCCTGATTTTTACTTCCTGATGAGCTTTTTATTTCAATATAATACTCTCCTTAACCTTTTTGATTAGCCTTGATTGGTTTATCCCTCTCTAAGAATCTTTCCTCCTCACTGGGATATATTTTTTGCTGAGAGCTCTGAATCGTTAAATACCTCCTCACTGCTCACTCAGTGCCTTTCCTGCTAATCTATCCGCCCAGTCCCCCCTTAGTCAATTCTGTCCTCATTTCATTGTCATTTCCTTCATTAAATACAGATGTTTCTGATCCAAGTTTCTTGCTCTCAAACTGAATATCTGTGGACTGATCATTACATGAAGATTCTGTCATGTTTTGATCACTGTTCCCCAGGAGATCTTTTACTTCAATTTCATTTCTGGAACCCTGTTTCATTCCCATTACCAGATCCAAGGTGGCCTGTTTCCTGATTGGATCCATGACATATTGCTCCAGGAAACTATCCCTAATGCACTCTACAAATTCATTGTCATGGCTACCTTTTCCAACCCAATCAACTTGAAGATTAAAGTCACCCATAATTGTTGCTTTTTTTTAACCACACTCTGATTATTTGCTGATTGATATCCTTTCCTACCGTGTGGTTGGTGTTCGAGGGTTTGTACACAACTCTGACCAATGTCTTTTCTCCCTTGCTGTTTTTAACCTTCACCCAAATGGACTCAACATCATCCAAGCCCAGATCATCTCTCACAACTGTCCTCATTCCATCACTGATTAACAGAGCTACCACTCCATCTTTCCCTTCTTTCCAAAAGGTCAAATATCCCTGGATATTAAGTTCCCAGTTTTGATCTTTTAACCATGTCTCCATAATGACTTTGAGTTATATTTATTTACCTCGATTTGCACCATTAATTTGTCTATCTTATTCCGAATGCTTTGTACTTTCAGATACAAAATCTTTAGAAACGTAGAAAAACTACAGCACGGCACAGGCCCTTCAGCCCACAAAGTTATGCTGAACATGCCCCTACCTTAGAGATTACTAGGCTTACCTATAACCCTCTATAGATCATAGAACATTACAGCACAAACAGACCCTTCGACCCACAAGTTGTGCGAATCATATCCATATCTACCAGGCCATAGAACTATCTGTAACTCCCTATCCCACTAAATTCCATGTACTCATCCAGAAATTTTTTAAAAGACCCCAAGTTCGCCTCCACCTTCACTGATTTCAACTGATTCTACTTGCTCACCACCCTCTGAATGAAAAATTTTACCTCTAACATCTCCTCTGTACTACTCCCCAGCACCTTAAACCTGTGTCTATCTTATTAAGTTCCATGTACTTATCCAAAAGTCTCTTAAAAAACCCTATTGAATTTGCCTCTACCACGACTGCCAGCAGCCGATTCCACTCATCTACCACCCTCTGAGTGAAAAACTTACCCTGACATTCTCCTCTGTACCTATTCCCCAGCACCTTAAACCTGTATCCTCTCATAGTGACCATTTCAGCCCTGGGAAAAAGCCTCTGAGAATCCACTTGATCAATACCTCTCAATATCTTATACACCTCTATCAGGTCACCTCTCATCCTTCATCTCTCTGAGGAGAAAAGACCGCGCTCTCTCAACCTATCCTCATAAGGCATGCCCTCCAATCCAGGCAACGTCCTTGTAAATCTCCTCTGCACCGTCTCAATAGCTTCCACATCCTTTCTGTAGTGAGGCGACCAGAACTGAGTACAGTACTCCAAGTGGAGTCTGAGCAGGGTCTTATAAAGCTGTAGCATTATCTCCCGACTCCTAAACTCAATCCTTCAATTAATGAAGGCCAGTACACCATATGCCTTCTTAACCACATCCTCCACCTGCGAAGCTGATTTGAGAATCCTATAAACTCAGACCCCAAGATCCTTCTGATCTTCCACACTGCCAAGACTCCTACCATTAATATTATATTCTGTCATCCTATTGGTCCTGCCAAAATGGACCATCACACACTTATCCGGGTTGAAGTCCATCCGCCACTTCTCTGCCCAGTCTTGCATCCTGTCTGTGTCTCACTGCAACTTCAGACATCCCTCCAGACTATCTACAACACCACTGACCTTCGTATCGTCAGCGAACTTACTAATACATCCCTCCACTTCCTCATCCAGATCATTTATGAAAATGACAAACAACAAGAGTCCTAGCACAGGTTCCTGGGGCACTCCACTGGTGACCGACCTCCATGCAGATAAAGACCGATCCACAACCACTGTCTGCCTTCTGCAGCCAAGCCAGTTCTGAATCCATAAAACAAAGTCCCCTTTGATCCCATGCCCCCCTCCCTTTCTCAATAAGCTTTGCATGTGGGACTTTATCAAATGCCTTGCTGGAGTCCAAATATACTACTTCTACTGCTCTTCCTTCATCAATGTGTTTTGTCACATGATCTCCCTTTGACAAAGCTATGCTGATTGAGTTTGTGTCTATATACCCTGTTTATGAACACAACTCCTCATTCACCTGATGAAGGGGCAGCACTGAAAGTTTGTGACTTGTGCTACCAAATAAACCTGTTGGACTTTAACCTGGTGTTGTGAGACTTCTTGCTGTGTTTACCCCAGTCCAACGCCGGCATCTCCACATCAGTTCAAAGGCAATGAATTGCTACTGAGGATCTTGGGATGAATTTATGATACAAATTACAACAACTATAAGTTGTCATAGATAGAGAATTAGTTAAAGGACAGAAAACTTTGAGTGGGAATAAATGGATTATTTATAAGTTAACAGACTGTAGCTGGTGGAGTGTTGCAAGAATGAGTGCTAGGGACTCGAGTCGTTGGAATTGACAATAATGATGTCAGTGAGGGGACTGATTGTAACCTGTCCAAATTTGCCAATGATACAAAGTGAGATGGGTGAGGATGGAGTGTGAAGCAGTGAGGTACAGACATGATTGGCAAGAACATCGCAACTCCAATATAATGTGGAGAAAAGTTGAAAAGATTCACTTTGCAAAAAAGAATGAAGGATTTTTCTGAGAAATGGGATCACGTTGATATTCTGAAAGATTTGGGGCTCTTTGTGAGGACGGAGGTTAGCTGGGCAAAAAGGTGCTGGTATTGCTGCAATGTCATGGATTAATAATCCAGAGGCCCAGGCTGGGGACACAAATCCCAACAGGGCAACTGTTGGGGAGGCACACTGGCACAGTGGTTAGCCCTGCTGCCTCACAGCACCAAGAACATGGGTTCATTTCCTAGCTTGGGTCACTGTGTGGAATCCGCATATTCTCCCCATGCTTGCGTGGGTTTCCTCTGGATGCTCTAGTTCCCTCTCACTGTCTAAAAGGCATGCTGGCTAGGTACATTGGCCATGTTAAATTCTCCCTCAATGTACCTGAACAAGTGCCAGAGTGTGGCGATAGGGGATTTTCACAGTAACTTCAAGTGCATTTATTAGCCACAAATAGGCTTGATAAATGGAAGATCAAATTTAATTTAGATCAGTGTGATGTGATGCATTTTGGTAGACTGAACCAGGGCAGGATTTGCTGAGTTAATGATTGGACATTGAGTGGAGTTACAGAATAAAGAGATCTCGGGGTACAGGTTCATAGCTCCTTGAAAGTGGAGTCACAGGTGGATGGAGTGGTGAAGAACGCATTCAGTGTGCTTGATTTCATTGGTCAGAACATTGATTACAGGAGTTGTGACGCCTTGTTAAAATTGTATAAGACATTGGCAAAGCCACACTTGGAATATTGTGTACCATTCTGGTCACCCTATTATAGAAAGGATAGGTATAGAACATAGAACATAGAACACTACTGCACAAACAGGCCCTTCGGCCCACGAGTTGTGCTGATCACATCTATATCTACCAAACCACAGACCTATCTATAACCCCCTATCCCATTAGTTCCCATATACTCATCCAGAAGTCTTTTAAAAGACCCCAGCAAGTTTGCCTCTACCACCATCGACGGCAGCCAATTCCATTCACTCACCACACTCTGAGTGAAAAACCTACCCCTGACATCTCCTCTGTATTTGCTTCCCTGCACCTTAAATCTGTGTCCTCTCATAGTGACCATTTCAGCTCGGGGAAATAGTCTCTGAGATTCCACCCTATCTATTCCTCTCAACACTTTATAAACCTCTTTCAGGTCGCCTCTCAACCTTCGTATCTCCAGGGAGAAGAGTCCCAGCTCCCACAACCTATCTTCATAAGGCCTGCCTCCCAATCCAGGCAGCATCCTTGTAAATCTCCTCTGAACCCTCTCAATAGCTTCCACATCCTTCCTATAGTGAGGTGACCAGAACTGCACACAATACTCCAAGTGGGGTCTGACAAGGGTCTTATAAAGTTGCAACATTACCTCCCGACTCTTAAACTCAATCCCACGATTAATGAAGGCCAGTACACCATATGCCTTCTTGACCACTTCCTCCACCTGTGAGGCCGATTTAAGAGTCCTATGGACCCGGACTCCAAGATCCTTCTGCTCTACAACACAGCTAAGACTCCCACCGTTGATATTGTGCTCCTTCATCCCATTGGTCCTGCCAAAATGGACCACTACACATTTATCCGCATTGAAGTCCGTCTGCCACTTCTCCGCCCATTCTTGCATCCTATCTATGTCCTGCTGCAACTTCTGACATCCCTCCAGACCATCCATAACACCACCAACCTTCGTATCGTCGGCGAACTTACTAACCCATCCCTCCACTTCCTCATCCAGGTCATTTATGAAAATGACAAACAGCAGGGGTCCCAGAACAGATCCCTGGGGCACTCCACTGGTTACCGACCTCCATGCAGAAGAAAACCCATCCACAACCACTCTCTACCTTCTGCAGGCAAGCCAGTTCTGGATCCACAAGGCCAAAGCCCCTTGGATCCCATGTCCTCTCACCTTCTCAAGAAGTCTTGCAAGGGAGACCTTATCAAACGCCTTACTGAAATCCATGTAAACCACATCCACCTCCCTTCCTTCGTCAATGTGTTCAGTCACATTTTCGAAGAACTCAACTAGGCTCGTAAGGCATGACCTGCCCTTGACAAAACCATGCTGACTATTTCTGATCATTCTAAACTTCTCCAAATGCTCATAAATCTTGTCCCTCAGAAGCTTCTCTATCAGCTTACCAACCACTGAGGTCAGACTCACCGGTCGGTAATTTCCTGGACTATCCCTGTTCCCTTTCTTGAAAATAACAACCACATCCGCAATCCTCCAATCCTCCGGAACCTCTCCCCTCTCCATCAACGACACAAATATCATCGCCAGGGGCTCTGCAATCACTTCCCTCACTTCCCACAACAACCTGGAGTACATCCCATCCGGTCCCGTTGACTTGTCCAACTTGATAGAATCTAAAAGTTCGAACACATCCTCTTTCTTAACATCCACAGCAGGGCAAGAAAAATGCTGGGGGAAAGGAAATTATGATGTGATTAAGCAAGATTTAATATTCATAGGATGTGGAACAAAACTGCAGGGGATGGGCACAATTGAAATGTGGAGCTTGTTCAAGAAACAGCTACTGCTTGTCCTTGATAAGTACATAGAACAATACAGCACAAACAGGCCCTTCGGCCCACGAGTTGCGCCGATCACATCTACCAATCCACAGACCTATCTATAACCCCCTATCCTATTCATGTTTCATGCCACTCCATTGGCAAGGGGCCAGTAAGGTCGGAACTTGGAAACTTGCCAGCACACATCACAATTCCTGCAGAGGTACTTTTCAGGCTCAAAATCACCCCTCTTGTGTGAAACACACAGATCACAACTGGAAGTGGGTACTGGTGGTGTGTGGGGGGGGTGTTCAGTTCATTCCTTGATCATCAGTAAAAGCTGTCTTAGAAAATCCATTACGGCTGACCAGCTCTCAGTCCACCAACAAAGATATTTGCACCTGAGAGGGATTTGCATTTGGAGTTGGTGACACATTGTGAAGAATCATCTGTGCATGCTCATCCTTGGAGGAGGAAAAGCAGCCACTGGGATACTCCACTAAACATGTCCCTGTCAGGCAGGAAGGAAGTGTTGAGCGAGGGAATCATGGTTTACTAAAGAAGTTGAATTACTTATAAAGAGAGAGAAGGAGATTTATGTCAAGATGAGACATGAAGGCTCAGTTAGGGCACTTGAGAGTTACAAGTTAGCCAGGAAGGGCCTAAAGAGAGAGCTAAGAAGAACTAGGAGGGGACGTGAGAAGTTTTTGGCAGGTAAGATCAGGGAAAACCCTAAAGCTTTCTATAGGTATGTCAGAAATAAAAGAATGACCAGGGTAAGATTAGGGCCAGTCAAGGACAGTAGTGGGAAGTTGTGTGTGGAGTCCGAAGAGATAGGAGAGATGCTAAATGAACATTTTTTTCACACAGGAAAAAGACAATGTTATTGAAGAGAATAGTGAGATACAGGCTATTAGACTAGATGGGATTGAAGTTCATAAGGAGGAGCTGTTAGCAATTCTGCAAAGTGTAAAAATAGATAAGTCCCCTGGACCAGATGAGATTTATCCTAAGATTCTCTGGGAAGCTAGAGAGGAGATTGCAGAGTCTTTGACTTTGATCTTTATGTCATCATTGTCTACAGGAATAGTGCCAGAAGACTGGAGGACAGCAAATGTTGTCCCCTTGTTCAAGAAGGGGAGCAGAAATAATTCTGGTAATTATAGACCAGTGAGCCTTACTTCTGTTGAGGGCAAAGCTTTGGAAAAGATTACAAGGAATAGGATTTATAATCACCTAGAAAGAAAAAATTTGATTGGGGATAGTTAACACGGTTTTGTGAAGAGTAGGTCGTGCCTCACAAACCTTATTGAGTTCTTTGAGAAGGTGGCCAAAGAGGTGGAAGAGGGTAAAGCAGTTGATGTGGTGTATATGGATTTCAGTAAAGTATTTGATAAGGTTCCCCACGATGAGCTATTGTAGAAAATATGAAGGCATGGGATTGAGGGTGAATTAGCAATTTGGATTAGGAATTGGCCAGCTGATAGAAGACAGAGGGTGGTGGTTGATGGGATATATTTAACCTGGAGTTCAGTTACAAGTGGTGTACCTCAGGGATCTGTTTTGGGGCCACTGCTGTTTGTAATTTTTATAAATGACCTAGATGAGGGTGTAGAAGGATGGGTTAGTAAATTTGAAGATGGCACTAAAGTCAGTGGAGTTGTGGACAGTGTGGAAGGATGTTGCAGGTCAGAGGGGGACACAGATAAGCTGCAGAGCTGGGCTGAGAAGTGGCAAATGGAGTTTAATGCAGAAAAGTGTGAGGTGATTCACTTTGATAAGAGTAACAGGAGTACAGAATATAGGGCTAATGGAACGACTCTTAGTAGTGTGGATGAGCAGAGAGATCTCAGTGTCCATGTGCATAGTTCCCTGAAAGTTGGCACCCAGGTTGACTGGGTTGTTAAGAAGGTGTACGGTGTGTTAGCATTTATTGATAGAGGGATTGAATTTTGGAGCCGTGAGATCAGAGTATTGTGTACAGTTCTGGTCGCTGCATTATAAGAAGGATGTGGAAGTATTGGAAAGGATGAAATGGAGATTTACCAGGATGTTGTCTAGTATGGTGGGAAGGTCTTATGAGGAAAGGCTGAGCGACTTGAGACTATTTTTGTTAGAGAGAAGAAGGTTAAGCAGTAGTTTAATTGAGGCCTACAAGATGATCAGAGGGTTAGATAGGGTGGATAATGAGAGCCTTTTTCCTTGGATGGAGATGGCTAACACGAGGGGACATAGGTTTAAATTAAGAGGTGGTAGTTATAGAACGGATGTCAGAGGTGGGTTCTTTACTCAGAGCGTAGTAAAGGCGTGGAATGTCCTGCCTGCAGCAGTTGTGGACTCGCCAACTTTAAGGGCATTCAAATGGTCATTGGATAAACATATGGATGATATTGGAATAGTGTAGGTTAAATGGGCATTAGATTGGTGTCACTGGTCGGTGCAACATCGAGGGCCGAAGGGCCTGTACTGCATTGTAATGTTCTATGTTCTATGATATTATTAAACTAGAAAGAGTGCAGAAAAGATTTACTAGGATGCTACCGGGACTTGATGGATTGAGTTATAAAGACAGGATGGACAGACTGGGACTTTTTTCTTTGGAGCATAGAGATTGAGAGGTGATCTTATAGAGGTCTATAAAATAATGAGGGGCATAGATCAGCGAGATAGTCAATATCTTTTCCCAAAGGTAGGGGAGTCTAAAACTAGAGGGCAGAGGTTTAAGGTGAGAGGGGAGAGATAGAAAAGTGTCCAGAGGGGCAATTTTTTCACGCAGAGGGTGGTGAGTGTCTGGAACCAGCTGCCAGAGGTAGTAATAGAGGCTGGTACAATTCTGTCCTTTAAAAAAACATTTAGATAGTTACATAGGTATGTTCAGTATAGAGGGATTTGGGCCAAATGTGGGCAATTGGGACTAGCTGACAGGTTTAAAGAAAATGGTTGCACAGACAAGTTGAGTCAAAGGGCCAGTTTTCATTCTGTAAACCTCTATGACTCTCTGACTAAATCAATCTCGGTACAATGGTGTGGGGTTTTGGTGAGAACAACATCTGGAATGCTGCCAGCTGCCCTGCTCTCCGCCCTGACACTAACGGCAATTTATCAAAGATTCACTTGATTAATTCCTGGACTGATAGCATGAGCCAATGAGTGATTGAGTAGATCAGGTTTATACTCTCTGGACTTTCAAAGAATGAGAGGTGATTTCATTCAAGCATTGTAAATTCTTTGAGGATCTACAGGATACTCATTGGCTCGGGAATCAGCAACATGGAACTTCAGGATAAGGGGTAGAATGTTTCACAGTGAGAGACGCCAAAATTCTTCTGTAAATTCTCTCCCACAGAATGGTGGATGGTCCAGTATTCAATCTATTTTAGGCTAGGACAGACAGATTGTTATTCTAGGTGGGAATTAAATTGGGATAAGGCAGGAAAATAGACAGATAGCAAAAGTTTCTACAGGTACATAAAAGAGTGGGAAAGTAAATATTGGTCCTTTAGATGATGAGAAGGGGGATTAATAATTGGAAATGAGGAAATGGCTAAGGTATTGAACAGGTATTTTGTGTCGGTTTTCACAGTGGAAAATACAAATAACATCAAAAATTGATGATAGGAAGACTATGATAGTTTCTGGATCCTCACCTATCATCATGAAAGAGGTAGTGTTGGGCAAGGTGGGGGGGCGTGTTGGGGGGGGTGGGTGGGCTAAAGGTAGACAAGTCTCCTGGTCCTGATGGAATGCATCCCAGGGTACGAAGAGAGGTGGTGGGAGAAACAGCAAATGCACTAGTGATAATTTACCAAAATTCACCGGACCCTGGGATGGTTTCCGCAGATTGGAAAATGTGAAACCACTGTTTAAAAAAGGAGGTAGACAGAAAGAGGATAACTATAGGCCGTCTGAAGTAGGGAAAATGCTTGAATCTATCATCAAGGAAGAAATAACAAGACATCTGGATATAAATTATCCCATTGATAAGATGCAGCATGGGTTCATGAAGGGAAGGTCATGTTTGAGTGATCTGGTGGAATTCTTTGAGAACATTACATGCGCAGTAGGCAATGGGGAACCTGTGGATGTGGTGTATCTGAATTTCCAGAAGGCATTTGACAAGGTGTCACACCAAAGACTGCTTCATAAGATAAATGTGCTCAATGTATTAGCATGGATGGAGGATTGGTTAACTAACAGAAAACAAAGAGTGGGGATAAATGGGTATTTTTCTGGTTGGCGAACAGTGAGTAGTGGTGTGCCTCAGGGATCAGTGTTGGGACTGCAATTTTTTACGATTTATGTAGATGATTTGGAGTTGGGAACTATGTGTAGTGTGTCAAAATTCGTTGATGACACTAAGATGAGTGTGGGGTGGAGTTGCCAGGTTGGACTGGGATGGGCACAGTAAGTAGTCTCACAACATCAGGTGAGTGCCTGATGAAGAAGCAGCACTCCAAAAGCTCGTGCTACCAAATAAACCTATTGGACTTTAACCTGGTGTTCTGAGACTACTTATTAAGATGAGTGGCAGAGCAAAGTGTGCAGAGTATGCTAAAAGTCTGCAAAGGGATATAAATAGTCCAAGTGACTGGGCGAGGGTCTGGCAGATGGAGTACAATGTTGGTAAATGTGAGGTCATCCATTTTGGTAGGAATAACAGCAAAATGGACTATTATTTAAATGGTAAAAAATTGCAGCATGCTGCTGTGCAGAGGGACCTGGGTGTCCTTGTGCAGGAATCACAAGGAGTTGGTTTGCAGATGCAACAGGTAATTAAGAAGCAAATGGAATTTTCTCCTTCATTGCTAGAGGGATGGAGTTTAAAAACAGTGAGGTTATGTTGCAGCTGTATAAGGAGCTGGTGAAGCCATACCTGGAGTTACTGTGTACAGATTTAGAACATAGAACATTATAGCGCAGAACAGGCCCTTCGGCCTTCGATGTTGCACCGACCAATTAAGAAAAAGCAATGACCCTCTAATCTAAACCATTCCCTTTTCATCCATAAACTTATCTACTAACCTCTTAAACGCCACCAAACCTGGCGCATCTACAACTGCAGCAGGCAGGGCATTCCATACCCTTACCACCCTCTGGGTAAAGAACCTACCTCTGACATCCGTCCTATAACTACCACCCCTTAATTTAAAGCTATGTCCCCTCATGCTAGCTTTCTCCATCCGAGGAAAAAGGCTATCACTGTCCACCCTATCTAAACCTCTAATCATCTTACATGTTTCAATAAGGTCTCCTCTTAGTCGCCTCCTTTCTAACGAAAACAACCTCAAATCCCTCAGCCTCTCTTCATAAGACCTGCCCTCCATACCAGGCAACATCCTGGTAAACCTCCTCTGTACCCTCTCCAATGCCTCCACATCTTTCTTATAATGTGGGGACCAGAACTGCACACAATACTCCAAGTGCGGCCGCACTAGAGTTTTGTACAGTTGCAACATGACGTTGCGGCTCCGAAATTCAATCCCCCTACCAATAAAAGCTAAGACTCCGTATGCCTTCTTAACAACCTTATCGACTTGATTGCCAACTTTCAGGGATCTATGCACACATACACCAAGATCCCTCTGTTCATCAACACTATTAAGAGTCCTACCATTAGCCCTATACTCTACACATTTGTTATTCCTGCCAAAGTGAATTACCTCACACTTTTCCACATTAAACTCCATTTGCCACCTCTCGGCCCAGCTCTGCAACTTGTCCAAGTCTCTCTGCAAACTATAACACCCCTCTTCACTATCTACCACTCCACCGACTTTAGTGTCATCTGCAAATTTACTAATCCATCCTTCAATACCCTCATCCAGATCATTTATAAAAATTACAAACAGCAGGGGCCCCAAAACAGACCCCTGAGGTACACCACTTGTAACCGAACTCCACGCTGAATAATTTCCATCAACCACCACCCTCTGTCTTCTATCAGCTAGCCAATTCCTAATCCAATTAGCTAAATCACCCTCAATCCCATACATCGGCATTTTCTGCAAAAGCCTTCCATGGGACACCTTATCGAACGCCTTACTAAAGTCCATATGTACCACTTAAGTTAGTAAGGTTACAATAACGTTAGTAAGGCACAACCTACCCTTCACAAAACCATGCTGACTATCCCCAATCAATTCGTTTATCTCTAAATAACTATAAATCCTATCCCTAATAATTCTTTCCAATACATTGTGCACAACAGAAGTGAGACTCACTGGTCTATAATTCCCAGGAAAGTCTCTCTTCCCCTTCTTGAACAATGGGACCATATTCGCTATCCTTCAGTCTTCCGGCACTATACCCGTAACCAATGGCGACCTGAAGATCAGAGCCAGAGGCTCTGCAATCTCCTCTCTCGCCTACCAGAGAATCCTAGGGTAAATCCCGTCCAGCCCAGGGGACTTATCTAACTTCAAACCCTCAAGAATATCTAGCACATCCTCCTTATCTACTTCAATACTTTCCAGTTTACAATCCTGTATCCCAGTGTTCTCCACAACTACATTTACATCTCCCTGTGTGAATACCGAAGAGAAATATTTATTCAGTGCCTCTCCAATCTCTTCAGGCTCCACGCACAACTTCCCACTGCTGTCTCTGACTGGCCCTAATCTTGCCCTAACCAATCTTCTATTATTAATATCTCTAAAGAAAGCTTTAGGATTCTCCTTGATCCTATCAGCCAAAGTCTTCTCGTGTCCCCTTTTAGCTCTTCTCAACTCACTGTTTAGCTCCCTCCTGGCTAATCTATAGCTCTCCAGTGCAATAACTGAGCCTTCACGCCTCATCCTGACATAAGCCTCCTTTTTCCTTTTAACCAGCGAATTAACTTTTTTAGTACACCATGGTTCCCTTACTCGACCATTTCCTCCTTGCCTGACAAGGACATAGTTATCAAGGACTCGCAGTAGCTGTTCCTTGAATAAGCTCCACATTTCAGATGTTCCCAGTAGTTTCCTAGTCCAACCTATGCACCCTAATTCTTTAGATATGTTAAGAATTCTTTAGATATGTTAAGAATAGAAGATTGGTTAGGGCAAGATTAGGGCCAGTCATAGACAGCAGTGGGAAGTTGTGCGTGGAGCCTGAAGAGATTGGAGAGGTACTGAACAAATATTTCTCTTCGATATTCACGCAGGGAGATGTAAATGTAGTTGTGGAGAACACTGAGGTACAGGGTTGCAAACTGGAAAGTATTGAAGTAGATAGGGAGGATGTGCTAGATATTCTTGAGGGTTTGAAGTTAGATAAGTCCCCTGGGCCGGACAGGATTTACCCTAGGATTCTCTGGGAGGCAAGAGAGGCGATTGCAGAGCCTCTGGCTCTGATCTTCAGATCGTCGTTGGTTACGGGTATAGTTCCGGAAGACTGGAGGATAGCGAATGTGGTCCCATTGTTCAAGAAGGGGAAGAGAGACTTCCAGGAATTATAGGCCAGTGAGTCTTACTTCTGTTGTGGGCAAAGTATTGGAGAGAATTATTAGGGATAGGATTTATAGTTATTTAGAGAGAAATGAATTGATTGGGATAGTCAGCATGGTTTTGTGAAGGGTAGGTCGTGCCTTACTAACCTTATTGAGTTTTTTGAAAAAGTGACCAAAGAGGTGGATGGGGGTAAGGCAGTTGATGTGATATATATGGACTTTAGTAAGGCATTCGATAAGGTGTCCCATGGAAGGCTTCTGCAGAAAATGCAGATGTATGGGATAGACGGTGATTTAGCTAATTGGATTAGGAATTGGCTAGCAGATAGAAGACAGAGGGTGGTGGTTGATGGGAGATATTCATCGTGGAGTTCGGTTACAAGTGGTGTACCTCAGGGATCTGTTTTGGGGCCCCTGCTGTTTGTAATTTTTATAAATGATCTGGATGAGGGTATTGAAGGATGGATTAGTAAATTTGCGATGACACCAAAGTCGGAGGAGTGGTAGATAGTGAAGAGGGGTGTTATAGTTTGCAGAGAGACTTGGACAAGTTGCAGAGCTGTGCTGAGAGGTGGCAAATGGAGTTTAATGTGGAAAAGTGTGAGGTAATGCACTTTGGCAGGAATAATAAATGTGTAGAGTATAGGGCTAATGGTAGGATTCTTAATAGTGTTGATGAACAGAGGGATCTTGGTGTATTTGTGCATAGATCCCTGAAAGTAGGCAGTCAAGTCGATAAGGTTGTTAAGAAGGCATACGGAGTCTTAGCTTTTATTGGTAGGGGGATTGAATTTCGGAGCCGCAACGTCATGTTGCAACTGTACAAAACTCTAGTGCGGCCGCACTTGGAGTATTGTGTACAGTTCTGGTCCCCACGTTATAAGAAAGATGTGGAGGCATTGGAGAGGGTACAGAGGAGGTTTACCTGGATGTTGCCTGGTATGGAGGGCAGGTCTTATGAAGAGCGGTTGAGGGATTTGAGGTTGTTTTCCTTAGAAAGAAGGCGGCTAAGAGGAGACCTTATTGAAACATTAAGATGATTAGAGATTTTGATAGGGTGGACAGTGATAGCCTTTTTCCTAGGATGGAGAAAGCTAGCACGAGGGGACACAGCTTTAAATTAAGGGGTGATAGTTATAGGACGGATATCAGAGGTAGGTTCTTTACCCAGAGGGTGGTTAGTGAGTGGAATGCCCTGCCTGCGGCAGTTGTAGATGCGCCAAGTTTGGTGGCGTTTAAGAGGTTAGTTGATAAGTTTATGGAAGAGAAGGGAATGGTTTAGTTTGGAGGGTCATTGCTTTTTCCCATAATTGGTCGGCGCAACATCGAAGGCCGAAGGGCCTGTTCTGCGCTGTAACGTTCTATGTTCTAATGTTCTAATTCTTTCCTAATAGCCTCATAATTACCCTTCCCCCAGCTATAACTACTGCCCCCAGGTTCATGCCTATCCCTATCCATCACTAAGGTGAACGTAACCGAATTTGGTCTCCTTATTTGAGAAAGGATATACTGGCACTGGAGGGGGTGCAGAGGAGATTCACTAGGTTGATTCTGGAGTTGAGAGGGTTGGTTTATGAGGAGAGACTGAGTAGACTGGGGCTATACTCATTGGAATTCAGAAGAATGAGGGGAGATCTTATAGAAACATATAAGATTATGAAGGGAATCGATAAAATAGAAGTGGGGAAGTTGTTTCCATTCATGGGTGAAACTATAATTAGGGGACATGGTCTCAAAATAAGGGGAAGCAGATTTAGGACTGAGTTGAGGAGGAATTTCCTTACACAAAGGATTGTGAATCTATGGAATTCTCTGCCTAGTGAAGCAGTTGAGGCTCCCTCATTAAATGTTTTTAAGGCAAGAATAGGTAAATTTCTGAACAGTCAAGGTCTGAACAGGTCGTCGTTGGATATGGGTATAGTGCCGGAAGACTGGAGGATAGCGAATGTGGTCCCATTGTTCAAGAAGGGGAAGAGAGACTTTCCAGGGAATTATAGGCCAGTGAGTCTTACTTCTGTTGTGGGCAAAGTATTGGAGAGAATTATTAGGGATAGGATTTATAGTTATTTAGAGAGAAATGAATTGATTGGGGATAGTCAGCATGGTTTTGTGAAGGGTAGGTCGTGCCTTACTAACCTCATTGAGTTTTTTGAAAAAGTGACCAAAGAGGTGGATGGGGGTAAGGCAGTTGATGTGGTATATATGGACTTTAGTAAGGCGTTTGATAAGGTGGCCCATGGAAGGCTTCTGCACAAAATGCAGATGTATGGGATTGAGGGTGATTTAGCTAATTGGATTAGGAATTGGCTAGCAGATAGAAGACAGAGGGTAGTGGTTGATGGAAGATATTCATCATGGAGTTCGGTGACAAGTGGTGTACCTCAGGGATCTGTTTTGGGGCCCCTGCTGTTTGTAATTTTTATAAATGATCTGGATGAGGGTATTGAAGGATGGATTAGTAAATTTGCGGATGACACCAAAGTCGGTGGAGTGGTAGATAGTGAAGAGGGGTGTTCTAGTTTGCAGAGAGACTTGGACAAGTTGCAGAGCTGGGCCGAGAGGTGGCAAATGGAGTTTAATGTGGAAAAGTGTGAGGTAATTCACTTTGGCAGGAATAACAATTGTGTAGAGTATAGGGCTAATGGTAGGACTCTTAATAGTGTTGATGAACAGAGGGATCTTGGTGTATATGTGCATAGATCCCTGAAAGTTGGCAATCAAGTCGATAAGGTTGTTAAGAAGGCATACGGAGTCTTAGCTTTTATTGGTAAGGGGATTGAATTTTGGAGCCGCAACGTCATGTTGCAACTGTACAAAACTCTAGTGCGGCCGCACTTGGAGTATTGTGTGCAGTTCTGGTCCCCGCATTATAAGAAAGATGTGGAGGCATTGGAGAGGTACAGAGGAGGTTTACCAGGATGTTGCCTGGTATGGAGGGCAGGTCTTATGAAGAGAGGCTGAGGGATTTGAGTTTGTTTTTGTTAGAAAGAAGGCGGCTAAGAGGAGACCTTATTGAAACATATAAGATGATTAGAGGTTTAGATAGGGTGGACAGTGATAGCCTTTTCCCTAGGATGGAGAAAGCTAGCACGAGGGGACATAGCTTTAAATTAAGGGGTGGTGGTTTTAGGACAGATGTCAGAGGTAGGTTCTTTACCCAGAGGGTGGTAAGGGTATGGAATGCCCTGCCTGCGTGAGTTGTAGATGCGCCAAGTTTGGTGGCGTTTAAGAGGTTAGTAGATAAGTTTATGGATGAAAGCGGAATGGTTTAGGTTAGAGGGTCACTGCTTTTTCTTAATTGGTCGGCGCAACATCGAGGGCCAAAGGGCCTGTTCTGCGCTGTAATGTTCTATGTTCTAGATGTATGTGTGGTTGTGTGTGCGTGGGTGGGTGTGGGTGTTTTGGCGGATGGGGATATGGGTATGTGTATGTGTCTGAGTATGGGTGTGTGCATGTGTCGGTGGGGTGTGTGTGTGTGTTTCGGGGGGTGGGGATACGTGTGTGTGTGGGAGTGTGTGTGTCTATGTGTGTGTGGGAGGGGTGGGGATGTGTGTGTGTGGGAGTGGTGTGGTGTGTGTGGGGGGGGTTGGGGATGTGTGTGGGGGGGGTGGGGATGCGTGTGTGTGTGTGTGTGTGTGGGGGGGGGGTGGGGATGTGTGTATGTGGGGGGCGTGGGGATGTGGTTGTGTCGGGGGGGTGGGGTGTGTGTGTGTGGTGGGGGATGTGTGTATGTGGGGGGGGTGGGGATGTGTGTGTGTGTGTGTGTGTGTGTTGGGGGTGTGGGAGTGTGTGTGTGGGGTGGTTGGGGATGTGTTTGTGTGGGGGGGGTGGGATGTGTGGTGTGTGGGAGTGTGTGTGTGGGTGGTTGGGATGTGGTGTGTGGGGGGGGATGGTGTGTGTAGGGGGGTGGGGATGTATTGGGGGGCGTGGGGATGTGTGTGTGTGGGGGGTGGGATGTGTGTGTGTTGGGGGGTGGGGATGTGTGTGTGTTGGGGGGGTGGAGATGTGTGTGTGTTGGGGGTGGGGATGTGTGTGTGTTGGGGGGTGGGGATGTGTGTGTGTGGGCATATGTGTATGGAGAGGGGGTGGGGATGTGAGTGAAGCGGATATTTCAGTGACGGTCTATTTGTTCTCAGGTGAACACAAACGCTCTGGGTCTCCTGGGGGAGAAGGGGGAGAAAGGGGAGCGCGCTGTTGTGGAACCGGTGAGTAGACTCTCAGCATCATCATCACTTCAACAGCGATGGGGAGTGTGGGTGAGGGTCTTCCAGCTCCCCCAGCCCGAGCCAGGGTCAGCCCAGCTCCCCCAGCCCGAGCCAGGATCAGCCCAGCTCCCTGAGGGTGTGTGTGCTGCCTCCCTTAGCCAAATAGCCACTGTCAGTCTGTTCAGGAATATCAGGCCATTGCTGAGAGGCACTCAAACCTGAGAGACAATGCTCCATCAGAGCAAGAACTCTCTGAGATTAGAGAGAGATTCAGAGAGTGAGAGATTCAGAGAGAGTGAGACAGACAGACAGACAGAGACAGTGGGAGAGAGAGATTCAGAGAGAGAGAGAGAGACAGAGAGAGAAAGACAGACAGACAGAGAGAGAGAGAGATAGAGAGAGACAGACAGAGAGCGAGCGAGAGAGACAGAGAGGGAGGGAGAGAGAGACAGAAAGAGAGAGAGAGAGAGAGAGTGGGGAGGGGGGGAGACAGAGAGAGAGAGACCGAGAGGGACAGAAACCGAGAGAGGCAGAGGGGAGAGGGGGAGAGATCAAGAGGGAAAGGGAGAGAGACCGAGAGGGGCAGAAACCAAGAGGGAGAAAGGGACAGAGAGAAAGAGAGATAGAAAGAGACAGAGAGGCAAAGAGAGCCAGACAGAAGGAATGACAAATATGGAGAGCAAGAGAAGGGGAAAGTGAGAGGAAGAGAATGCAGAAACAGATTCAGAGACAAGAGGAAATAGACAGAGAGAGAAAAAGGCAAACCGAAATTGAGAGACACTGAGGTAGAGAGAGAAAGAGAGAGAGAGGGATTGAGATTCTGTGTTTTTCTCTCTCTCGTAGACAAAAGTAGAGAGAAGCGGAAAGAGAGAGGAGGACAGAGAGTCAAGATGAACATACTGAGGCAGAGGAGGAATTTCTGATCAAAGGCCATTTATTAAAGCTAATGATGGTATTCTGACTTTTTCAGGGAATGCTGATCGAAGGCCCCCCAGGATTAGATGGACCAGCGGTAAGACAACGTTTATACACTCATACGGCACACTGTATCATCCCTCCCAATCCCCGCTGTTTAATTATTGTCTGTGTATAATCACAGCACACTGTATCGTCACTCCCAATCCCCGCTGTTTAATTACTCACTGTGTATAATCACAGCACACTGTATCGTCACTCCCAATCCCCGCTATTTAATTACTGTCTGTGTATAATCACAGCACACTGTATCGTCACTCCCAATCCCCGCTGTTTAATTACTCACTGTGTATAATCACAGCACACTGTATCATCACTCCCAATCCCCGCTATTTAATTACTGTCTGTGTATAATCACAGCACACTATATCGTCACTCCCAATCCCCGCTGTTTAATTACTGTCTGTGTATAATCACAGCACACTGTATCGTCACTCCCAATCCCCGCTGTTTAATTACTCACTGTGTATAATCACAGCACACTGTATCATCACTCCCAATCCCCGCTGTTTAATTACTCACTGTGTATAATCACAGCACACTGTATCATCACTCCCAATCCCCGCTGTTTAATTACTCACTGTGTATAATCACAGCACACTGTATCATCACTCCACTCCCCGCTATTTAATTATTGTCTGTGATAATCACAGCACACTATTGTCACTCCAATCCCCGCTGTTTAATTACTGTCTGTGTATAATCACAGCACACTGTATCGTCACTCCCAATCCCCGCTGTTTAATTACTCACTGTGTATAATCACAGCACACTGTATCATCACTCCCAATCCCCGCTATTTAATTACTGTCTGTGTATAATCACAGCACACTGTATCGTCACTCCCAATCCCCGCTGTTTAATTACTCACTGTGTATAATCACAGCACACTGTATCATCACTCCCAATCCCCGCTATTTAATTACTGTCTGTGTATAATCACAGCACACTGTATCGTCACTCCCAATCCCCGCTGTTTAATTACTATCCGTGTATAATCACAGCACACTGTATCGTCACTCCCAATCCTCGCTGTTTAATTACTGTCTGTGTATAATCACAGCACACTGTATCGTCACTCCCAATCCCCGCTGTTTAATTACTCACTGTGTATAATCACAGCACACTGTATCATCACTCCCAATCCCCGCTGTTCAATTACTGTCTGTGTATAATCACAGCACACTGTATCATCACTCCCAATCCCCGCTGTTTAATTACTCACCGTGTATAATCACAGCACACTGTATCGTCACTCGCAATCCCCGCTGTTTAATTACAGTCCATGTATAATCACAGCACACTGTATCATCACTCGCAATCCCCGCTGTTTAATTACTATCCGTGTATAATCACAGCACACTGTATCATCACTCCCAATCCCCACTGTTTAATTACTGTCCGTGTATAATCACAGCACACTGTATCGTCACTCCCAATCCCCGCTGTTTAATTACAGTCCATGTATAATCACAGCACACTGTATCGTCACTCTCAATCCCCGCTGTTTAATTACAGTCCATGTATAATCACAGCACACTGTATCGTCACTCGCAATCCCCGCTGTTTAATTACTATCCGTGTATAATCACAGCACACTGTATCATCACTCCCAATCCCCGCTGTTTAATTACAGTCCATGTATAATCACAGCACACTGTATCGTCACTCCCAATCCCCGCTGTTTAATTACAGTCCATGTATAATCACAGCACACTGTATCGTCACTCGCAATCCCCGCTGTTTAATTACTATCCGTGTATAATCACAGCACACTGTATCATCACTCCCAATCCCCGATGTTTAATTGCTCACTGTGTAAAATCACAGCACACTGCAACATCACACCCAATCCCCGCTGTTTAATTACTGTCTGTGTATAATCACAGCACACTGTATCATCACTCCCAATCCCCGCTGTTTAATTACTGTCTGTGTATAATCACAGCACACTGTATCATCACTCCCAATCCCCGCTGTATACTTACTCATCGTGTATAATCACAGCACACTGTATCATCACTCCCAATCCCCGCTATTTAATTACTGTCTGTGTATAATCACAGCACACTGTATCGTCACTCCCAATCCCCGCTGTTTAATTACTGTCTGTGTATAATCACAGCACACTGTATCGTCACTCCCAATCCCCGCTGTTTAATTACTCTCTGTGTATAATCACAGCACACTGTATCATCACTCCCAATCCCCGCTATTTAATTACTGTCTGTGTATAATCACAGCACACTGTATCGTCACTCCCAATCCCCGCTGTTTAATTACTGTCTGTGTATAATCACAGCACACTGTATCGTCACTCCCAATCCCCGCTGTTTAATTACTCACTGTGTATAATCACAGCACACTGTATCATCACTCCCAATCCCCGCTGTTCAATTACTGTCTGTGTATAATCACAGCACACTGTATCATCACTCCCAATCCCCGCTGTTTAATTACTCACCGTGTATAATCACAGCACACTGTATCGTCACTCGCAATCCCCGCTGTTTAATTACAGTCCATGTATAATCACAGCACACTGTATCATCACTCGCAATCCCCGCTGTTTAATTACTATCCGTGTATAATCACAGCACACTGTATCATCACTCCCAATCCCCACTGTTTAATTACTGTCCGTGTATAATCACAGCACACTGTATCGTCACTCCCAATCCCCGCTGTTTAATTACAGTCCATGTATAATCACAGCACACTGTATCGTCACTCCCAATCCCCGCTGTTTAATTACAGTCCATGTATAATCACAGCACACTGTATCGTCACTCGCAATCCCCGCTGTTTAATTACTATCCGTGTATAATCACAGCACACTGTATCATCACTCCCAATCCCCGATGTTTAATTGCTCACTGTGTAAAATCACAGCACACTGCAACATCACACCCAATCCCCGCTGTTTAATTACTGTCTGTGTATAATCACAGCACACTGTATCATCACTCCCAATCCCCGCTGTATAATTACTCATCGTGTATAATCACAGCACACTATATCATCACTCCCAATCCCCGCTGTTTAATTACTCACTGTGTATAATCACAGCATACTGTATCATCACTCCCAATCCCCGCTGTTTAATTACTATCCGTGTATAATCACAGCACACTGTATCATCACTCCCAATCCCCACTGTTTAATTACTGTCTGTGTATAATCACAGCACACTGTATCATCACTCCCAATCCCCGCTGTATACTTACTCATCGTGTATAATCACAGCACACTGTATCATCACTTCCAATCCCCGCTGTTTAATTACTGTCCGTGTATAATCACAGCACACTGTAACATCACACCCAATCCCCGCTGTTTAATTACTGTCCGTGTATAATCACAGCACACTGTAACATCACACCCAATCCCCGCTGTTTAATTATTGTCTGTGTATAATCACAACACACTATATCATCACTCCCAAACCCGGCTGTTTAATTATTCACCGTGTATAATCACAGCACACTGTATCATCACTCCCAATCCCTGCTATTTAATTAATGTCCGTGTATAATCACTACACTATATCATCACTCCCAATCCCCGCTATTTAATTAACGTCCGTGTATAATAGGACATTATTATGTCCTATTATTATGTGCTGTGATTATACATGGACTGTAATTAAACAGCGGGGATTGGGAGTGATGATACAGTGTGCTGTGATTATACACGGACAGTAATTAAACAGCGAGGATTGGGAGTGACAATACAGTGTGCTGTGATTATACACGGTGAGTAATTAAACAGCGGGGATTGAGAGTGATGATACAGTGTGCTGTGATTATACACGGTGAATAATTAAACAGCGGGGATTGGGAGTGATGATATAGTGTAGTGATTATAGAACATAGAACATAGAACATAACAGCACAGAACAGGCCCTTCAGCCTTCGATGTTGCGCCGACCAATATAAAAAGCAATGCCCCTCCAAACTAAACCATTCCCTTCTCTTCCATATACTTATCAACTAACCTCTTAAACGCCACCAAACTTGGCGCATCTACAACCGCTGCATGCAGGGCATTCCACTCCCGAACCACCCTTTGGGTAAAGAACCTGCCTCTGATATCCGTCCTATAACTATCACCCCTTAATTTAAAGCTGTGTCCCCTCGTGCTAGCTTTTTCCATCCTAGGAAAAAGGCTATCACTGTCCACCCTATCTAAACCTCTAATCATCTTATATGTTTCGATCAGATCCCCTGTTTCATTACTGTCCGTGTATAATCACAGCACACTGCATCATCATTCCCAATCCCCGCTATTTAATTACTCACCGTGTATAATCACAGCACACTGTATCATGACTCCCAATGCTTGCTGTTTAATTACTCACTGTGTATAATCACAGCACACTGTTTCGTCACTTCCAATCCTCGCTGTTTAATTACTCACCGTGTATAATCACAGCACACTGTATCGTCACTCGCAATCCCCGCTGTTTAATTACTATCTGTGTATAATCACAGCACACTGTATCATCGCTCCCAATCCCCACTGTTTAATTACTGTCCGTGTATAATCACAGCACACTGTACCATCACTCCCAATCCCCGCTGTTTAATTACTGTCCGTGTATAATCACAGCACGCTGTATCATCACTCCCAATCCCCGTTGTCTAATTACTGTCCGTGTACAATCACAGCACACTGTACCATCACTCCCAATCCCCGCTATTTAATTACTGTCCGTGTATAATCACAGCACATTGTATCATCACTCCCAATCCCCTCTGTTTAATTACAGTCCGTGTATAATCACAGCACACTGTATCATCACTTCGAATCCTCACTGTTTAATTACTGTCCATGTTAATCAAAGCACACTATACCATCACTCCCAATCCCCGCTGTTTAATTAGTCTTCGTGTATAATCACAGCCCTCTGTATCATCACTCCCAATCCCCGCTGTTTAATTAGTCTTCGTGTATAATCACAGCCCTCTGTATCATCACTCCCAATCCCCGCTTTTTAATTAGTCTCCGTGTATAATCACAGCCTTCTGTATCATAACTCTCAATCCCCGCTGTTTAGTTATTCTCTGTGGAAATCACAGCACACTGTATCATCACTCCCAATCCCCGCTGTTTAATTATTCACCGTGTATAACCACAACACACTGTATCATCACTCCCAATCCCCGCTATTTAATTATTGTCCGTGTATAATCACAACACACCGTACCATCACTCCCAATCCCCGCTATTTAATTACTGTCCGTGTATAATCACATCACATTGTATCATCACTCCCAATCCCTGCTATTTAATTACTGTCCGTGTATAATCACAACACATTGTATCATCACTCCCAATCCCTGCTATTTAATTACTGTCCGTGTATAATCACAACACACCGTACCATCACTCCCAATCCCCGCTATTTAATTAATGTCCGTGAATAATCACATCACATTGTATCATCACTCCCAATCCCCGCTATTTAATTACTGTCCATGTATAATCACAACACACCGTACCATCACTCCCAATCCCCGCTATTTAATTACTGTCCGTGTATGATCACATCACATTGTATCATCACTCCCAATCCCCGCTATTTAATTACTGTCCGTGTATAATCACAATACACCGTACCATCACTCCCAATCCCCGCTGTTTAATTATGGTCAGTGTATAATCACAGCACACTGTATCATCACTCCCAATCCCCGCTGTTTAATTACTGTCCATGTATAATCACAACACACCGTACCATCACTCCCAATCCCCGCTGTTTAATTACGGTCCGTGTATAATCACATCACATTCTATCATCACTCCCAATCCCCGCTGTTTAATTACTCTCCGTGTATAATCACATCACATTGTATCATCACTCCCAATCCCCGCTATTTAATTACTGTCCGTGTATAATCACAGCACATTGTATCATCACTCCCAATCCCCGCTATTTAATTACTGTCCGTGTATAATCACAGCACACTGTATCATCGCTCCCAATCCCCTCTGTTTAATTACTATCCGTGTATAATCACAGCACACTGTATCATCATTCCCATTGCGCGCTGTTTAATTACTGTCCGTGTATAGTCACAGCACACTGTATTATCACTCCCAATCCCCACTATTTAATTACGGTCCATGTATAATCACAGCACACTGTATCATCACTCGCAATCCCCGCTGTTTAATTACTCACCGTGTATAATCACAGCACACTGTATCATCACTCCCAATCCCCGCTGTTTAATTACTATCCGTGTATAATCACAGCACACTGTATCATCACTCCCAATCCCCACTGTTTAATTACTCACTGTGTATAATCACAGCACACTGTATTATCACTCCCAATCCCCGCTATTTAATTATGGTCTGTGTATAATCACAGCACACTGTATCATCACTCCCAATCCCCGCTGTTTAATTACTGTCCGTGTATAATCACAGCACACTGTATCGTCACTCCCTATCCCCGCTGTTTAATTACTGTCTGTGTATAATCACAGCACACTATATCGTCACTCCCAATCCCCGCTGTTTAATTACTGTCCGTGTATAATCACAGCACACTGTATCATCACTCCCAATCCCCGCTGTTTAATTACTGTCCGTGTATAATCACAGCACACTGTATCATCACTCCCAATCCCCGCTGTTTAATTACTGTCTGTGTATAATCACAGCACACTATATCATCACTTCCAATCCCCGCTGTTTAATTACTGTCCGTGTATAATCACAGCACACTGTATCATCACTCCCAATCCCCGCTGTTTAATTACAGTCTGTGTATAATCATAGCACATTGTGTCATCACTCCCATTCCCCGCTGCTTAATTACTGTCCGTGTATCATCACAGCACACAGCATAGGAAACCTGCGTCCTCTCGTTGTAACCATTTCAGCCCTGGAAAATAGGCTCTGAGAATTCACCCTATCTATTCTTCTCAACATCTTATAAACCTCTATGAGGTCACTTCTCAACCTTCGTTTCTCCAGGGAGCAGGGACCTAGCTCCCTCAACCTATCTTCATAGGGCATGCCTCCCAATCCCAGGCAAAACTCCTCTGCACCCTTTCAATAGCTTCCACATCTGTATTTTTCTGCATGGGGATCGGTCACCAGTGGAGTGCCCGAGGGATCTGTTCTAGGATCCTTGCTGTTTGTCATTTTCATAAATGATTTGGATGAGGAAGTAGAGGGACGCATTAGTAAGTTCGCTGACGATTCGAACGTTGGTCGTGTTGGGCATAGTCTGAAAGGAGGTGATCAGAACTGCACACAGTACTCCAAGTGGGGTCTGACAAGGGTCTTATAAAGTTGCATTATAAACCTCCCGACTCCTAAACTCAATCCCTCGATTAATGAAGGCCAATACACCATACGCCTTCTTGACCACATCCTCCACCTATAGGTCCTATTTAGAACATAGAACATTACAGCACAGTACAGGCCCTTTGGCCCTCGATGTTGCGCCGACCAATGGAACCAATTTTATGACCCTCTATCCTAAACTATTCCAATGCTACCCATACACCAATCCACTGACCATTTGAACACCCTTAAACGTGACGAGTCCACATCTGCTACAGGCAGGGCATTCCATGCCCTTACTACCCTCTGAGTAAAGAACCCACCTCTTATATCTGTCCTATAACTACCACCCCTTAATTTGAAGCTATGTCCCCTCGTGTTATCCATCTCCATCCGAGGGAAAAGGCTCTCACTATCCACCCTATCTAACCCTCTGATCATCTTATATGTCTCAATTAAGTCACCTCTTAGTCGTCTTCTCTCTAATGAAAATAACTTCAAGTCCCTTAGCCTTTCCTCATAAGACCTACCCATCATACCAGGCAACATCCTGGTAAACCTCCTCTGCACCCTTTCCAAAGCCTCCACATCTTTCTTATAATGTGGGGACCAGAACTGTACACAATACTCCAAATGCGGCTGCACCAGAGTTTTGTACAGTTGCAACATAACATCATAGCTCCAAAATTCAATCCCCCTACCAATAAATGCTAACAGACTATACACCTTCTTAACAACCTTATCAACTTGAGTACCAACTTTCAGAGATCTATACACCTGTACACTGAGATCTCTCTGCTCATCTACACTACTAAGAGTCCTACCATTAGCCCTATATTCTGCACACATATTACTCTTACCAAAGTGAACCACCTCACACTTTTCCACATTAAACTCCATTTGCCACTTCTCGGCCCAGCTCTGCAACTTATCTATGTCCCTCTGCAAACTGTAACATCCATCCTCACTGTATACAACTCCTCCGACTTTGGTGTCGTCAGCAAATTTACTAACCCATCCCTCTACACCCACATCAGGTCGTTTATAAAAATGGCCCCAAAACAGGTCCTTGAGGTACACCACTAGTAACTGAACTCCAAGTGGAATATTTCCCATCACCCACCACCCTCTGTCTTCTATCAGCTAGCCAATTCCTGATCCAAATTACTAAATCACCCTCAATCCCATGCATCTGCATTTTCTGCAATAGCTTACCATGGGAAACCTTATCAAAATCCATATACACCACATCAACTGTCTTACCCTTATCCACCTCTTTTGTTACCTTCTCAAAGAACTCAATAACGTTTGTGAGGCACAACCTCCCCTTCACAAAACCCTAAAAAATTTATTTCTCTCTAGATGATTATAAATCCTATCCCTTAAAATTCTTTCCAAAACTTTGCCCAAACAGAAGTAAAGCTCACTGGTCTATAATTCCCAAGATGCTCTCTACCCCCCTTCTTGAACAAGGGGACAACATTTGCCATCCTCCAGTCTTCCGGCACTACATCTGTAGACAACGACGACATGAAGATCAAAGCCAAAGGCTCTGCAATCTTCTCTCTAGCCTCCCAGAAAATCCTCGGATAAATTGGGCAAGGTATTGGAGAGAATTATTAGGGATAGGATTTATAGTTATTTAGAGAGAAATGAATTGATTGGGGATAGTCAGCATGGTTTCGTGAAGGGTAGGTCATGCCTTACTAACCTCATTGAGTTTTTTGAGAAAGTGACCAGAGAGGTGGATGGGGGTAAGGCGGTTGATGTAGTATATATGGACTTTAGTAAGGCGTTTGATAAGGTGGCCCATGGAAGACTTCTACAGAAAATGCAGATGTGTGGAATAGAGGGTGATTTAGCTAATTGGATTAGGAATTGGCTGGCAGATAGAAGACAGAGGGTGGTGGTTGATGGGAGATATTCATCGTGGAGTTCGGTGACGAGTGGTGTGCCTCAGGGGTCTGTTTTGGGGCCCCTGCTGTTTGTAATTTTTATAAATGATCTGGATGAGGGTATTGAGGGATGGATCAGTAAATTTGCAGATGACACTAAAGTTGGTGGAGTGGTAGATAGTGAAGAGGGGTGTTTTAGTTTACAGAGTGACTTGGACAAGTTGCAGAGCTGGGCCGAGAGGTGGCAAATGGAGTTTAATGTGGAAAAGTGTGAGGTAATGCACTTTGGCAGGAACAATAAATGTGTAGAGTATAGGGCTAATGGTAGGGCTCTTAATAGTGTTGAGGAACAGAAGGATCTTGGTGTATGTGTCAATAGATCCCTGAAAGTAGGCAGTCAAGTGGATAAAGTTGTTAAGAAGGCATATGGAGTCTTAGCTTTTATTGGTAGGGGGATTGAATTTAGGAGCCGCAGCATCATGTTGCAACTGTACAAAACTCTAGTGCGGCCGCACTTGGAGTATTGTGTGCAGTTCTGGTCCCCACATTATAAGAAAGATGTGGAGGCATTGGAGAGGGTACAGAGGAGGTTTACCAGGATGTTGCCTGGTATGGAGGGCAGGTCCTATGAAGAGAGGTTGAAGGATTTGAGGTTGTTTTCGTTAGAAAGGAGGCGGCTAAGAGGGGATCTTATTGAAGCATATAAGATGATTAGAGGTTTAGATAGGGTGGACAGTGATAGCCTTTTTCCTAGGATGGAGAAAGCTAGCACGAGGGGACACAGCTTTAAATTAAGGGGTATGAGTTATAGGACGGATATCAGAGGTAGGTTCTTTACTCAAAGAGTGATTAGGGAGTGGAATGCCCTGCCTGCAGCTGTTGTAGATGCGCCAAGTTTGGTGGCGTTTAAGAGGTTAATTGATAAGTATATGGAAGAGAAGGGAATGGTTTAGTTAGGAGGGGCATTGCTTTTTATTTTGGTCGGCACAACATCGAAGGCCGAAGGGCCTGTTCTGTGCTGTATTGTTCTATGTTCTATGTTCTATGTAAATCTCATCCAACCCAGGAGACTTACCTATTTTCACATTTTCTAGAATTGCTAACAACTCTTCCTTATGAACCTCAATCCCGTCTAGTCTAAAAGCTTGTATCTCAGTATTCTCCTCGACTACATTGACTTTTTCTTATGTGAATACTGACAAAAAATATTAATTTAGTGCCTCTCCTATTTCTTCGGACTCCACGCCCAACTTCCCACTACTGCCCTTGACTGGCCCTAATCTTACCCGAGTCATTCTTTTATTCCTGACATACCTATAGAAAGCTTCAGAGTTCTCCTTGATCCTATCCGCCAAAGACTTCTCATGTCCTCTTTTGACTCTTCTCAACTCTCTCTTTAGCTCCTTCCTGACTAATTTATAACTCTCCAGTGCCCTAACCAAGCCTTCACATCTCATCTTGATATAAGCCTCCTTCTTCCTCTTCTCCAGAGATTCAATTTCCTTAGTACACCACGGTTCCCTTACTCAACCATTTCCTTCCTGCCTGACAGGTACATATTTATCAAGGACTCACAGTAGCTGCTCCTTGAACAAGCTCCACATTTCAGGTGTTCCCAGCCCCTGTAGTTTCCTACTCCAAACTATGTGTCCTAAATCTCGCCTAATCACCTCATAATTACCTTTCCCCCAGCTATAACTTCTGCCCTTCGGTATATGCCCATCCCTTTCCATCATTAAGGTAAATGTAACCGAATTGTGGTCACTATCACCAAAGTGCTCACCTATCTCCAAGGCTAACACCTGGTCTAGTTCATTACTCAGAACCAAATCCAATGTAGCCTCAGCTCTTCTTGGCCTATCTACATACTGTGTCAGGAAACCTTCCTGCACACATTGGACAAAAACTGACCCCTCTAACGTGCTTGAACTATAGCTTTTCCAATCAATATTTGTAAAGTTAAAGTCTCCCATAACAACTACCCTGTTACTTTCACTCCTATCCAGGATCATCTTTGCAATCCTTTCTTCTACATCTCTGGAACTTTTTGGAGGCCTATAAAAAACTCCCAACAGAGCGACCTCTCCTCTCCTGTTTCTAATCTCAGCCCAAACTATCTCAATAGACAGGTCCACATCAAACGTCCTTTCTGCCACCATAATACAGTCTTTGACGAACAATGCCACACCTCCCCCTCTTCTACCACCTACTCTGCTCTGACTGAAACATCTGAACCCCGAAACCTGAAACAACCATTCCTGTCCCTGCTCTATCCACGTCTCTGAAATGGCCACAACATCGAAGTGCCAGGTACCAATCCAGGCTGCAAGTTCATCCACCTTATTGCGTATGCTCCTCGCATTGAAGTATACGCACTTCAAACCACCCTCCCACTTACCAGTACCCTGATGAGACCCAGAAACCTTATCCATGACCTCGATATTCCCATTCTCCTGTACATTTGAGCTACCCAGTTCCCATTACCCCTCTGAATCAGTTTAAACCCCCCTGAATAGTATTAGCAAATTTTCCCTCAAAGATATTGGTACTTCTCTCGTTCAGATGTAAACTATCCCTTTTGTAGAGGCCCCACCTACTCCAGAATGAGCCCCAATTGTCCAAGTATCTGAAACCCTCCCTCCTGCACCATCCCTTTACCCATGAGTTCAAATCCTCTCTCTCCCTATTCGTCTCCTCATTATCAAGTGGCACGGGTAACAAACCAGAGATAACAACTCTGTTTGTTCTACCTCGAAGCTTCCACCCTAACTCCCTGAATTCCTTCTCCTACCGATGTCTTTGGTGCCTCTGGGGATCATGACTTGGGGCTGATTTCCCTCCCCCTTAAGGATCCAGAAAACCTAATCGGAGACATCATGGACCCTGGCACCTGGGAGGCAACATACCAACCAAGAGTCTCACTTATTCCCACAGAATCTCCTATCTGTCCTCTTAACTATGGAGTCCCCAATGACTAATCCTTTATTCTTCTTCCCCTTTTCTACCCGAGCATCAAGGACAGACTCTGCGCCAGAAACTTGTACCCATGGCTTACCTCCATTGAGTTGTCCTCTCCATCTGCATCTCCTTGTTGTCCAAGACACTCCTCACTGTTAACCACTATCCAACTTTGTGTCATCCACAAATTTACTAATCTTATCTCCCACATAGTCATCAATGTCATTTATATAAATGATGAAAACTAGGGGGCCCGGCACAGATCCCAGTGTACGCCACTGGACACTGGCTTCCAGTCACTAAAGCAGCCTTCCGTCATCACCCTCTGTCTCCTAGAATTGAGCCAATTTTGAATCCACTTTATCAAATTACCCTGTATCCCAGATGAATTTACCTTTGTGAGTCTCCCTTGTGGGACCCTGTCAAAGATGTTGCTGAAATCCATATAAACTATATCAACCACACTACCCTCATCAACACACCTCATCACCACCTCAAAAAATTCAATCGAGTTTGTTAGGCATGATCTCCCTCTGATGAAGCTATGCTGAGTATCCCTGATCAATCTTTGCCTCTCCAAGTGGAGATAGATGCTCTCCTTCAGAAGTTTCTCTAATAGTTTCCCTGTCACTGACGTGAGACTCACTGGTCTGTAGTTCACTGGTTTACCTCTACAAGCCATTTTAAATAACAGCACTGCATTAGCCGTATGTGGCACAGCAGCATGATGACACAGTGCTTAGCACTGCTGCCTCAGTGCCAGGAACTTGGATTTCATTCCACTCTCGATCACTGTCATAGAACATAGAACACTACAGCACAAACAGGCCCTTCGGCCCACAAGTTGCGCCGATCCCATCTATACCTACCAAGCCATAGACCCCCAATCTCATTTGATCCCATATACTCATCCAGAAGTCTTTTAAAAGACCCCAGCGAGTTCGCCTCCTTGACCACTGACAGCAGCCGATTCCATTCACTCACCATCCTCTGAGTGAAAAAATTACCTCTAACATCCCCTCTGTATTTGCTTCCCTGCACCTTAAACCTGTGTTCTTTCGTACTGACCATTTCAGCCCTGGGAAACAGCCTCTGAGAGTCCACCCTATCTATTCCTCTCAACATTTTATAAACCTCTATCAGGTCGCCTCTCAACCTACTCTCTCCAGGGAGAAGAGTCCCAGCTCCCTCAACCTATCTTCATAAGGCCTGCCTCCCAATCCAGGCAACATCCTTGTAAATCTCCTCTGCACTCTCTCAATAGCTTCCACATCCTTCCTATAGTGAGGCGACCAGAACTGCACACAATACTCCAACTGGGGTCTGACAAGGGTCTTATAAAGTTGCAGCTTTACCCAAAGGGTGGTTCAGGAGTGGAATGCCCTGCCTGCAGCAGTTGTGGATGCGCCAAGTTTGATGGCGTTTAAGAGGTTAGTTGATAAGTATATGGAAGAGAAGGGAATGGTTTAGTTTGGAGGGGCATTGCTTTTTATATTGGTCGGCGCAACATCGAAGGCCGAAGGACCTGTTCTGTGCTGTAGTGTTCTATGTTCTATGTTCTATGTTCATTACCTCCCGACTCCTAAACTCAATCCCTCTATTAATGAAGGCCAGTATACCATACGCCTTCTTGACCACATCCTCCACCTGCGAGACCGATTTAAGAGTCCTATGGACCCAGACTCCAAGATCCTTCTGCTCTTCAACACAACTAAGACCCTACCCTTGATATTGTACTCCTTCATCCCATTGGTCCTGCCAAAATGGACCACTACACATTTATCTGCATTGAAGTCCATCTGGCACTTCTCCACCCAGTCTTGCATCCTGTCTATGTTCCACTGCAACTTCTGACATCCCTCCAGACTATCCACAACACCACCGACCTTCGTATCGTTGGCGAACTTACTAACCCATCCCTCCACTTCCTCATCCAGGTCATTTATGAAAATAACAAACAGCAAGGGTCCTAGAACAGATCCCTGGGGCACTCCACTGGTGACCGACCTCCATGCAGAAAAAGACCCATCGACAACCACTCTCTGCCTTCTACAGGCAAGAACTCAGTAAAAATTTAGCAACACCAATTTTTAATCCAACCGATTTTTTTGATAGTAAAATTGCGAGAACACTGCATTTGCCTGAGGAAGACACAATTTTACTATCAAATAAATCGGTTGGATTAAAAATTGATGTTGCTAAATTCTTACTGAGTTCTTACCACCCCAATCCAACGCTGGCTTCTTTACATGACTTCTACAGGCAAGCTAGTTCTGGATCCACGAGGCCAAAGCCCCTTGGATCTCATGCCCTCTCAACTTCACAAGAAGTCTTGCATGTGGAACCTTATCAAACGCTTTACTAAAGTCCATGTACACCACGTCCACCACTCTTCCTTCGTCAATGTGTTCAGTCACATTTTCGAAGAACTCAACTAGGCTCGTAAGGCATGACCTGCCCTTGACAAAATTATGTTGACTATTTCTAATCAGTCCAAACTTCTCCAAATGTTCATATATCTTATCCCTCAGAAGCCTCTCCATCAGCTTACCAACCATTGAAGTCAGACTCACCAGTCGGTAATTTCCTGGACTATCCCTGTTCCCTTTCTTAAAGATAGGAACCACATCTGCAATCCTCCGGAACCTCTCCCGTTTCCATGGACGACGCAAATATCATCGCCAGGGGCTCTGCAACCACTTCCCTCACCTCCCACAATAACCTGGGGTACATCCCATCCGATCCCGGCGACTTGTCTATCTTGATAAAATTTAACAGGTCTAACACATCCTCTTTCCTAACATCCACATACTCAATCTTTTCCGTATGCCTCAAACCTGCAGTACAACCTCCCAGTTCACTTTCCACCGTGAATACCGAGGCAAAGTACTCGTTAAGCACCTCTGCCATTTCTTCCGGATTCACACAGACTTTTCCCCCTTCACCTTTTATAGGCCCTATCCCTTCTCTTCTCATCCTTTTACTTTTCACATATTTGTAGAAGGCCTTGGGATTCTCCTTAATCTTACCTGCCAAGGCCTTCTCATGACCCCTTCTGGCTCTCCTAATTTCCTTTTTAAGCTCCCTTCTACACACCTTATACTCTTCTAGATCCCTAACATCTCCTAGCTCTCTGAACCTTTTATGCACCTTCTGGAGAAGGTGAGAGGGCATGGGATCCAAGGGGCTTTGGCCTCGTGGATCCAGAACTGGCTTGCCGGCAGAAGGCAGAGAGTGGTTGTGGATGGGTCTTGTTCTGCAGGGAGGTCGGTAACCAGTGGAGTGCCCCAGGGATCTGTTCTGGGACCCCTGCTGTTTGTCATTTTCATAAATGACCTGGATGAGGAAGTGGAGGGATGGGTTAGTAAGTTTGCTGACGATACAAAGGTCGGTGGTGTTGTGGATGGTCTGGAGGGATGCCAAAAGTTGCAGCGGGACATAGGATGCAAGACAGGGCGGAGAAGTGGCAGATGGACTTCAATGCAGATAAATGTGTAGTGGTCCATTTTGGCAGGAATAATGGGATGAAGGAGTACAATTTAAGGGGTAGGAGTCTTAGCTATGTTGTAGAGCAGAAGGATCTTGGGTCCGGGTCCATAAGAATCTTAAATTGGCCTCGCAGGTGGAGGAAGTGGTCAAGAAGGCGTACGGTGTACTGGCCTTCATTAATCGAGGAATAGAGTTTAGGAGTCAGGAGGTAATGATGCAGCTCTATAAGACTCTTGTCAGACCCCAGTTGGAGTATTGTGCGCAGTTCTGGTCGCCTCATTATAGGAAGGATGTAGAGGCTATTGAGAGGGTTCAGAGGAGATTTACAAGGATGCTGCCTGGATTGGGAGGCAGGCCTTATGAAGATAGGTTGAGGGAGCTGGGACTCTTCTCACTGGAGAGACGTAGGTTGAGAGGCGACCTGATAGAGGTTTATAAAATGTTGAGAGGAATAGAGAGGGTGGACTCTCAGAGACTATTTCCCCAAGCGGAAATTGTCACTACGAGTGCGGCCGCACTTGGAGTATTGTGTGCAGTTCTGGTCCCCACATTATAAGAAAGATGTGGAGGCATTGGAGAGGGTACAGAGGAGGTTTACCAGGATGTTGCCTGGTATGGAGGGCAGGTCTTATGAAGAGAGGCTGAGGGTTTGAGGTTGTTTTCGTTAGAAAGGAGGCGGCTAAGAGGGGACCTAATCGAAACATATAAGATGATTAGAGGTTTAGATAGGGTGGACAGTGATAGCCTTTTTCCTAGGATGGAGAAAGCTAGCACGAGGGGACACAGCTTTAAATTAAGGGGTGATAGTTATAGGACGGATATCAGAGGTAGGTTCTTTACCCAAAGGGTGGTTCGGGAGTGGAATGCCCTGCCTGCAGCAGTTGTAGATGCGCCAAGTTTGGTGGCGTTTAAGAGGTTAGTTGATAAGTATATGGAAGAGAAGGGAATGGTTTAGTTTGGAGGGGCATTGCTTTTTATATTGGTCGGCACAACATCGAAGGCCGAAGGGCCTGTTCTGTGCTGTAATGTTCTATGTTCTATATGACACAGATTTAAGGTGCAGGGAAACATATAAGATGATTAGAGGGTTTAGATAGGGTGGACAGTGATAGCCTTTTTCCTAGGATGGAGAAAGCTAGCACGAGGGGACATAGCTTTAAATTAAGGGGTGGTGGTTTTAGGACAGATGTCAGAGGTAGGTTCTTTACCCAGAGGGTGGTTACCCAAAGGGTCCCAGAAGGGTCCCTGGGGCACTCCACTGGTGACCGACCTCCATGCAGAAAAAGAGCCATCCACAACCACCCTCTGTCTTCTGCAGGCAAGCCAGTTCTGGATCCACAAGGCCAAAGCCCCTTGGATCCCATGGCCTCTCACCTTCTCAAGAAGTCTTGCATGTGGGACCTTGTCAAATGCCTTGCTGAAGTCCATGTACACCACGTCCACTGCTCTTCCTTCGTCAATGTGTTCAGTCACATTTTCGAAGAACTCAATTAAGCTTGTAAGGCATGACCTGCCTTTTACAAAACCATGCTGACTATTTCTAATCAACCTAAACTTCTCCAAATGCTCGTAAATCTTGTCCCTCAGAAGCCTCTCCATCAGCTTACCAACCACTGAGGTCAGACTCACCGGTGGGTAATTTCCAGGACTATCCCTGTTCCCTTTCTTGAAAATAGGGACCACATCCGCAATCCTCCAATCCTCCGGAACCTCTCCCGTCTCCATCGACGATGCAAAGATCATCGCCAAGGGCTCTGCAATGACATCCCTCACCTCCCACAATAACCTGGGGTACATCCCATCTGGTCCCGGAGACTTGTCTATCTTGATAGCATTTAAAAGTTCTAACACATCCGCTTCCTTAATATCTACATACTCAATCTTTTCAGTCTGCCGCAAACTTGTAGTGCATCCTCCCAGATCACTTTCCACCGTGAATACTGAGGCAAAGTACTCATTAAGCACCTCTGCCATTTCTTCCGGTTCCATACAGACTTTTCCCCCTTCACCTTTTATAGGTCCTATCCCTTCTCTTCTCATCCTTTTACTTTTCACATATTTGTAGAAGGCCTTGGGATTCTCCTTAATCCTACCAGCCAAGGCCTTCTCATGACCCCTTCTGGCTCTCCTAATTTCCTTTTTAAGCTCTCTTCTATAAGCCTTATACTTCTCTAGATCCCCAACATCTCCTAGCTCTTTGAACCTTTTATACACCTTTCTTTTCTTCCTGACTATGTTCACCACAGCCTTCGTGCACCACGGTTCCCGCGTCCTACCAAAACCTCCTTGTCTCACCGGAACGTTGTCGTGCAAAGCTCCAGACAAGCATTCCTTGAATATCTGCCACCTTCCTTCTGTGCTTTTCCCCAAGAACACCTCCTTCCAGTTTATTCGCCCCAACATCTGCCTGATGTCTTCATATTTCCCCTTATTCCAGACAAACACCTTCCTAGCCTGCCTGATCCTATCCTTTTCCAATGCAAGGGTGAAGGAGATAGAATTATGATCTCCATCCCCAAGATGCTCTCCTACCGAGAGATCCATCACCTGTCCTGGTTCATTAGCTAGTACCAGGTCCAGTACAGCCTCTCCTCTCGTAGGCTTGTCCACGTGCTGTGTCAGGAAACCCTCCTGAACACACCTAACAAACTCCTCCCCATCCAAACCCCTTACCCTTGGGATATTCCAGTCGATGTTTGGGAAATTGAAGTCTCCCATCACGACAACTCTGTTATTTCTACATCTCTCCAGTATCTGTTTCCCTATCTGCACCTCAACTTCCCTGTCACTATTGGGCGGCCTATAGAATACACCCAGCAACGTCACCGACCCTTTGCTATTCCTAACTTCCACCCACAGAGACTCCGTAGACATTCCCTCCTCGGTATCCACCTTCTCTGCAGCCATGACACTGTCCCTGATCAACAGTGCCACTCCACCACCTCTTTTGCCTCCCTCCCTGTCCTTCCTGAAGGATCTGAATCCCGGGACCTGTAGTACCCAGTCCTGTCCCTGAGACATCCAAGTCTCTGTAATGGCCACCACATCACAATCCCAAGCAGCAATCCACGCCCTAAGTCCATCCACCTTATTTACTACAGTCATGGCATTAAAATAGACACAGCTCAGTCCCTCAGACTGGACATTTCCCTTCTCCCCCACTTGTCTAACCTGCCTCTCATCCTGCCTAGAGTCCTTCCCTACCTGGGAGCTAACTTCCTTGCTCCCAGTCTCCACATCACTATTCCCTCCCCCTAACCTTTCTAGTTTAAAGTCCCCCCAGTAGCCCTAGCCAGTCTTCCCGCCAAGATATTAGTCCCCCTGGGATTCAGGTGCCACCCGTCTTTGCTGTACAGGTCACACCTGCCCCTAAAGAGTGATTAGGGAGTGGAATGCCCTGCCTGCAGCTGTTGTAGATGTGCCAAGTTTGGTGGCGTTTAAGAGGTTAGTTGATAAGTATATGGATGGGAAGGGAATGGTTTAGTTAGGAGGGGCATTGCTTTTTATTTTGGTCGGCACAACATCGAAGGCCGAAGGGCCTGTTCTGTGCTGTATTGTTCTATGTTCTATGTTCTAAAGAGGTCCCAATGATCCAGGAACCGGAATCCCTGCCCCCTGCTCCAGTCCCTCAGCCACGTATTCAACCTCCACCTCATACTATTCCTGCTCTCACTCTCCCGAGGCGCAGGCAGCAATCCTGAGATTACTACCTTCGCTTTCCTCTCTCTCAGCTGCCTACCCAGTTCCCTATAATCCCTTTTCATGTCCACTTCCCTCTTCCTGCCTATGTCAGTAGTACCTATATGTACTACAACTTCCAGTTCCTCACCCTCCCCTTTCAGGATGTCTGGGACACGTCCAGAGACATCCCGAATCCCAGCTCCAGGGAGACATACCACCATCCGTAACTCCCGTCTGCGTCCAGAAAAACGCCTGTCCGCCCCCCTCACTAGGGAGTCCCCTATAAGCACTGCCTTTTTGCTCTGTTTTTTAGGTTTTTGTTTTTGTTTAGCTACAGGGAGCTGGCCACCGCTGCCTCCCTTGGATGAGCTGTCCCCCCACAGTAGTACTCAGGCAAGAGTACTTATTTTGAAGGGTGACATCCACCGGTGTACTTTCCATCACCTGAGGTTTCCCCTTCCTAATAGTTACCCATGGGCCTTCTCCCCTTTGCCCTGGTGTGACTACTTGTCTGTAGCTCCTATTAATAATCTCCTCATTCTCCCTAATGAGTCGAAGGTCCTCAAGCTGCATTTTCAGTTCTTTTACCTGGTCCCGTAGGGATTGCAGCTCCACACAGCGATCACAGGTATGGACATCTGGGAGACCAGGAGCCTCCAAGACCTCCCACATGTTACACTGGCAACAACATGCTGGCCTCACACCCATGCTTGCCCCTTTTTAGTAACCCAGAGAGAAAAAAAAGTAAGAAAGATTAAAAAAAACTTACCTTGCCTCCCCTTTTTGCTTAGGCCCTGTGAGCCAAGGACCTTACAGCTCACACAAAAACAAACTTACCTGCTCCTTCTCAGAGCTCCTCTCTCTCTCTCTCTCTTTTTTAGGTTAGAGGAGGAGGGGGGGTTGGGATACTCTACTTGTGTAGAGTATCGGGATTCCACACCACCCCAATTTATAGTGAGGTTGAAAAAAAAACTACACTACCCAAGGTGCTTTGCAACACCTTCCGGGTTTAAAAGTTTAAAAAACTAGTAAAATTTAGACTTAAAAATCGCTCTACTCACTCACAAGCTCTCCACTCGCAAATCGCTGCCTCTGTAACTGCAGTAACTGTTCAGTTCCTCTGCCTTTGCTTCGTTCCCTATTATTATTTCTCCAGCCTCAGTTTCCAGGGGTCCAATGTCTAGTTTTGCCTCTCTCTTACTTTTTATATATTGAAAAAACTACTCTTCCTGTCTTCTTTTATATTACTAGCTAACTTACACTCAGATTTCATCTTCTGTCCCCTTATTACTTCGATAGTTGTTCTTTGCTCACTTTTAAAGGCTTCCCAATCCTCCGGCTTCCCACTCGTCCTCACCACTTCATTTTTTCTTTTTTTTTATTCTGTATTTGACTTTGATCATCAGCGACAGATGCCTCTCCCTCCCCTTTGCATCTTTCCTCCTCTTTGGGATGAATTTCTGTTGTGCCTTCTGAATAACTCTCAAAACTTCCTGCCATTGCTGTTCCACTGTCTTCCTGCCTTTCCAATAAGACTGACCAGCTCCTCCCTCATGTCTTTGTCGTTCCCTTTATTTAATTGTAATTCCATTACATCTCATTCCAGCTTCTCCCTCTCAAACTGCAGGGGAAATTCTATCACATTGTGATCACTGCTCCCTTAGAGTTCCTTCACCTTTAGTTCCCTAATCGAGTCTCCCTCATTACACATCACCAAATCCAGAATTGCCAGTTTGCCAGTCGGCTCTGTCCCAAACTGCTCCAAAAAAACCATCTCTTAGACATTCCACAAATTCCTTTTCCTGGGATCTGTTACCTACCTGATTTTCCCACTCCACCTGCATATTGAAGTCTCCCAGGATTATTAGAATATTGTCTTTTTTATCTCCTGATTTATTTTCTGCTTCACATCCTGACTACTGCTGGGGGGGGTGCCTGAACATAACTCACATCAGGGTCTTTTTACCTTTCTGATCCCTCAACTCCACCCACAGAGATTCTCTGCCTTCTGATCCTATGTCGCTTCTTGTTAAAAATTTAACTTCATTCCTTATCATCACTAATTCCCATTAAATATTCCCACAGGGAGTGGGGAGAATGTGGGACTGGCTCCCACAGGGAGTGGGGAGAATGTGGGACTCACTCCCACGGGGAATGGGGAGAATGTGGGACTGGCTCCCACGGGGAGTGGGGAGAATGTGGGACTCGCTCCCACGGGGAGTGGGGAGAATGTGGGACTCACTCCCACGGGGAATGGGGAGAATGTGGGACTCGCTCCCACGGGGAGTGGGGAGAATGTGGGACTGGCTCCCACAGGGAGTGGGGAGAATGTGGGACTCACTCCCACGGGGAGTGGGGAGAATGTGGGACTCACTCCCACGGGGAGTGGGGAGAATGTGGGACTGGCTCCCACAGGGAGTGGGGAGAATGTGGGACTCGCTCCCACGGGGAGTGGGGAGAATGTGGGACTCGCTCCCACGGGGAATGGGGAGAATGTGGGACTCGCTCCCACGGGGAGTGGGGAGAATGTGGGACTCGCTCCCACGGGGAATGGGGAGAATGTGGGACTCACTCCCACGGGGAGTGGGGAGAATGTGGGACTCACTCCCACGGGGAGTGGGGAGAATGTGGGACTGGCTCCCACAGGGAGTGGGGAGAATGTGGGACTCGCTCCCACGGGGAATGGGGAGAATGTGGGACTGGCTCCCACGGGGAGTGATTGAAGTGAATAGTGTCGATAAATTTCAGGGCGATGCTGGATAAACATATGAGGTCAAAAGGAATAGTAACAGCAGATACTAAAGGGGTGACAGGAAGAGAGGATGGGAGGAGACTGATGTGGAGGAATAATGCTAGCACGGAGAAGATGGGTGAATGGTCTGTTTATGTGCTGTACATTCTGTGTAAGCTGTATTTTTGTGTTAATTTCGCTGTATTTGTCCCCAATAGCAGCACTGATTGCTGCAGTGTGACAGAGCAGATTGTCTGAATGGGTTTCACAGTTGGGCCTGACGTCAGGTTTCTTTGCTTTGTTTTAGGGTCTTCCAGGTTCCCCAGGCCTGACAGGCCCTCCTGGTCCCCCTGGTGATCCAGGTCAGAGGGTAAGTTACAATTTTCAACTTATAATTACAGTTAAAATGTGAAGATGATCCCTTGGCTGTGACTGATTGCACAGCTTTTGACACTTGAATTTGGAGTGTTGCTTTTTTGAAAAGTTTCGTTGGGATTTTTATTTCATTCCAAAGCGTTGGTTGGATTTTGACATCACTTTACATTGGGGTTTAAAAATCTAAATGTGGGGAACTATCTGCTTTCAATCAGCAACAGCAGACTGTGCTTACACCCTTGTGAAAACAAACCTTTTTTGAAGCATGCAGCTGAAGGATAATGAAAACCACCTTTATTTTTACTGAGGCAATGCGAGGCCTTGATATTTGGTGAATTGTAACTGAACTCCCTCCTCGCAGCGAGACTGAGAGGCTGGCTCCGAGAAAAGGTTTCGGTAGCTCATGTGGAGACTTGTGCTGTCTAATATTCTCAATCCTGCCCGTAGCCTGAAGCACATAATTCAGAGATCCCGGGAGAAATAGTTAACATTTGATTGAAGGAGAGAGAGAGAGAGAGGAAGAAGAAATTCTTTCACATACATTACCATCCCACTTTCACAAAAACCAGATGTTTGAAGATTATTAAAATTCATGGTCAGAAATGTTCCTCTGACACATCTTTGCAGTTTTGCAGATGGCATCCCAGCCTCTCACACTTGCCCAGAATTTGATGTGTGCTTGTGATTATTTGTTTGCCATTCACGTACAACCCAGTAAGCCAAGACTCTCAAATCACAGATTCCCACTCTGTAATGCAGCCTATCTTCCCGCTCCCATTTGGAGGGGCAGAGTTTGTACCGAGTTCAATCCCAAAAACTACAACTCTACCCCCTGCACCCTCCCACACCCATCAAAAATTTTCATTTGGAAAAACATTTTTCCACATTATTTCATTGTTAATTAATGCTGGCTCATAATACCAAACATATTCTGAGAGCACACTGTATTCCATTGGAAAAACCACACTGTACTTTTTCTGATTGGAGGTCTGTAACTAGTGGTGTTCCGCAGGGCTCTGTACTGGGACCTCTGCTGTTTGTAATATATGTATATGTAACTGATCTGATTAGTAAGTTTGTGGACAGCACAAGGATGACTGGAATGTGGATAGCGATGAACATTGTCGGAGAACACAGCAGGATATAGATAGACTAGAAAATTGGGCAGAGAAATGGCAGATGGAATTTAATCCAGATAAATGCAAAATGATCCATTTTGGTAGATTTAATGTAGGGTGGAGCTATAAATAAATGGCAGAACCATCAGGAGTATAGACACACAGAGGGATCTGGGTGTGCAAGTCCACAGATCCTTAAAGGTAGCAGCATAGATGGAGAGGATGGTGAAGAAGGCGTATGACATGCTTGCCTTTATTGGACGGGGCATAGAGTATGAAAGTTGGCATATGATGTTACAGCTGTATAGAATGTTGGTTAGGCCACATTTAGAATATTGCGTCCAGTTCTGGTCACCACACTGCCAGAAGGACGTGGAGGCTTTGGAGAGGGTGCAGAGAAGGTTTCCCAGGATGTTGCCTGGTATGGAGGGTCTTAGCTATGAGGAGAGATTGGGTAAACAAGGATTGTTCTCCCTGGAAAAATAGAGAATGAGGGGACAACTAATAGAAGTGTATAAAATTATGAAGGACATAGTTAGGGTGAAGAATTAGAAGCTTTTTCCCAGGTCAGAAATGACAAACACAAGGGGGACAAGGTTCAATACAGAATTGCAGGGGACGTATTTCACACAGAGGGTGGGGGTGCCTGGAATGCACTGCCAAGCGAGGTGGTTGAGGCAAACATACTAGGCTCATTTAAGACTTCTCCAGATAGCCACACAAACAGACTGGGAATAAAGGGATACAAACGGATGATCTAGTTAGGAACACATGATCGGTGCAGGCTTGGAGAGCCAAAGGGCCTGTTCCTGTGTTGTATTGTTTTTTGTCCTCTTTGTTCTTTATATACAGAAAGAAAGAGTACGGTGACAGATGGTACTCGGATGGACAGGGACTTATTAGGGAGAATCAACATGGCTTTGTATGTGGTAGGTCATGTTTAATCAGTCTATTAGAGTTTTTCAAGGAGGTTACCAGGAAAGTGGATGAAGGGAAGGCAGTGGATATTGTCTACATGGACTTCAGTAAGGCCTTTGACAAGGTCCCGCATGGGAGGTTAGTTAGGAAGGTTCAGTTACTAGGTATACATGGAGAGGTAGTAAATTGGATTAGACATTGGCTCAATGGAAGAAGCCAGCAATTGGTAATGGAGGATTGTTTCTCTGAGTGGAGGCCTGTAACTAGTGGTGTGCCACAGGGATCAGTGTTGGGTCCATTGTTGTTTGGCATCTATATCAATGATCTGGATGATAATGTGGTAAATTGGATCAGCAAATTTGCTGATGATACAAAGATTGGAGATGTAATGGACAATGGGGAAGGTTTTCAAAGCTTGCAGAGGGATTTGGAAAAATGGGCTGAAAAATGGCAGATGGAGTTTAATGCAGACAAGTGTGAGGTATTGCACTTTGGAAGGACAAATCAAGGTAGAATGTACAGGGTAAATGGTAGGAGACTGAAGAGTGCAGTAGAACAGAGGGATCTGGGAACACAGATACATAATTCCCTAAAAGTAACATCACAGGTAGATAGGGATGTAAAGAATGCTTTTGGAATATTGGTCTTTATAAATCAAAGTATTGAGTATAAGAGTTGGAATGTTATGGTGAGGTTGTATAAGACATTGGTGAGGCCGGATTTAGAGTATTGTGTGCAGTTTTGGTTAGCTAATTACAGGAAGGATATTAATAAGATTGAAAGAGTGCAGAGAAGGTTTACAAGGATGTTGCTGGGACTTGAGAAGCTGATTTACAGAGAAAGATTGAATAGGTTAGGACTTTATTCCCTGGAGCGTAGAAAAATGAGGGGAGATTTGATCGAGGTGCATAAGATTTTGATGGGTATAGATAGAGTGAATGCAAGCAGGCTTTTTCCACTGAGGCTAGGGGGAAAAAAAAAATTAGAGGACATGGGTTAAGGGTGGAAGGAGAAAAGTTTAAAAGGAATACTAGGGAGGATTTTTCACACAGAGAGTAGTGGAAGTGTGGAATGAGCTGCTGGAAAAAGTGATAAATACAAGGTCACTTTTGACATTAAAGTAAAATTTGGACAGGTACATAGATGGAAGGGGTGTGGAGGGATATGGTCCAGGTGCAGGGTAGTGGAACTAGGCAGAGAAATGGTTCGTCACAGACAAGAAGGGCCAAAAGGCCTGTTTCTGTGCTGTAATGTTCTATATGATCTAGGCTAGAGAGTCAGACTAGTGATACAGATCGACACCAACTGTTACAAGTTCTGCAAGGCATAACAGGCTACAAGATAAAGGAATGTAAAATCGCCAGCTCCAACGCACCCCTCCCTGATCAGCTCAATGTATTTTACGCTCGTGTTGAGCAGGAGGTCAGCGAGAGCACGCCCTCCACCCTGACAGCCCTGGATGAACCTGTATCCGAGGTCACCATTGTAGATGTCAGAGCAGCTTTCTCGAAGGTCACCCCACAGAAAGCAGCTGGCCCAGATGGCGTACCTGGACATGCAGTCAGATCCTGTGTGGATCAGCTGGCAGGGGTATTCACAGACACTTTCAGCCTCTCTTTATAACAATCTGACATCCCTATCTGCTTCAAGGAGGTGACATCCTCCCGGTACCTAAGAAAAGCTAAACAACGTGTCTTAGTGACTATCAGCCAGTGCCTCTGATATCCATCATTAAGAAGAGCTTCGAAAGGTTTGCCATGTCACGAATCAATTCCAGACTCCTGGACTGTCTGGATCCAACACAGTTTGCCTCCTGCCACAACAGGTCCACGATATACAGATGCCGGCGTTGGATTGGGGTGGTAAGAACTCAGTAAGAATTTAGCAACACCAATTTATAATCCAACTGATTTATTTGATAGTAAAAAAGCAAGCTTTCAACACTCTGTGTCTTCCTCAGGCAAATGCAGTGTTCTGGTCTGCAATAGCACACATCAGCACAGACAGTCAGAGATTGCTGATTAGAATGCGAATCCTTACATCTAACCTGCTATTGAAGTGTTAAAGTGGCGAACACATTGTAGCCTTGGCGAACAATATAAAAAGCAATGCCCCTCCAAACTAAACCATTCCCTTCTCTTCCATATACTTATCAATTAACCTCTTAAACGCCACCAAACTTGGCGCATCTACAACAGCTGCAGGCAAGTTTCCACTAAAATGGTTTAGTTTGGAGGGTCATTGCTTTTTCCTAATTGGTCAGCGCAACATCGAAGGCCAAAGGGCCTGTTCTGCGCTGTAATGTTCTATGTTCTATGTTCCACCATCATCCTCAACACCAGTGCCCCACAAGGCTGTGTTCTCAGCCTCCTCACTATACTCCTTATACACCTATAACTGTGTGGACAAATTCCCCTCCAACTCGATTTTCAAGTTTGCTGATGACACCACTGTAATGGGTCGAATCTCAAACGATGATGAGACAGAGTACAGGAATGAGATCGAGAATCTGGTGAACTGGTGCAGCAACAATAATCTCTCCCTCAATGTCAAAAAAATGTAGGAGATTGTCATTGACTTCAGGAAGTGTAAAGGAGAACATGTCCCTGTCTTCATCAATGAGGACCAAATAGAAAGAATAGAAAGCTTCAAGTTTTTATGTGCTAGATCACCAACAAACTTTCCTAGTGCCCCCCATGCCAATACTATAGTTAAGAAAGCCCCACCAACACCTCTACTTTCTCTGAACATAGAACATAGAACACTACAGCACAAACAGGCCCTTCGGCCCACAAGTTGTGCCGAACACATCAAAACCTACCCAGCCATAGACCTATCTATAACCCCCAATCCCATTGGATCCCATATACTCATCCAGAAGTCTTTTAAAAGACCCCAGCGAGTTCGCCTCGACCACCACCGACGGCAGCCGATTCCATTCACTCACCACCCTCTGAGTGAAAAACTTTCCCCTAGCATCCCCTCTGTACTTGCTTCCCTGCACCTTAAATCTGTGCCCTCTCGTCGCGACCATTTCAGCCCTGGGAAATAGTCTCTGAGAGTCCACCCTATCTATTCCTCTCAACATCTTGTAAACCTCTATCAGGTCGCCTCTCAACCTTCGTCTCTCCAGGGAGAACAGTCCCAGCTCCCTCAATCTGTCTTCATAAGGCATGCCTCCCAATCCAGGCAACATCCTTGTAAATCTCCTCTGCACCCTTTCAATAGCTTCCACGTCCTTCCTATAGTGAGGCGACCAGAACTGCGCACAGTACTCCAAGTGTGGTCTGACAAGGGTCCTATAAAGCTGCAGCATTACCTCCTGACTCCTGAACTCAATCCCTCGATGAATGAAGGCCAGTACACCGTAAGCTTTCTTAACCACATCCTCCACCTGGGAGGCCGATTTGAGAGACTTACGGACCCAGACCCCAAAATCCCTCTGCTCTTCCACACAGCTAAGACTCCTACCTTTGATAGTGTACTCATTCATCCCGTTGGATCTGCCAAAATGGACTACAACACATCTATCCACGTTGAAGTCCACCTGCCACTTCTCCGCCCAGTCTTGCATCACGTCGATGTCATGCTGCAACTTCTGACATCCCTCCAGACCATCCACAACACCACCGACCTTCGTGTCATCGGCGAACTTACTCACCCATCCCTCCACTTCCTCATCCAGGTCATTTATGAAAATGACAAACAGCAAGGGTCCTAGAACAGATCCCTGGGGCACTCCACTGGTGACCGACCTCCATGCAGAAAAAGAGCCATCCACAACCACCCTCTGCCTTCTGCAGGCAAGCCAGTTCTGGATCCACAAGGCCAAAGCCCCTTGGATCCCATGGCCTCTCACCTTCTCAAGAAGTCTTGCATGTGGGACCTTGTCAAATGCCTTGCTGAAGTCCATGTACACCACGTCCACTGCTCTTCCTTCGTCAATGTGTTCAGTCACATTTTCGAAGAACTCAATTAAGCTCGTAAGGCACGACCTGCCTTTTACAAAACCATGTTGACTATTTCTAATCAACCTAAACTTCTCCAAATGCTCGTAAATCTTGTCCCTCAGAAGCCTCTCCATCAGCTTACCAACCACTGAGGTCAGACTCACCGGTCGGTAATTTCCAGGACTATCCCTGTTCCCTTTCTTGAAAATAGGGACCACATCCGCAATCCTCCAATCCTCCGGAACCTCTCCCGTCTCCATCGACGACGCAAAGATCATCGCCAGGGGCTCTGCAATGACATCCCTCACCTCCCACAATAACCTGGGGTACATCCCATCTGGTCCCGGAGACTTGTCTATCTTGATAGCATTTAAAAGTTCTAACACATCCGCTTCCTTAATATCTACATACTCAATCTTTTCAGTCTGCCGCAAACTTGTAGTGCATCCTCCCAGATCACTTTCCACCGTGAATACTGAGGCAAAGTACTCATTAAGCACCTCTGCCATTTCTTCCGGTTCCATACAGACTTTTCCCCCTTCACCTTTTATAGGTCCTATCCCTTCTCTTCTCATCCTTTTACTTTTCACATATTTGTAGAAGGCCTTGGGATTCTCCTTAATCCTACCAGCCAAGGCCTTCTCATGACCCCTTCTGGCTCTCCTAATTTCCTTTTTAAGCTCTCTTCTATAAGCCTTATACTTCTCTAGATCCCCAACATCTCCTAGCTCTTTGAACCTTTTATACACCTTTCTTTTCTTCCTGACTATGTTCACCACAGCCTTCGTGCACCACGGTTCCCGCGTCCTACCAAAACCTCCTTGTCTCACCGGAACGTTGTCGTGCAGAGCTCCAGACAAGCATTCCTTGAATATCTGCCACCTTCCTTCTGTGCTTTTCCCCAAGAACACCTCCTTCCAGTTTATTCGCCCCAACATCTGCCTGATGTCTTCATATTTCCCCTTATTCCAGACAAACACCTTCCTAGCCTGCCTGATCCTATCCTTTTCCAATGCAAGGGTCAAGGAGATAGAATTATGATCTCCATCCCCAAGATGCTCTCCTACCGAGAGATCCATCACCTGTCCTGGTTCATTAGCTAGTACCAGGTCCAGTACAGCCTCTCCTCTCGTAGGCTTGTCCACGTGCTGTGTCAGGAAACCCTCCTGAACACACCTAACAAACTCCTCCCCATCCCTTACCCTTGGGATATTCCAGTCGATGTTTGGGAAATTGAAGTCTCCCATCACAACAACTCTGTTATTTCTACATCTCTCCAGTATCTGTTTCCCTATCTGCACCTCAACTTCCCTGTCACTATTGGGCGGCCTATAGAATACACCCAGCAACGTCACCGACCCTTTGCTATTCCTAACTTCCACCCACAGAGACTCCGTAGACATTCCCTCCTCGGTATCCACCTTCTCTGCAGCCATGACACTGTCCCTGATCAACAGTGCCACTCCACCACCTCTTTTGCCTCCCTCCCTGTCCTTCCTGAAGGATCTGAATCCCGGGACCTGTAGTACCCAGTCCTGTCCCTGAGACATCCAAGTCTCTGTAATGGCCACCACATCACAATCCCAAGCAGCAATCCACGCCCTAAGTTCATCCACCTTATTTACTACACTCCTGGCATTAAAATAGACACAGCTCAGTCCCTCAGACTGGACATTTCCCTTCTCCCCCACTCGTCTAACCTGCCTCTCATCCTGCCTAGAGTCCTTCCCTACCTGGGAGCTAACTTCCTTGCTCCCAGTCTCCACATCACTATTCCCTCCCCCTAACCTTTCTAGTTTAAAGTCCCCCAGTAGCCCTAGCCAGTCTTCCCGCCAAGATATTAGTCCCCCTGGGATTCAGGTGCCACCCGTCTTTGCTGTACAGGTCACACCTGCCCCTAAAGAGGTCCCAATGATCCAGGAACCGGAATCCCTGCCCCCTGCTCCAGTCCCTCAGCCACGTATTCAACCTCCACCTCATACTATTCCTGCTCTCACTCTCCCGAGGCGCAGGCAGCAATCCTGAGATTACTACCTTCGCTTTCCTCTTTCTCAGCTGCCTACCCAGTTCCCTATAATCCCTTTTCATGTCCACTTCCCTCTTCCTGCCTATGTCAGTAGTACCTATATGTACTACAACTTCCAGTTCCTCACCCTCCCCTTTCAGGATGTCCGGGACGCGTCCAGAGACATCCCGAATCCCAGCTCCAGGGAGACATACCACCATCCGCGACTCCCGTCTGCGTCCACAAAAACGCCTGTCCGCCCCCCTCACTAGGGAGTCCCCTATAAGCACTGCCTTTTTGCTCTGTTTTTTAGGTTTTTGTTTTTGTTCAGCTCCAGGGAGCTGGCCACCGCTGCCTCCCTTGGATGAGCTGTCCCCCACAGTAGTACTCAGGCAAGAGTACTTATTTTGAAGGGGGACATCCACCGGTGTACTTTCCATCACCTGAGGTTTCCCCTTCCTAATAGTTACCCATGTGCCTTCTCCCCTTTGCCCTGGTGTGACTACTTGTCTGTAGCTCCTATTAATAATCTCCTCATTCTCCCTAATGAGTCGAAGGTCCTCAAGCTGCATTTTCAGTTCTTTCACCTGGTCCCGTAGGGATTGCAGCTCCACACAGCGATCACAGGTATGGACATCTGGGAGATCAGGAGCCTCCAAGACCTCCCACATGTTACACTGGCAACAACATGCTGGGCTCATACCCATGCTTGCCCCTTTTTAGTAACCCAGAAGACGAAGGAAATTTGGCATGTCCGCTACAACCCTCACCAACTTTGACAGATGCTCCATAGAGAGCATTCTTTCTGGTTGTATCACAGTTTGGTATGGGCTCCTGCTCTGTTCAAAAAATATTTAAAGGATCAAGTGAAACCAGAATATACTGCTCAGGACTGCAAGAAACTACAAAGGTTTATAAATGTAGCCCAATCCATCACGCAAACCAGCCTCCAATCCCTTGACTCCGTCTACATTTCCCACTGCTTCGAAAAAGCAGCCAGCATATTTCAGGACCCCACGCACCCCGGACATTCACTCTTCCACCACTTTCCATTGGAAAAAAGGTGCAAAACTCTGAGGTCACGTACTAACCGACTCAAGAACAGCTTCTTCCCTGCTACTGTCAGACTTTTGAATGGACCTACCTCGCACTAAGTTGATCTTTCTCTACACCCTCGCTGTGACTGTAACACTACATTCTGCACTCTCTCCTTTCCTTAGAACATATAGAATGTAGAACAATACAGCACAAACAGGTCCTTCGGCCCACGAGTTGCGCCGATCACATCTACCAATCCACAGACCTATCTATAACCCCCTATCCTATTCTTTTCCATATACTCATCCAGAAATCTTTTAAAAGACCCCAGTGAGTTTGCCTCAACAACCTCCGACAGCAGTCGGTTCCATTCACTCACCACCCTCTGAGTGAAAAACCTACCCCTGACATCTCCTTTGTATTTGCTTCCCTGCACCTTAAATCTTGTCCTCTCGTAGTGACCATTTCAGCTCGGGGAAATAGTCTCTGAGAGTCCACCCTATCTATTCCTCTCAACATTTTATAAACCTCTATCAGGTTGCTTCTCAACCTACGTCTCTCCAGTGAGAAGAGTCCCAGCTCCTCAACCTAAATTCATAACGCCTGCCTCCCACTCCAGGCAACATCCTTGTAAATCTCTGCACTCTCTCAATAGCCTCTACATCCTCCCTACAATGAGGCGACCAGAACTGCGCACAATACTCCAAGTTTTGTGAAGGGTAGGTCGTGCCTTACTAACCTCATTGAGTTTTTTGAAAAAGTGACTAAGGAGGTGGATGGGGGTAAGGCGGGTGATGTGGTATATATGGACTTTAGTAAGGCGTTTGATAAGGTGGCCCATGGAAGACTTCTGCAGAAAATGCAGATGTATGGGATAGAGGGTGATTAGCTAATTGGGTTAGGAATTGGCTGGCAGATAGAAGCAGAGGGTTGGTTGATGGGAGATATTCATCTTGGAGTTCGGTGACAAGTGGTGTACCTCAGGGGTCTGTTTTGGGGCACCTGCTGTTTGTAATTTTTATAAATGATCTGGATGAGGGTATTGAAGGATGGATTAGTAAATTTGCAGATGACACTAAAGTCGGTGGAGTGGTAGATAGTGAAGAAGGGTGTTATAGTTTGCAGAGGGACTTGGACAAGTTGCAGAGCTGGGCCGAGAGGTGGCAAATGGAGTTTAATGTGGAAAAGTGTGAGGTAATGCACTATGGCAGAAATAATAAATGTGTAGAGTATAGGGCAAATGGTAGGATTCTTAGTAGTTGATGAACAGAGGGATCTTGGTGTGTATGTCATAGATCCCTGAAAGTAGGCAGTCAGTCGAGAAGGTTGTTAGAAGGCATATGGAGTCTTGGCTTTTATTGGTAGGGGGATTGAATTTCGGAGCCGCAACGTCATGTTGCAACTGTACAAAACTCTAGTGCGGCCCACTTGGGTACAGTTCTGGTCCCCACATTATAAGAAGATGTGGAGGCATTGGAGAGGGTACAGGAGGAGGTTTACCAGGATGTTGCCTGGTATGGAGGGCAGGTCTTATAAGGAGGCTGAGGATTTGGAGGTTGTTTTCGTTAGAAGGAGGCGGCTAAGAGGAACCTAATCGAAACATATAAGATGATTAGAGGTTTAGATAGGGTGGACAGTGATAGCCTTTTTCCTAGGATGGAAAAAGCTAGCACGAGGGGACACAGCTTTAAACTTAAGGGGTGATAGTTAATAGGACGGATATCAGAGGTATGTTCTTTACCCAAAGGTGGTTCGGGAGTGGAAGCCCTGCCTGCGCAGTGTAGATGCAGCCAAGTTTGGTGGCGTTTAAGAGGTTAGTTGATAAGTATATGAAGAGAAGGGAATGGTTTAGTTTGGAGGGGCATTGCTTTTTATAATTTGGTCGGCGCAACATCGAAGGCCGAAGGGCTGTTCTGTGCTGTAATGTTCTCTATGTTCTATGTTCTAACTCCAACTGGGGTCTGACAAGAGTCTTAAGAGCTGCATCATTACCTCCTGACTCCTAAACTCTATTCCTCGATTAATGAAGGCCAGTACACCGTACACCTTCTTGACCACTTCCTCCACCTGCGAGGCCAATTTAAAGATCCTATGGACCCGGACCCCGAGATCCTTCTGCTCTACAACACAGCTAATACTCCTACCCCCTTATATTGTACTCCTTCATCCCATTATTCCTGCCAAAATGGACCACTACACATTTATCCCGTTGAAGTCCATCTGCCACTTCTCCGCCCAGTCTTGCATTCCTTCTTATGCCAACGGTATGCTTTGTCCATGTAGTGCACAAGAAACAATATTTTTCACTGATGTTCCAAATACATGTGACAATAATAAATCAAATCACACTCAAAATTAAACCAAACCAATGAGAAGATTTGGCTGATAGGATTAAGGAGAATCCTAAAGCTTTCTTTCGATATGTTAAGAATAGAAGATTGGTTAGGCAAGATTAGGGCCAGTCATAGACAGCAGTGGGAAGTTGTGCGTGGAGCCTGAAGAGATTGGTGAGGCACTGAATAAATATTTCTCTTCGGTATTCACGCAGAGTGCTGGAAATGTAGCTATGGAGAACACTGAGGTACAGGGTTGCAAAATTGGGAAGTATTGTAGTAGATAGGGAGGATGTGTTAGAAATTCTCAAGGGTTTGAAGTTGGATAAGTCCCTGGGCCGGACGGATTTACCCTAGGATTCTCTGGGAGGCAAGAGAGGGAGATTGCAGAGCCTCTGGCTCTGATCTTCAGGTCCTCGTTGGTTACGGGTGTGGTTCCGGAGGACTGGAGGATAGCGAATGTGGTACCATTGTTTAAGAAGGGGAAGAGAGACCTTCCAGGGAATTATAGGCCAGTAAGTCTTACTTCTGTTGTGGGCAAGGTATTGGAGAGAATTATTAGGGATAGGATTTATAGTTATTTAGAGAGAAATGAATTGATTGGGGATAGTCAGCATGGTTTTCGTGAAGGGTAGGTCATGCCTTACTAACCTCATTGAGTTTTTTGAGAAAGTGACCAGAGAGGTGGATGGGGGTAAGGCGGTTGATGTAGTATATATGGACTTAGTAAGGCGTTGATAAGGTGGCCCATGGAAGACTTCTACAGAAAATGCAGATGTGTGGAATAGAGGGTGATTTAGCTAATTGGATTAGGAATTGGCTGGCAGATAGAAGACAGAGGGTGGTGGTTGATGGGAGATATTCATCGTGGAGTTCGGTGACGAGTGGTGTGCCTCAGGGGTCTGTTTTGGGGCCCCTGCTGTTTGTAATTTTTATAAATGATCTGGATGAGGGTATTGAGGATGGATCAGTAAATTTGCAGATGACACTAAAGTGGTGGAGTGGTAGATAGTGAAGAGGGGTGTTTAGTTTACAGAGTGACTTGGACAAGTTCAGAGCTGGGCCGAGAGGTGGCAAATGGAGTTTAATGTGGAAAAGTGTGAGGTAATGCACTATGGCAGAAATAATAAATGTGTAGAGTATAGGGCAAATGGTAGGATTCTTAGTAGTCTAGATGAACAGAGGGATCTTGGTGTGTATGTGCATAGATCCCTGAAAGTAGGCAGTCAGGTCGAGAAGGTTGTTAGGAAGGCATATGGAGTCTTAGCTTTTATTGGTAGAGGGATTGAATTTCGGAGCCGCAACGTCATGTTGCAACTGTACAAAACTCTAGTGCGGCCGCACTTGGAGTATTGTGTGCAGTTCTGGTCCCCACATTATAAGAAAGATGTGGAGGCATTGGAGAGGGTACAGAGGAGGTTTACCAGGATGTTGCCTGGTATGGAGGGCAGGTCTTATGAAGAGAGGCTGAGGGATTTGAGGTTGTTTTCGTTAGAAAGGAGGCGGCTAAGAGGGGACCTAATCGAAACATATAAGATGATTAGAGGTTTAGATAGGGTGGACAGTGATAGCCTTTTTCCTAGGATGGAGAAAGCTAGCACGAGGGGACACAGCTTTAAATTAAGGGGTGATAGTTATAGGACGGATATCAGAGGTAGGTTCTTTACCCAAAGGGTGGTTCGGGAGTGGAATGCCCTGCCTGCAGCAGTTGTAGATGCGCCAAGTTTGGTGGCGTTTAAGAGGTTAGTTGATAAGTATATGGAAGAGAAGGGAATGGTTTAGTTTGGAGGGGCATTGCTTTTTATATTGGTCGGCGCAACATCGAAGGCCGAAGGGCCTGTTCTGTGCTGTAATGTTCTATGTTCTATGTTCTAACTCCAAGTGGGTCTGACAAGAGTCTTATAGAGCTGCATCATTACCTCCTGACTCCTAAACTCTATTCCTCGATTAATGAAGGCCAGTACACCGTACACCTTCTTGACCACTTCCTCCACCTGCGAGGCCGATTTAAGAGTCCTATGGACCCGGACCCCGAGATCCTTCTGCTCTACAACACAGCTAAGACTCCTACCCCTTATATTGTACTCCTTCATCCCATTATTCCTGCCAAAATGGACCACTACACATTTATCCGCGTTGAAGTCCATCTGCCACTTCTCCGCCCAGTCTTGCATTCCTTCTCTATGAACGGTATGCTTTGTCCATGTAGTGCACAAGAAACAATATTTTTCACTGTATGTTAATACATGTGACAATAATAAATCAAATCACATCAAATTCCAAACCAATGAGAAGATATTGGCTGATAGGATTAAGGAGAATCCTAAAGCTTTCTTTCGATATGTTAAGAATAGAAGATTGGTTAGGGCAAGATTAGGGCCAGTCAGAGACAGCAGTGGGAAGTTGTGCGTGGAGCCTGAAGAGATTGGTGAGGCACTGAATAAATATTTCTCTTCGGTATTCACGCAGAGTGCTGGAAATGTAGCTATGGAGAGCACTGAGGTACAGGGTTGCAAATTGGGAAGTATTGTAGTAGATAGGGAGGATGTGTTAGAAATTCTCGAGGGTTTGAAGTTGGATAAGTCCCCTGGGCCGGACGGGATTTACCCTAGGATTCTCTGGGAGGCAAGAGAGGAGATTGCAGAGCCTCTGGCTCTGATCTTCAGGTCCTCGTTGGTTACGGGTGTGGTTCCGGAGGACTGGAGGATAGCGAATGTGGTCCCATTGTTTAAGAAGGGGAAGAGAGACCTTCCTGGGAATTATAGGCCAGTGAGTCTTACTTCTGTTGTGGGCAAGGTATTGGAGAGAATTATTAGGGATAGGATTTATAGTTATTTAGAGAGAAATGAATTGATTGGGGATAGTCAGCATGGTTTCGTGAAGGGTAGGTCATGCCTTACTAACCTCATTGAGTTTTTTGAGAAAGTGACCAGAGAGGTGGATGGGGGTAAGGCGGTTGATGTAGTATATATGGACTTTAGTAAGGCGTTTGATAAGGTGGCCCATGGAAGACTTCTACAGAAAATGCAGATGTGTGGAATAGAGGGTGATTTAGCTAATTGGATTAGGAATTGGCTGGCAGATAGAAGACAGAGGGTGGTGGTTGATGGGAGATATTCATCGTGGAGTTCGGTGACGAGTGGTGTGCCTCAGGGGTCTGTTTTGGGGCCCCTGCTGTTTGTAATTTTTATAAATGATCTGGATGAGGGTATTGAGGGATGGATCAGTAAATTTGCAGATGATACTAAAGTGGTGGAGTGGTAGATAGTGAAGAGGGGTGTTTTAGTTTACAGAGTGACTTGGACAAGTTCAGAGCTGGGCCGAGAGGTGGCAAATGGAGTTTAATGTGGAAAAGTGTGAGGTAATGCACTTTGGCAGGAACAATAAATGTGTAGAGTATAGGGCTAATGGTAGGGCTCTTAATAGTGTTGAGGAACAGAAGGATCTTGGTGTATGTGTCAATAGATCCCTGAAAGTAGGCAGTCAAGTGGATAAAGTTGTTAAGAAGGCATATGGAGTCTTAGCTTTTATTGTAGGGGGATTGAATTTCGGAGCCGCAACGTCATGTTGCAACTGTACAAAACTCTAGTGCGGCCGCACTTGGAGTATTGTGTGCAGTTCTGGTCCCCACATTATAAGAAAGATGTGGAGGCATTGGAGAGGGTACAGAGGAGGTTCACCAGGATGTTGCCTGGTATGGAGGGCAGATCCTATGAAGAGAGGTTGAAGGATTTGAGGTTGTTTTCGTTAGAAAGGAGGCGGCTAAGAGGGGATCTTATTGAAGCATATAAGATGATTAGAGGTTTAGATAGGGTGGACAGTGATAGCCTTTTTACTAGGATGGAGAAAGCTAGCACGAGGGGACACAGCTTTAAATTAAGGGTATGAGTTATAGGACGGATATCAGAGGTAGGTTCTTTACTCAAAGAGTGATTAGGGAGTGGAATGCCCTGCCTGCAGCTGTTGTAGATGCGCCAAGTTTGGTGGCGTTTAAGAGGTTAGTTGATAAGTATATGGATGAGAAGGGAATGGTTTAGTTGGGAGGGGCATTGCTTTTTATTTTGGTCGGCACAACATCGAAGGCCGAAGGGCCTGTTCTGTGCTGTATTGTTCTATGTTCTATGTTCTATGTTCAATGACCACTTCCATCTGGAAGGACGAGAGCAGCAGATACCTGGGAACACCACTACCTACAAGTTCCCTTCCAAATCATTCACCATCCCGACTTGGAAATGTGTCGCCATTCGTTCACAGTTACGGGGTCAAAATCCTGGAATTCTTTCCCTAGCAGCATTGAGGGACAGCCCACATCACAGGGACTGCAGCAATTCAAGAAGGCAGCTCACCATCACCTTCTTAAAGGCAACTAGGGATTGGCAATAAATGCTGGCCCAGCCAGCGACACCCAAAATGAATTTTAAAAAAGTACTGACCCTCTGACGGTGTGGCTCTCCCTCAGCACTGACCCTTTGACACTGCGGCGCTCCGTCAGCACTGACCCTCTGACAGTGCGGCACTCCCTCAGCACTGACCCTCTGACAGTGCGGCACTCCCTCAGCACTGACCCTCTGACAGTGCAGCACTCCCTCAGCACTGACCCTCTGACAGTGCGGCACTCCCTCAGCACTGACCCTCTGACAGTGCGGCACTCCCTCAGCACTGACCCTCTGACAGTGCGGCACTCCCTCAGCACTGACCCTCTGACAGTGCGGCACTGCCTCAGCACTGACCCTCTGACAGTGTAATGCTCTTTTGTTAGAATACAGTATATGAGAAGAGGAAAAGGCCATTTGCCCCCTTGAGCTTGTCTGTCCTGCAGTATGTTCAGGAATTTCACAGCAACTTCACTGCAACGTTAATGTGAGCCTTACTTGTAACTATGAAATAAACTTTACTTTTACTTTATTTTCTGCCTGTGCCCCAGTAAACCTCGACTGCTGTGTGGATGAGAGAGTGATCTGTCTCAGCCCAGGATAAATCCAGTGACGTTATTCACTGATCTGAGAGAATAAGAATTCCAAATGCCAATCGTTCCCTGCTGGAAGGAACTTCTCTCCATGTCCAGCTGACATTCGTCATCCTTTTTTCTCAATTTGTGTCCCCTAGTTCTCAGAATGGGATCCCCTCAGAATGGGATCACCTCTCTGAATTCAAAATCCAGATGAATATATCTCCAAACTTCCTCAATCTTTCTGCGTAAGACAACCCTTCATCCCCTGCATCGACCTCATGAACCTTCCCTGAGCTGCTTCCAATGCTGTTACATCCCTCCTTAAGAAAGGAGACCAAGTTATACACCGTTCTCCAGGTACGATCTCATCAATACCCACAAAGAAAGGCTAAATACTGTGGATGCTGCAAATCGAAAACAAAACAAAAGTGCTGGAAAGCCTCAGCGGGTCTGACAGTGTCTGTGCAGACAGAGAGAATCAGAGTTTACGTTTCAGCTCAAAAAACTCAAACCATGAACTCAGTTTCTCTCTCCACAGATACTGTGTGATCTCTGGAGGTTTTCTCGTGTGTCCTGTCTTTACCAGCATGCCATGCCGTGTCGCACAATTTTCCGACTTTTATATTTCACCCACCATGTAATAAATTCCATTTGTCACGCTAATTACTTGCTGTACATTCACGCTGGCTGTTTGTGATCCATGTACAAGGACACCCAGATCCCTCTGCACTGCAGCTTTCTGCAGCCTCTCTCTCTTTAAATAAGATATTATTTTTATTCTACCTCCCACATTATCCCCCATCTGGCAAGTTCCCCCCCCCCCACCCTCACTTAACCCAGCTAATTCTCCTTGCACTGTTTACGCTTCCTGCACTCCCTATCTTAAAATCACTGGGAAACAGCTGAGACTCCAGCACTGATCCCTGTGGCTGCCACTTGGACAGTAAAGGGTTAATGGTTATGTTTGATTTGATTGATTATTGCCACGTGTATTAACATACAGTGAAAAGTATTGTTTCTTGCGTGCTATACAGACAAAGCATACCATTCACAGAGAACGAAAGGAGAGAGCACAGAATGTCCTATTACAGTCATAACTGGGGTGTAGAGAAAGTCAATTTAATGCGAGGTAGTTCCGTTCAACAGGCTGACAGCAGCAGGGAAGAAGCTTATTTTGTGTCAGTTGGTATGTGACTTCAGACTTTTGTATCTTTTTCCCAGTGAAAGAAAGAGAGAATGTCACCCTATGGGGAATGTGGGGTCCTTAATTATACCAGCTGATTTGCCAAGGCAGTGGGAAGTGTAGACAGAGTCAATGGGTGGGAGGCCGGTTTATGTGATGAATTGGGCTACATTCACAAACTTTTGCAGTTCCTTGCAATGTTGGGCAGAGCAGAAGCCCATACCAAGTTGTGATATAACCAGAGAAAGTGCTTTCTATGATGCATCTGTAAAAGTTGGTGAGAGTTGTAACTGACACGCCAAATTTCCTTAGTCTTCTGAGAAAGTAGAGGCGTTGGTGCACTTTCTCAACTATAATGTCAGCATGGGGGGACCAGGACAGGTTATTGGTGATTTAGATGCCTAAAAACTTGAAGCTCTCGATCCTTTCTACTTCATCCTCATTGATGTAGAGAGGGACATGTTCTCCTTTACACTTCCTGAAGTCAATGTCAATCTCCTACATTTTGTTGAGATTGAGAGAGAGATTATTGTTGCTGCACCAGTTCACCAGACTCTCGATCTCATTCCTGTACTCTGTCTCATCAATATTTGAGATCTGACCCACTGCGATGGTGTCATCAGCAAACTTGAAAATCGAATTGGAGAGGAATTTGGCCTCACGGTCATTGGTGTATAAGGAGTATAGTGAGGGGGCTGAGAGTGTGGAATGTTGTTGCCTATCCTTATTGATTGTGTCTATGTTAATTAGGTAATGATGTTAATGATGATGTGAGAACAGCATCAGAGTCAGATGAAAAGAAAGAGAGAAGGGACTGTGCAGAGAAGAATGAACTGACAGTGAGGTCTTTGATGAGAGCAGTGTAAATACAAGGAATGGCTGAGTCATGCAGGTAAAAGAAGCTCATCCAGCCACAGAATATCACACCAGAGACCAAGATAAAACACACTGACAGAGCCACAGTTTTAGAAAGCTGAGAACACAGAGTGGAAACTTACAGAGACGGCCTCCGAGTAGATCAACTTTTCAAAGATGAATAAAAGTGAGATGTACCTTGATCGGGTCAATGAGGGAAAATTTATCGTGCCCACAGTTATTGGACAGCATTCCCTGTGCCAACACATTGAGTGTCCACAGTTAGCACAACAACAGGAACTCTGAAGACCCTTGTTTGAAATATTTTGAACACTTTCGGTACGAGAAAGGATACAAATCATAGAATTCCTACAGTATAGAAAGAATTCATTTGTCCCTTCGAGTCTGCACCAACTATCTGAAAAAAACATCTCACCCAGATCCTCTCCTCCACCCTATCACCCTGTGCATTTACAGTGGCCAGTCCACCTAACCCGCACATCTTTACAATGTGGGGGGGAAACTGGGGTACCTGGAGGAAACCCATGCAGACACAAGGAGAATGTGTAAACTCCACACAGTGACCCAAGCTGGGAATTGAACCCAGGTCCCTGGAGCAGTGAAGCAGCAGCGCTAACCATAGTGCCACCGCGCCCCCCAGATCACCAGGCCACTACCTTTTCTGTGCAACTGGGGACACAGCTGATGATGCCCTTGTAAGCCAAGGAGATCTCAGTGTCACACAGGAAGATTTGAGGGCCTTCAACAATTACTTCAGCCCAAAGAAGAATCCAGTCAGTGAACATGCAAGATTCAACAGAAGGATCCAGAGGTTGTGAGAATCCATCGATTTGTTTAAATTGTTACAGCTCCCTGAGGGCTTTCTGGGATAAAAGGGAGATCCCAATAAGCAGTTCAATCTATCAGACGGGAAGGCAAAGGATACAGGCTTAGACCCTGGGACTGTGGTCACAATCTGATCAGATAAGACTGCCTTCATGATGTTTGAGATCCAGTTATTAGATATAAAGCTACAGAACCAGGAGGCACAGACACATCACCACAACACTTAGAGAAATGCATCAAACTCTTTCTATTGGACAGAACCTGCAGAGTAACTTGAAGTGGACTTGGATTTCTACAAAGAGTCACTGAAGTTACAGCTGAGGTCACAGGTCTCAGCCGTGTTTACAAGAGAATTTCTTCAGTTGTCCTGGTGACTGGGGAAGATCGAAGGTTTGAATCACATCACTGAACCCCAGATGCCACCCAGCAGCCCCTCAGAGGGGTAACAAACCCACTGATCGAGAAAGGACATTGATGGGACGGTGCAGTGGGGATGATCGTTTCAGCGACACTCCCCAAACCCGATGGCAAACTCAGCCTCTGTGTTAACCTGACACAGGGTCAGTTAAAGGCCAATCAGAGAGAGAGAAGAGACACCATGACCCAGTTTGTCCCTCTCGTGAAGCTGGACTCAAACAGCAGGTTCTGCTCGATGTTGATCACTGCCTTTGGTTCCTGCTTTGATCAATTTCATTTTGAGCTTACTGAGCAGTCAGTGCACAGTGTCTAATCTCCCACAGTAGGAGTGATTTGTTACAGGTGTCCGCTGATGCTGTGAGCAAGCAGGGCACGATCACTGAGTCTGAGAGAGCTTCAGTATCGAAGAGGCCTCACTCTGAATGAAAGGTGAGGGTTTGGGAAAACCACCATCCAACTCCAGATCACATTGTACATTAAACCCCAGAAAGACCAAAGCTCTTCACATGTTTCCACAACTCAGAGTATTATCCACAAGGAGTTTCAGGCGATGTTCAGTCAGGTGAAGAGACTCATCCCAACCCCGTTGGCCTCTACTTTGACCGACTGAGATAAGAATAACAGTGATACAGAGGGAGTGCCGCACTGTCAGAGGGTCAGTGCTGAGGGAGTGCCGCACTGTCAGAGGGTCAGTGCTGAGGGAGTGCCGCACTGTCAGAGGGTCAGAGCTGAGGGAGTGCCGCACTGTCAGAGGGTCAGTGCTGAGGGAGTGCCGCACTGTCAGAGGGTCAGTGCTGAGGGAGTGCCGCACTGTCAGAGGGTCAGTGCTGGGAGTTGCGCACTGTCAGAGGTCAGTGCTGAGGGAGTGCCGCACTGTCAGAGGGTCAGTGCTGAGGGAGTGCCGCACTGTCAGAGGGTCAGTGCTGGGGAGTGCCGCACTGTCAGAGGGTCCAGTGCTGAGGGGAGTGCCGCACTGTCAGAGGGTCAGTGCTGAGGGAGTGCCGCACTGTCAGAGGGTCAGTGCTGAGGGAGTGCCGCACTGTCAGAGGGTCAGTGCTGAGGGAGCGCCGCACTGTCAGAGGGTCAGTGCTAAGAGGAGCGCCGCACTGTCAGAGGTCAGTACTGAGGGAGTGCCGCACTGTGAGGGTCAGTGCTGAGGGAGTGCCGCACTGTCAGAGGTCAGTGCTGAGGGAGTGCTGCACTGTCAGAGGGTCAGTACTGAGGGAGCGCCGCACTGTCAGAGGGTCAGTACTGAGGGAGTGGCCGCACTGTCAGAGGGTCAGTGCTGAGGGAGTGCGGCACTGTCAGAGGGTCAGTGCTGAGGGAGTGCCCACTGTCAGAGGGTCAGTACTGAGGGAGTGCCGCACTGTCAGAGGGTCGTGCTGAGGAGTGCCGCACTGTCAGAGGGTCAGTGCTGAGGGAGTGCTGCACTGTCAGAGGGTCAGTACTGAGGGAGCACCGCACTGTCAGAGGGTCAGTGCTGAGGGAGTGCCGCACTGTCAGAGGGTCAGTACTGAGGAGTGCCGCACTGTCAGAGGGTCAGTGCTGAGGGAGTGCCGCACTGTCAGAGGGTCAGTGCTGAGGGAGTGCCGCACTGTCAGAGGGTCAGTGCTGGGGGAGTGCTGCACTGTCGAGGGTCAGTACTGAGGGAGCACCGCAACTGTCAGAGGGTCAGTACTGAGGAGTGCCGCACTGTCAGAGGGTCAGTGCTGAGGGAGTGCTGCACTGTCAGAGGGTCAGTACTGAGGGAGTGCCGCACTGTCAGAGGGTCAGTGCTGAGGGAGTGCCGCACTGTCAGAGGGTCAGTGCTGAGGGAGTGCCGCACTGTCAGAGGGTCAGTGCTGAGGGAGCGCCGCACTGTCAGAGGGTCAGTGCTGAGGGAGTGCCCCACCGTCAGAGGGTCAGTGCTGAGGGAGTGCCGCACTGTCAGAGAGTCAGTGCTGAGGGAGTGCCACACTGTCAGAGGGTCAGTGCTGAGGGAGTGCAGAGTTGTCTGATCAATAAGATGTTGAACCAGGCAACTCTGCTTCTCAGGTGGCAGGTTTGGAAGAAATGGGTCCATAACTTATCCCTTCAGTAAGAAATGAAATTTATAGGTGCTAGCTGACAGTTGATTGTGGGATCTTGCTTTGTGAAAATTGGCTGTTGTACAACTGAGAGTGACTCTGCCTCTCCAGGGTTTACTGTGATGAGCTTTGCATTATACTGTGGTGGTATTAGATGTTAGATAAACGCATTCCTTTATTTTTAAATCAGTAACTTCAGGAATACGAGATGAGGTGAGAAGTGGGAAATGAGAATGTTCAGATTGAATCAGTTTCTCCATCTTATCATCAGGAGCAGTGTGTGAAATGTTGCTTTGAGGGGAATCAGTCAGTGTTGTGATGCTGCTGTTTGATTAATTACTGGATACAGAGACAACCCCCATGGCCAAGAGAAGAGGAAAAGCTGAGTTTTGGGTGGAATGGAGGAATGTGGGAAAGCCATGTCCCTGAGGGAGTGATTGTGCCTATTCTCCCTCCCCCACACTCCCCCTGCCTGGTCTTCCAGCAATCACACACCATCAAACACACCAAGATCATTTCTCTCTTTGTGTGACAGGGTCCGACAGGACGAGCTGGACTTCCTGGAGCGGATGGATTACCTGGTCCCCCAGGCACCATGTTAATGTTACCGGTAAGCCTTTCTTCCTTTCTCTTATTGTTAACCACCTGTCAATTTCAATTTTAATAAAAATCGTATAAAAATAAGTTGAAATTATGAAATTTCACAGCACAGGAAAGGCCATTCAGCCCATCGTATCAATGTTGGCTCTGTGAATGAACTCTCCAATTAGTTCTATTCTCCTGGCTCTCTCCTGGACTCCTGTATTTTCTCCTCCAACTCTGTCTCCAATTTCCTTTTGAAAGTTATTATTGAATCTGCTCCCACCGCCCTTTCAGGCAGCACATTCCAGATCATAGGAACTCACTGTGTCAAATAAATTCCCCTCATCTCCCCCTCTGGTTCTTTTCCCGATTCTCTTCAATCTGTGTCCCTCTGGTTACCCACCCTCCTGACACTGCAAACACTTTCTCCTGATTTACTCCATCAAAACTCTTCCTGATTTTGACCTCCTCTATTAAATCTCCTCTTAACCTTTCCTCCTCCAAGGAGAACAATTCCAGCTTCTCCAGTCTCTCCACATTCGCTGAGGTCCCTCATCCCAAGAAACATTCTAGTAAATCTTGTCCGTACCCTTCCAAGGCCCTGACATCCCTTCTAAAGTGTGGAGCCCAGAACTGGACACTATTCTCCAGCTGGGGTCTAATTGTACAGGAGGTCAGGAATCGCGTGCACCTTTTAACAGCCTTCTCAATTTCCCCGGCATTTCCTGACAGTTTGCCTCTTTTCTTTTCATTGGGTCCCAGTGGTCGGTGCAACAGAAACTGTGTCCACGTGATCCCTATTGTGAACGAAGCCCAGTCCATCACACAGAGCAGCCTCCCACCCATTGACTCTGTCTACACTTCCCACTGCCTCAAAACATGGATAGAAACATGGATTATATTGGAACAGGAGGCCATTCAGCCAGTCCATTCTGCCACACTATCCAATCAGATCCTGGCTGTTCTGTACCTGCCTTGGTTCCATTTCCCAGAATCCCTCTCCCAAACAAAATGTTCCAATTTCAGCTTTAAAATTTCTCATTAATCCAGCTTCGAGGGATGGGGGGGAGGGGTGGGATGGGGGGAGAGTTTCAGATTTTTGTCCCTCTTTTTGTGAGGAGGTGACTCCTGAAGGCTTTGCTCTTATTGGAAGGTTCTGCACCCCCCACCCCCCATTGACCCAATCACATCCATACATCATCTTCAACATGCCAATAAAATCACAACATCATCCTCCAGATTTGAGGGAATACGGATCATAGAACATAGAACAGTACAGCACAATACAGGGCCTTTGGTCCTTGATGTTGTGCTGAGCTATGCCTAAAGCCAAGATCAAGCTATCCCACTCCCTATCATTCTGGTGTGCTCCATGTGCCTCTCCAACAACCACTTGAAAATTCCTAAAGTGTCCGACTCCACTATCACAGTAAACAGTGCATTCCACACCCCAATCACTCTGAGTAATGAATCTACCTCGGACATCCCTCCTATATCTCCCACCATGAACCTTATTGTTATGCCCCCTAGTAACAGCTACATCCACTTAAGGAAGTTGTCTCTGAATGTCCACTCCATCTATTCCCCCCATCATCTTATAAACCTCTATTAAGTCGCCTCTCATCCTCCTCCGGTCTAAAAAAAACCCCTCAGCTCCCTCAATCTTTCCTCATAAGACCTACTCTCCAAACCAGGCAGCATCCTGGTAAATCTCCTCTGAACTCTCTCCAATGCCTCCACATCCTTCTTATACTGAGATGACCAGAACTGAACACAATATTCCAAATGTTGTCTCACCAACATCCGGTATAGTTGCAGCATAACCTCACGGCCCTCAAACTCAAACCCCCTGTTAATAAACACTAACACGCTATAAGCCTTCTTCACAGCTCTATCCACTTGAGTGGCAACCTTCAGAGATCTATGGATATGAACCGCAAGATCTCTTTGTCCCTCCACATTCCTCAAATTTACTAACCCACCCTTCAGTCCCCTCTTCCAAGTCATTGATAAAAATCACAAATATCAGACGACCCAGCACTGATCCCTGAGGTACACTGCTGGTAACTGGCCTCCAGTCTGAAAATTTTCTCTCCATCACCACCTTCTGTCTTCTATGAGAAGCCAGTTACTTATCCAATCGGCCAAATTTCCTTCCATCTCACACCTCCTTATCTTCTTCATGAGCCTACTATGGGGAACCTTATCAAACGCCTTACTAAAATCCATGTATACAACATCAACTGCTCTATCTTTGTCTACACACTTAGTTACCTCCTCAAAGAATTCAATCAAATTTGTGAGGCAGGACTTACCCCTTACAAATCTGTGCTGACTATTCTGGGTTAAACTGAATCTTTCCAAATGGTCATAAATCCTATCTCTCAGTACCCTTTGCACTAAATTACTGATCACCGAACTAAGACTAACTGGCCTGTAATTATCATTGTCATTCTTATTTCCTTTCTTGAAGAGAAGAACAACATTCCTCACTCCCCAGTCCTCTGGTACTATCCCTGTGGACAATGAGGAACATAGAACATAAAACATAGAACATAGAACATTACAGCGCAGAACACGCCCTTCGGCCTTTGATGTTGCGCCGACCAATTAAGAAAAAGCAATGACCCTCCAAACTAAACCATTCCCTTCTCGTCCATATACTTATCAACTAACCTCTTAAACGCCACCAAACTTGGCGCATCTACAACTGCCACAAGGCAGGGCATTCCACTCCCGAACCACCCTTTGGGTAAAGAACCTACCTCTGATATCCGTCCTATAACTATCACCCCTTAATTTAAAGCTGTGTCCCCTCGTGCTAGCTTTCTCCCTCCTAGGAAAAAGGCTATCACTGTCCACCCTATCTAAACCTCTAATCATCTTATATGCTTCAATAAGATCCCCTCTTAGCCGCCTCTTTTCTAACGAAAACAACCTCAAATCCTTCAACCTCTCTTCATAGGACCTGCCCTCCATACCAGGCAACAGCCTAGTAAACCTCCTCTGTACCCTCTCCAATGCCTCCACATCTTTCTTATAATGTGGCGACCAGAACTGCACACAATACTCCAAGTGCGGCCGCACTAGATTTTTGTACAGCTGCAACATGATGCTGCGGCTCCTAAATTCAATCCCCCTACCAATAAAAGCTAAGACTCCATAAGCCTTCTTAACAACTTTATCCACTTGACTGCCTACTTTCAGGGATCTATTGACACATACACCAAGATCCCTCTGTTCATTAACACTAAGCTCACTCTGTGTAACCTCTCCAATTCGAGGGAGTAAAGCTCACTCTGTGTAACTCCTCCTCAATGTTTAACCCTTTTAGCCCCAGTCTCAGTCTGATGAATCTGTTCTGAACTCTCTCCAAGGCCAGGATCTCCTTCCTGAGGAATAGGGTACAGAACTGAGCCCAGTTTCTGCAGACTGCTTCCCTATAACTGCACCTTCTACGAGTCCCAGAGCTCTCGGGATGAAGGACAGCACCTGTTTGGTTTTGAACTACTATTTTAATTTTAGTGAGCTCCATTCTTGGATCTCGCGATCCCTCGATCCCTCAATTCCTACATTCTCCCTCTTTAAACTGAAGTTTAATTATGAATTAATGAAGAAATTATTCTGGAAGCCATGCTGAAATTTTATAAAACACTGACTGGATTTAATCCTGGACAATCCTTTCAGAACAATCTCAGTCCGATAACAGGCAACGTAAATCTTATTTCTGCTCCTTTTGCCAATCTGTGTCCCTCCCTGCTGTTTCCTCCTGAATTACTCACTCCAAACCCATCAGAATTGAGTCTAATTTGTGATGACTCAGTTGTGAAATGATCAGCTCTGCAAGTTTCACTGTCTCTACAATTAAAAACCAGCAGCATCGACATTCATGCAATTTTCTGAATTGAAACATTCCGGGATTGAGATAAAAATCAGCTAGTGTCACAGGATCGATCGGTATTGCTCCCAAAACACCTGAGAGCACCAAATCTCCCCTTAACCTTCTCTGTTCTCAGGAGGACAATCCCAGCTTCTCCAGTCTCTCCACATCCCTGGAAATTATTCTGACCCTTCACAGCAAGTGTCTGGAATTGATGCACTTGGGGAAGATTCTCCAGCTTTTTTCCCACTGATGGGAGGGGACGCATTGTTTCCAAAAGGTGAAATTCTCCAGTCCCGCTGCTGCCGGCGGGAAAGCAGCAGGACTCGAAAATCCCGCTGGGAACAGTCAGATATCAATAGTTATCCCTTTCACACCAATACTTTGCAGATCTTATGAGGAGAAGCTGAGGGATTTGAGGTTGTTTTCGTTAGAAAGAAGGCGGCTAAGAGGAGACCTTATTGAAACATATAAGATGATTAGAGGCTTAGATGGTGTGGACAGTGATAGCCTTTTTCCTAGGCTGGAGAAAGCTAGCACGAGGGGACACAGCTTTAAATTAAGGGGTGGTAGTTATAGGACGGATGTCAGAGGTAGGTTCTTTACCCAGAGGGTGGTTAGGGTATGGAATTCCCTGCCTGTGGCAGTTGTAGATGCGCCAAGTTTGGTGGCGTTTAAGAGATTAGTAGATAAGTTTATGGATGAAAAGGGAATGGTTTAGGTTAGAGGGTCACTGTTTTTTCCAAATTGGTCGGCGCAACATCGAGGGCCAAAGGGCCTGTTCTGCGCTGTAATGTTCTATGTTCTATGTTCTATGTAACACTCTCTCTGAATATTCTCCACAGAATTCTGAAACTGATTAGTCCAATGGATCAAATAGCATTTTAAAGGAGGTGAGAGAGGGACAGAGAGTGAGGAAATTCCTGAACCTCGGAGTAGGTCACCTGTGGTGTCGAGATTGTGCTCAGCTATCAGCAGGAGGCCAGGGTTAGAGTGTGCAGATATCCTGGAGGATTACTGTTCGGAGGGAGGTTGCAGAGATTGGGAAGAGTAAAGGCGATAGACGGATTTGAAAACAAGGATGAGAATTTTCAAATCAAGACAATAGTGCTGCTTAAACGGGTCTGATCTCAATCAGTGAGCACAAGGTGAGGGGGCCGGGGCTGTCACAACATGAGAGTGAGCTCAGATTCAGAGGGACTGAGGGTTAGAATGTGGAAAACAGCAGAAATGTGTCAGAATAATTGTGTCGAGGTGTGCAGGAGGAGCGGGGCGGAGGGAGGGGCAGGAAGAGCAGAGGCATGGGGGAGGGGCAGGAGGAGCGGGGGCAAGGGAGGGGCAGGAGGAGCCGGGGCAGAGGGAGGGGCAGGAAGAGCAGAGGCGTGGGGGAGGGGCAGGAGGAGCGGGGGCAGAGGGAGGGGCAGGAAGAGCGGGGGCAGAGGAGGGGGCAGGAAGAGTAGAGGCGTGGGGGAGGGGCAGGAGGAGCGGGGGCAGGGGCAGGGGAGGGGCAGGAGGAGCAGAGGCGTGGGGGAGGCGCAGAGGAAGTGGAGGCAGAGGGAGGTGCAGGAGGAGTGGAGGCGGAGGGAGGCGCAGGAGGAGCGGGGGCAGAGGAGGGGCAGAAAGAGCAGAGGCGTGGGGGAGGCGCAGGAGGAGCGGAGGCAGGGGGAGGCACAGGAGGAGCAGAGGAAGGGGGGGAGGCACAGGAGGAGCGGAGGCAGGAGGAGTGGGGGCAGGGGGAGGGGCAGGAGGAGTGGGAGGGACAGGGGGAGGGGCAGGAGGACGGAGGCGGAGAGGAGGCAGAGGAGGAGCGGAGGCGGGAGGAGGCACAGGAGGAGCGGAGGCAGGGGGAGGGGCAGGAGGAGTGGGGGCAGGAGGAGTGGGAGCAGGGGGAGGGGCAGGAGGAGCGGAGGCAGAGGGAGGCGCAGGAGGAGCGGGGCGGAGGGAGGCGCAGGAGGAGCGGAGGTTGTTAGATCTGGAGAGAGGAAGTTGTGTTGACGATAAGAAAAGAAGGTGGGAAGTCTATGTATTGTGACACTAAGGTTAGAAACACTGGCCAAGTGTCAGAAAGGGTTGGAGTTATTGTGAAACGAATGGACACAGAACAAGGATTGAAGCCACTGGGTTCAGTTTATCGAATGTTTAATTTTGGGAATTGCTGCTGATCCAGTCGGGAATATCAGATAAAGAGGTTGATATTCACTTGAGGAGCTGTGAGATGGTCCTGAGCTCAAGCCCGGGGATCTCAGTGTCTCTGTGAAAACTAACCCTGCATTTACAGACGCTGCTATTGAGAGGCAGCAGATTAGAAATCAGAAGAAGTCAGGGATCGATCCCTGGGGAATTCCAGAGGTAATGGTGTGTGATTGCACTGTGGATATTGGAAATTCTGTACAGAAGGAGTCCTTCAGTCAGTGGAGGCTGTTTCTGATGAATGTACAAACCTACCAGCACTGTTTGGTACTCTCTGTATCCAATGGTATTGTGCTACAGCCCAGTTTGATGCTTTGACATAATTCTGTTTTATCCTCTTCCTGGATATTCAGCATGATTCCAATCCAGGGGGTAACAGAGAAATATCAGGATTCCAAACTCGGAAGTGAATGTTCCCTGCTCAATGTTGGAGCAGTTCCTTCATGTTACAGATAGAAGCCTTGGTCCAAACTGACTCATTGTAAATGTACTCAATTATCAAAGTAAATCAGGAGGAAGTGTTTGCAGTGTCAGGAGGGTGGGTAACCAGAGGGACACAGATTGAAGAGAATCAGGAAAAGAACCAGAGGGGGAGATGAGGGGAATGTATTTGACACAGTGAGTTGTTGTGATCTGGAATGTTCTGCCTGAAAGGGCGGTGGGAGCAGATTCAATAATAACTTTCAAAAGGGAATTGGAGAAACACCAAAGTGGAAACATTTACAGAACTGTGGGAATGAGGAGTAATTCATTGGATAATTTTGCCAAAGGGTCAGCACGGGTATACGGAGCTGAATGGCCTCTTCCCTGGTTTGTATCAGTGTGAAATTCCTGGATTCACTTGCTGACTATCGAATAATCAATCTGTCTTTGCTGGATGAACTTGTTGACCTTAATCGGTTCCTGGAAAAATCAGGGCAGGTTTGTGTTAAATACAGACTGTTCAAAGCATTGGAATTAATCCAAACCAGACTTTCAGAGCAGGTTTTATGTTTTATAACGTTTTGGATTCACAATGGTTGAAAGAACAGATTGTGCGGACATTGTAATTGAACCCTGGACATCAGAATCAAATTCTTGAATTTCACATCACTTTCCTCATCTGGTCCAGAAGGAAACTCCCATCCACACAATCATTATACACAGAAGGAGGCCATTCAGCCCATCAGATTCACACTGGCTAGCTGTCGTGCTGTCAGTCCTCTTCCCTAACTCTATCCATGTTGCCTTGTGTTTATTTCCCTCAATTGTCGATCCAATTTCTTCATCTCCGTCTTCAAGAGTTCTTGGCAGGAAATCAGTAAAAGGGAAGTGTGTCGCCTCATCCAGTCTTAGTTTCACTTTTGAACAGAGTGCAGACACACAGCTCGGAATTCTCCCAAGCTCTCTGTCCATTGCCATATGCCTCATCTTCATTACTGAACTTGTGTGTTCACTCAATCCCTTCAGAGCAGTTGGTGCCTTGTGTCTTGCGCAGTAAACAAGCCCAGGGCATTACTTCGCTCTCAGGTATCTGCTGCTTTTGTCCTTCCCAATTTTGCCCAAAATGTGTCCTGGCTAAAGGAACTGTTAAGAAAGGATGTTCCTTTCCTGTAGCAAGAATTATCAGCACAGAAAGAGACCATTCAACCCCACGAGCCTGCACTAACAATAACCCCCCCCAGGCCCTCGCCCCGTAACCCCACATATTTACCCTGCTAATCGCCTGATACTAAGAGGTAATTTAACATGGCCAATACACCTTACATAGCTTTGGTGTATGGGAGGAGACACGGAGTGAACTTGCAAACTCCACACAGTCACCCAAGATCGGAATTGAATCCAGGTCCCTGGCGCTGTGAGGCAGCAGTGCTAACCACTGTACCACCGTGCCACCCATAAGATCACCAATATCTCATCAAAGCTCTGAATCACTGTCAGAAGTATCAACATTTCAACTTTTCAATTAGAAGGAGAAAAACTACCCTGGGGACAGAGGGCTCATTGAAAGGCCTGGGTGTGTACAACTACAAAACAAGAAACTGATTACATTCGCATCAAAGTCTCTGTCTGTAACATGAAGCAGGTGCTCCAAATTCAAATAGGGAAAATTGGGCAGAGAAATAGCAGATGGAATTTAATCCAGATAAATGTGAAGTGATACATTTTGGTAGAACTAATGTAGGGGGGAGCTATACAATAAATAGATCGTAGAACAAAGAACACTACAGCTCAAACAGGCCCTTCGGCCCACGAGTTGTGCTGATCATATCCATACCTACCAGGCCTATCTATAACCCTCAATCCCATTAAATCCCATGTACTCATCCAGAAGTCTCTTAAAAGACCCCAGCGAGTTTGCCTCTACCACCACTGATGACAGCTGATTCCACTCACTCACCACCCACTGAGTGAAAAACTTATCTTGAACATCTCCTGTATACCTGATGGCAGAATCACCAGGGGTATAGACATAGAACATAGAACAATACAGCACAGAACAGGCCCTTCGGCCTTCGATGTTGTGCCGACCAAAATAAAAAGCAATGCCCCTCCTAACTAAACCATTCCCTTCTCATCCATATAATTATCAACTAACCTCTTAAACGCCACCAAACTTGGCGCATCTACAACAGCTGCAGGCAGGGCATTCCACTCCCTAATCACTCTTTGAGTAAAGAACCTACCGCTGATATCCGTCCTATAACTCATACCCCTTAATTTAAAGCTGTGTCCCCTCGTGCTAGCTTTCTCCATCCTAGGAAAAAGGCTATCACTGTCCACCCTATCCAAACCTCTAATTATCTTATATGCTTCAATAAGATCCCCCCTTAGCCGCATCCTTTCTAACGAAAACAACCTCAAATCCTTCAACCTCTCTTCATAGGACCTGCCCTCCATACCAGGCAACATCTTAGTAAACCTCCTCTGTACCCTCTCCAATGCCTCCACATCTTTCTTATAATGTGGCGACCAGAACTGCACACAATACTCCAAGTGCGGCCGCACTAGAGTTTTGTACAGCTGCAAAATGATGCTGCGGCTCCTAAATTCAATCCCCCTACCAATAAAAGCTAAGACTCCATAAGCCTTCTTAACCAACTTTATCCACTTGACTTTAGACACACTGAGGGATCTGGGTGTGCAAATCCACAGATCCTTGAAGGTGGCAGCACAGGTGGAGAAGGTGGTGAAGAAGGTGTATTATATGCTTGCCTTTATAGGATGGGTTATAGAGTATAAAAATTGGTGTCTGATGTTAGAGCTGTATAGAATGTTGATTAGGCCACATTTGGAATACTGTGTCCAGTTCTGGTCGCCACACTACCAGAACAACGTGGAGGCTTTAGAGAGAGTATAGAGGAGGTTTACCAGGATGTTGCCTGGTATGGAAGGTCTTAGCTGTGAGGAGAGATTGGGTAAACTGGGGTTGTTCTCCCTGGAAAGGCAGAGAATGAGGAGAGACCTAATAGAGGTTTATAAGATTATGAGGGATATAGATAGAGTGAACAGTGGGAAGCTTTTTCTCAGGTCGGAGGTGACGATCGCTAGAGGTCACAGGTTCAAGGTGAAGGGGTCTAGGTTTAACTCAGATATCAGCGGGACGTATTTTACACAGAGGGTGATGTGGGCCTGGAATGTGCTGCCAAGCAGGGTGGGGGAGGCGGACACGCTGGGATCATTTAAGAATTACCTGGATATTCACATGAGCAGACTGGGAATGGAGGGTCTAGTGGGACTAATGAGCAGCACAGGTTTGGAGGGCCGAAGGGCCTGTTTCCTGTGCTGTACTGTTATTTGTTCTTTGTTGGAACATTCACTTTTGTGTTTGGAATAATGAGATTTCACATCAGTCTATTTGGCTAAAAAATTTGTAATAGAGATTGATCATAAGACATTGCAAATAAATTGGCAAAAACCATTGCCAATGAACAACAAGCACGATGTAAAGTCTCTTGATAAAGATGGAAGATTATGACTGTGAGATTTGGTGTAAGGTAACGGCACCCAGGCACACTCAGGAGATCACTGAGTGCAGCCTAAACTTTATCTGAATTCACAGATCAATAAGGTGAACAAATGAACTCTGTGATTGATATACGATTGGATGGTGATTACAGAGACATGGATGCAGGGTTACCAAGGTTGAGAATGGAATATCCAATAGTATCTGATCTTTCGGAAGGACAGACCAAATGGAAAAGGTGGTGGGTGGTGTAGTTAGTTAAGGATGAAATCAGTGCGATGGTGAAAGAGAATATTGGCTCAGAAAATCCCGATGTAGAATCAGTCAGGATGGAGCTAAGAAATAACAAGGGATGGAAGACATCGGTGGGAGGTGTCTCTCGGCCTCCAAACAATCGTGGTAATGTGGCATTAAACAGGAAATTCAAGACACATGTAAGCAGGGTGCAACAATAATCCTGGGTAACATTAATCTATATATAGATTGGGCAGATCAAATTAGCAACAAGACAGTGACAGAAGAATTCCTAGAATGTGTATGAGATGGTATGTCAAGGAACCAATTAGGATACAAGCTATACTAGATTTGATATCATCCATTGAGAAGGGGTTTATGAATAATCTTGTGTTGGTTCTTTGGGGAAGAGTGACTATAACATGAAAAAATTTTTCATTAGAAATAAAGGAACATAGGAAATAGGTATAGGTGTAGGTCATTTGACCTTTCAAGTCTGCACCAACATATGACCAATGTCAGTGTGATTGTGTAGAGGACAATTTCCCAAATGAAAAAAAAGACAGCGTCCCAGAATGACAATCCCACAGAACAGCGAGCAATTTTCAAAACCGCCAGGTAGCGTCACCATTTAACCCATCTCAGCACAGTAACAGATCACCCCCATACACAGAGACTCAGAATTTGATCTGTCCCAAGCACATATGTAATGATAACTAAACATGAACATGTTTTACACATATTTATGCTTTTTGGGAAGAGAGAAAAGCATCTTTAAAAAGAAGGGGATATTGTAATATGCATTTAAGGGATAACAGCATGATATCACTAGAATGGAAATGTGTAATGTGATCCAGACTCAATTTGACTTTTTGCTTTGAGCAGAGCACTCACACACAGCTCCGATGTTATCAAGTTTTATCCATAAGTATAGTTGTTCTAAAGTATAGTTACCTGGTCTGAATAAGTGAACCCACAATGTGTTTACACAACCTCTCATGAGTATTTGGTGGCTTTATATCATTATAATAATACAACATCCACCATTCTTATAAGCAGCAACAATTAAAGGAGAAAGTTAGTAATTTGTATCAATCATTAAAATACATAATCTCTCAACACCAGGTTAAAGTCTAACAGGTTTATTTGGAATCATGTGCTTTCAGAGTGCTAATTCTTCACCCATTCACCTGGTGAAGGAGCAGTGCTCTGAAAGCTCGTGCTAACAAGTAAACCTGTTGGACATTATCCTGGTGTTGTGAGACTTCTTATTGTGCCCACCCCAGTCTAATGCTGGCATTGGAATAAATATTCAAGGTCACGGTGAATATTTCATTATATCCCAACTCTTCTTTTGGAGCCATTACTGCTGTGAGTGCACGGTCTGAAGAGATCCCACAGGAAATGGAGTTCCCGATTCCCACTGTATTTATTTGAACTTCAGTTTTCCTGATTTCATTCCTAAACAGTTTAGCTTGAATTTGAAGTTAAAACCACCTCGGCACAGTAACAGATTACCCCCATGCTCCACCCCCACTCTATCCCCCCCCCACGCTCTCCCCCCTCTCCACCCCCCCCGCTCTCCACCCCCCCACGCTCTCCACCCCCCCCACGCCTCTCCCACCCCCCCCACGCTCTCCACCCCCCCCACTCCCCCCCCCCCCACTCCCCCACCCCCCCACCCCCACCCCCCCTCCACCCCCCCCCCACCCCCCCCACCCCCCCCCCACTCCTCCACCCCCCACTCCTCCACCCCCACTCCTCCCACCCCCCACCCCCCCCTCCCCCACCCCCCCACCCCTCCACTCCCCCACACCCCCCCTCCCCCACCCCCACCCCCCCTCCCCCACCCCCCCACTCCCCCACCCCCCACCCCCCCCCCCCCCCCCCCCACCCCTCCACTCCCCCCACCCCCCACTCCTCCACTCCCCCACCCCTCCACTCCCCACCCCCCCACCCCTCCACTCCCCCACCCCCCCACCCCCCCACCCCCCCACTCCCCACTCCCCACTCTCACCCCCCACCCCCCCACTCCCCCACCCCCCCCAACCCCCCCACCCCTCCACTCCCCCACCCCCCCACTCCCCCACTCCCCCACCCCCCACTCCCCACCCCCCCCCCCCCCCCCCCCCACCCCCCACTCCTCCACTCCCCCACCCCCCCACCCCTCCACCCCTCCACTCCCCCACCCCCCACTCCTCCACTCCCCCACCCCTCCACTCCCCCACCCCCCCCACCCCTCCACCCCCCACCCCCACCCTCCCCCCCCCCCCACCCCCCCACCCCCCCACTCCTCCCACCCCCCCACTCCTCCACTCCCCCACCCCCCCACTCCCCCCTCCCCACCCCCACCCCACCCCCCCACTCCTCCCCCCCCCACCCCCCCCCCCCCACTCCTCCACCCCCCACCCCCCCACTCCTCCACCCCCCCACCCTCCACCCCCCCCCCCCCACTCCTCCACTCCTCCACTCCCCCCCCCCCCCCCCCCCCCCCCCCCCCCACTCTCCCACTCTCCCACTCTACACACTCTACTGCATTTCCTTTCCATGTAGACTCTTGCTGAGAGTGTGAAATTGGTGAAATGATAGTAAAAGCAGGAGGCCATTCAGCCCATTGAATCTGTTCCAGCTGATCTGTATTTCAATTTCATTTACTCACTCTTGCTTGATATACTCGTTGATGTCCTTAACAAATAAATCTTTTACTCTAGCATTGAACTATGGTTTATTCAGAGACTGTTCCAGAATCCCAATCCATCATTTGGAGGAACTGTCTCTTGATTTCACTCCCAAGCGGCCTTGTTTAAGTTTGAAGGTTAGGCCATCTTTTTGTGCACTTCAAAGGGAATGATTTCTCGTTCCCCTCTGACTGTGTTCGCTATCTGTTCCCTGTCTCATTGTGTTAGCTCATTAATTTTAAATGGGTAATTAGTGTGCAATTCACAATGAGAATTGGCTAATGGGAGATGTGTGATTGAGTGGGGATTGGGTAATAAATGTTGCTTAACCATTCCCATCCCACGATAGAATGAAGTTTAATTCCAAACAAATTCTCAACTTGTGTTTCTTGCTGTGATTAAATGAGAAACAGTATGTATTTTGTTGAAGATGTTGTTTCAGATGTTTTAAATGATAAACGGTGGTATTTGATGTGAGGTGTTGTGTTTGTTTCCAGTTCCGATATGGGTCGAGTGGTGAGAAGGGTCCAGTGATCTCGGCTCAGGAAGCGCAGGCTCAGGCTATTTTACAGCAAGCCCGGGTAAGAGATCTTTGATTATTCTCAGCAGCATCGTGAATATCCTCATTCTGCAGTGGAAGCAATGCTCTATCTCACACACCGGTCATTACCCTGGGTCACTCCTCATCTCCATTGCCTTCAGTCTAAAGAATAAGGCAAACAACTGGTTTAACCATCGCTCCACCAGACCCAGCTGCACCATTTCAGACACTGCCAGCCCTGCTGAAACTGACCCTGCATCATCCTGAAAAACAAAAGAAATCCCCAGCTTTGCTCCATGTCTTGGTGTCCCTGCCACACGAGGTCTATCTCCTGTTCCCTCTATGCCAGTCATAGACAGCAGTGGGAAGTTGTGCGTGGAGCCTGAAGAGATTGGTGAGGCACTGAATAAATATTTCTCTTCGGTATTCACGCAGAGTGCTGGAAATGTAGCTGTGGAGAGCACTGAGGTACAGGGTTGCAAATTGGGGAGTATTGTAGTAGATAGGGAGGATGTGTTAGAAATTCTCGAGGGTTTGAAGTTGGATAAGTCCCCTGGGCCGGACGGGATTTACCCTAGGATTCTCTGGGAGGCAAGAGAGGAGATTGCAGAGCCTCTGGCTCTGATCTTCAGGTCCTCGTTGGTTACGGGTGTGGTTCCGGAGGACTGGAGGATGGCGAATGTGGTCCCATTGTTTAAGAAGGGGAAGAGAGACCTTCCAGGGAATTATAGGCCAGTGAGTCTTACTTCTGTGGTGGGCAAGGTATTGGAGAGAATTATTAGGGATAGGATTTATAGTTATTTAGAGAGAAATGAATTGATTGGGGATAGTCAGCATGGTTTCGTGAAGGGTAGGTCATGCCTTACTAACCTCATTGAGTTTTTTGAGAAAGTGACCAGAGAGGTGGATGGGGGTAAGGCGGTTGATGTAGTATATATGGACTTTAGTAAGGCTTTTGATAAGGTGGCCCATGGAAGACTTCTACAGAAAATGCAGATGTGTGGAATAGAGGGTGATTTAGCTAATTGGATTAGAAATTGGCTGGCAGATAGAAGACAGAGGGTGGTGGTTGATGGGAGATATTCATCGTGGAGTTCGGTGACGAGTGGTGTGCCTCAGGGGTCTGTTTGGGGCCCCTGCTGTTTGTAATTTTTTAAATGATCTGGATGAGGGTATTGAGGGATGGATCAGTAAATTTGCAGATGATACTAAAGTTGGTGGTGTGGTAGATAGTGAAGAGGGGTGTTTTAGTTTACAGAGTGACTTGGACAAGTTGCAGAGCTGGGCCGAGAGGTGGCAAATGGAGTTTAATGTGGAAAAGTGTGAGGTAATGCACTTTGGCAGGAACAATAAATGTGTAGAGTATAGGGCTAATGGTAGGGCTCTTAATAGTGTTGAGGAACAGAAGGATCTTGGTGTATGTGTCAATAGATCCCTGAAAGTAGGCAGTCAAGTGGATAAAGTTGTTAAGAAGGCTTATGGAGTCTTAGCTTTTATTGGTAGGGGGATTGAATTTAGGAGCCGCAGCATCATGTTGCAGCTGTACAAAACTCTAGTGCGGCCGCACTTGGAGTATTGTGTGCAGTTCTGGTCGCCACATTATAAGAAAGATGTGGAGGCATTGGAGAGGGTACAGAGGAGGTTTTACTAGGATGTTGCCTGGTATGGAGGGCAGGTCCTATGAAGAGAGGTTGAAGGATTTGAGGTTGTTTTCGTTAGAAAGGAGGCGGCTAAGGGGGATCTTATTGAACATATAAGATAATTAGAGGTTTGGATAGGGTGGACAGTGATAGCCTTTTTCCTAGGATGGAGAAAGCTAGCACGAGGGGACACAACTTTAAATTAAGGGGTATGAGTTATAGGACGGATATCAGAGGTAGGTTCTTTACTCAAAGAGTGATTAGGGAGTGGAATGCCCTGCCTGCAGCTGTTGTAGATGCGCCAAGTTTGGTGGCGTTTAAGAGGTTAGTGGATAAGTATATGGATGAGAAGGGAATGGTTTAGTTAGGAGGGGCATTGCTTTTTATTTTGGTCGGCACAACATCGAAGGCCGAAGGGCCTGTTCTGTGCTGTATTGTTCTATGTTCTATTCTATTCATTGGATTGCACCATCCAGTTTTCCCTGTGGAAAGCTGTCTTTGGGACAGTTTTCCATCCAGGTCACTCAGTTAACTGAGGCTATACCTTCATAGAACATACATAGAACATAGAACATTACAGCACAGTACAGGCCCTTCGGCCCTCGATGTTGCGCCGGCCAGTGGACCCTCTAACCTAAACTATTCCAATATCATCCATATGCCTATCCACCGAACATTTGAATGCCCCCAAAGTAGGCGAGTCCACAACTGCTGCAGGCAGGGCATTCCACGCCCTCACCACCCTCTGTGTAAAGAACCTGCCTCTGACATCCGTCCTATAACTACCACCTCTTAATTTAAAGTTATGTCCCCTCGTGTTGGTCATCACCATCCGAGGAAAAAGGCTCTCACTATCCACCCTATCCAATCCTTTAATCATCTTATACGCCTCAATTAGGTCACCGTGTAACCTTCTTCTCTCTAATGAAAATAACCTCAGGTCCCTCAGCCTTTCCTCATAAGGCCTTCCCACCATACCAGGCAACTTCCTGGTAAACCTCGTCTGCACCCTTTCCAATGCTTCCACATCTTTCTTATAATGCGGCGACCAGAACTGTACGCAATACTCCAAGTGCAGCAGCACCAGAGTTTTGTACAGTTGTAACATAACCTCACGGCTCCTAAATTCAATTCCTCTACCAATAAAAGCTAACACACCGAACGCCTTCTTAACAATTTTATCAACCTGGGTGCCAACTTTCAAAGAGCTATGTACTTGTACCCCAAGATCCCTCTGCTCGACAACGCTATTAAGGGTCCTTCCATTAGCCTTATTTCATATGCCTGTTATTCCTACCAAAGTGAATCACCTCACACTTATCCGTATTGAATTCCATTTACCACCTCACAGGCCCAGCTCTGCAACCTATCTATGTCCCTCTGCAAACTGTAACATCCATCCTCGCTATCTACAACTCCCCCCACTTTGGTATCGTCAGCAAATTTACTAATCCAACCCTCTACACCCTCATCTAGGTCATTTATAAAAATGACAAACAGCAGTGGCCCTAAAACAGATCCTTGAGGTACACCACTTGTAACTGCACTCCAGGTTGAATATTTCCCATCAACCACCACCCTCTGTCTTCTATCAGCTAGCCAATTCCTAATCCAAACTGCTAAATCACCTTCAATCCCATGCATCTGCACTTTCTGCAGTAGCCTACCATGGGGAACCTTATCAAACGCTTTGCTAAAATCCATATACACTACATCAACTGCCTTACCCTTATCTACCTCTTTGGTCACCTCCTCAAAAAACTCAATAAGGTTTGTGAGGCACGACCTACCCTTCACAAAACCGTGCTGACTATCCCTAATCAATTTATTCCTCTCTAGATGCTTATAAATCCTATCCCTTATAATTCTTTCCAAGACCTTGCCCACAACAGAAGTCAGGCTCACCGGTCTATAATTTCCAGGATGGTCCCTACTCCCCTTTTTGAACAAAGGGACAACATTTGCCATCCTCCAGTCTTCCGGCACTATACCTGTAGCTAACGACGACATGAAGATCAAAGCCAAAGGCTCTGCAATCTCCTCTCTAGCCTCCCAGAGAATCCTAGGGTAAATCCCATCTGGCCCAGGGGACTTATCAATTTTCATACCCTCAAGATTCGCTAACACCTCCTCCTTATGAACCTCAATCCTACCCAGTCTACAACCTGGTATCGCAGTATTCTCCCCGACAACACTGTTTTTCTCCTGCGTGAATACTGACGAAAAATACTCATTCAGTGTCTCTCCTATCTCCTCAGGCTCCACGCACAACTTCCCACTGCCATCTCTGACTGGCCCTAATCTTGCCCTAACCAATCTTTTATTATTTATATACCTGTAAAAAGCTTTAGGATTCTCCTTAATCCTATCCGCCAAAGTCTTCTCGTGTCCTCTTCTAGCTCTTCTCAACTCCCTCTTTAGCTCCTTCCTGGCTGATTTATAGCTCTCCAGTGCCCTAACTGAGCCTTCACGTCTCATCATTATATAAGCCTCCTTCTTCCTCTTCACCAGAGATTCAACTTCCCTTGTACACCATGGTTCCCTCACTCGACCACTTCCTCCCTACCTGGCAGGTACATATTCATTAAGAACATGCAGAAGCTGTTACTTAAATATGCTCCACATTTCAGATGTCCCCAGCCCCTGCAATTTCCTGCTCCACCCTATGCATCTTAAATCTCTCCTATTAGCCTCATAATTACCTTTCCTCCAGCTATAACTACTGTTATTCAGTACGTGCCCATCCCTTTCCATCACTAAGGTAAACGTAACTGAATTGTGGTCACTATCACCAAAGTGCTCACCCACCTCCAAGTCTAACACCTGGTCTGGTTCATTACCCAATACCAAATCCAATATAGCCTCACCTCTTGTTGGCCTATCTACATACTGAGTCATGAAACCTTCCTGCACACATTGAACAAAAACTGACCCCTCTAACGTACTTGAACTATAGCTTTTCCAATCGATATTAGAAAAGTTAAAGTCCCCCATTACAACTATCCTGTTACTTTCACACCTATCCAGGATCAACTTCGCAATCCCTTCCTCTACTTCTCTGGAACTCTTTGGAGGCCTATAAAAAACTCCCAACAGTGTGACCTCTCCTTTCTTGTTTCTAATCTCAGCCCACACTACCTCAGCAGTTCCTTCCTCCCAGGATCTCTCAAAGGACAAGGAAGCAGATACCTGGGAACACCACCGCCTGGAGGTTCCCCTCCAAGTCGCTCACCATCCTGATTTGGAAATATATCGCCATTCCTTCACTGTCACTGGGTCAACATTCTGAAACTCCCTGCCTAACAGCACAGGCGGTGTACCTACACCACATGATCTGCAGTGGTTCAAGAAGGCAGTACACCACAATCTTCTCCAGAGCAGTTTAGAACAGACAGGAAATACTGACCTAGTTAGAGATGATGTGGAGATGCCAGCATTGGATTGGGGTAAGCACAATAAGGAGCGAACGAGAGATGCCAGGGTCTAAAATGAATGACAAAAAGTCCTCCAGCAGCCACCATCACCACCACCCCCCACCCACCCCCACCACCATTATCCTCCCCCCACCCCACCCCCAGCTCCATTAACCTCCCCCGCAATGATCCACCAGGTCCCTGAGGCTCACTGACGATGATGATGATTTCTTTGTGTTCTTTCTAGATTGCGATGCGAGGTCCCACTGGTCCAATGGGTTTAACAGGCAGAGCCGGTCCTGTGGTAAGTTCTTGTTAATGCTCCGTTGTTCGATCCGCTGCTTGCTCACTCCTCACGTCCCACTCCCAATAGAGCAGCCAATGAACAGGGACCAAGTTACAGTGAGGAGAATGTGGTATTAACAGGCCTTCAACAGAAGAAATAAAGGATTGAGGTGGAAGGAGGATTAGAGAGCAGGATGAGGAGGAGGACAGAGGGAATAGGGAGTTGGAGGGACAGAAGGGCTCCGCTGGACGAGGTTGCAGGGGAACAGATGGACATTTCAACACTTTCACGGAAAGGAGGTTAATGAAATAAATCCCATTCCTAAATCACAAAGAGTTCCAGAAACTACAATACTCTGTAGGTTGAGAATTCACTCACTCCCTCAGCACTAACCCTCTGATGGTGCGATATTCCTGCGTGAATGTTTTTTTTTGAGTTTTTTTTAGAATAAACCAGAAAAAATTTTTAAATTTGAAACCTCGCTCTCATTCCCCAGACAGATTCAAGTAGCAGATACACAAACTGTGTTGTGTTACTTGCTGTGGTAGCTCTCCTGCTAATACCTCTCTGTCTGTTTGAATCTGGCTCTGGGAATGGAGTGTCGATTAATGTCATGATTATTTTGCTAAAGGTTTTTTTCACATATTAGTTCATTTCAGCCCTGGTTCCCTTTGAAGACAGTGTAATCTGACCCCCCTGAATCTGTGTGAGATTTATCTTCCCCAGACTGTTCTCCTTCACTTGGGAGAATCCATTTCCTGCCGTTCCTCCCGTATTTAGTCTGGTTTCTCTTTGTTAGCCAGTGATGGGATGGTGCTGAGTGGAGCCAGCAGGTTTGTGTGTCCTCCGGCGGGGTTTAGATTGCAGTTTGCGGTTAGAATATGTTTCAGACTTCACTGACTGCAAACTAGCAGGAAGCGATTGGTAATAATGGACCATATGGATAAAATCAGTCAGTCAGACAGGGCATTAATGATACTGTTTAATCAGACGCATAACCTGGCAGTAAAATTCCTCAGAATATCAGATCAAACCTTTCAATTGTCTTTCTCTTCCACTCAGGAGAAGGTGAAATATTTGACTGACTGTTTTACAAAGTTCACATTAGCTGCCCATGTTAAAGTCCCCCTCATTCCATCCAGAGAAGATAAACTTTTTGTCAATATTGCAGTATGAGGAGGCCGTTCAGCCCCTTTTCAATAAGGTCATAGCTCAGCAGTGTTTTAACTCCTGTGTTTTCATCCCTCCCCCGAAATGTCAGCCTGATCCCGAGCTCCGTGATGCTTCTTTCTCACCAATCCCGATTCACGGTTTTGATTTCCACCACATTTGCCTAATGGTCAAATCCAAATTCAATCACTTTCCTTTCTCTCGAAAGACCGCAGAATCATAGCTTCCAGATAGTATCCCAGACACCACAATTCCTGGATATGTCCTGAAATAGTGGCACAGTGGCATATCCTCAGGAGGGAATTGGCCTGGGAACTCCCAACATCGACTCGGGAGCTCATGAAATCTCCTGGCACGAGGTCATACATGGAGAAGGGAACCTCGTGCTGATTTCCACGTAGCCCCCACCTCCCCCTTCCTGGCAGGCTGATGAATTCCTATTCCTCCATGTTGAACAACATGTGTAGGAAGGACTGAGGGTGGTGGGTACAGGATATACTCTTGGTGGTGGCTTCAATTTCATCCTGTTGTGTGTTATCGTGTGAAATGGGATAGATTTCTAACAGAACTCACAACTTGAGGCTGAGCATCCAATGAGGCGCTGTGGGATATCGACAGCAGCAGAATTAAACTCAGCCCCAACCTGTAAGCTCCTGGCCCAGCATTTCTCCCACTCCACCATTCCTACCAAGACAGGAATCAACCCTGGTTCAATGGAGAGTGAGGGAGGGCGTGTCAGGAGCAGCACTAGGCAGATCTAAACATGAGATGTCAACCTGGTGAAGCTACAAAACAGGACTACTTGTGTATGGAACAGCATAAAGAACAAATGGTGGACAGAGCTAAGCCATCCCAGAACCAACGGAATAGATCTAAGCTCTGCACTCCTTCCAGGTAGAGTCAAGAATGGTGGTGGACAATTAAACAACTCACTGGAGGAGGAGGCTCCACAAATATCCTCAGTGATGGGGGAGTCCAGCACATCAGTGCAAAAGATAAGGCTGAAATATTCACAGCAATCTTCAGCCGGGAGTGCCAAGTGGATGATCCATCTCAGCCTCCTCCAGTGGCTCCCAGTATCTCAGATCCCAGTCTCCAACCAATTCGATTCACTCCCCGTGATATCAAGAAACAGCTGATAGCTCTGGATACTGTAAAGGCAGTGGGCCCTGATAACATCCCAGCAATAGAACTGAAGATTTGTGCTCCAGATCTTGCCACTCCCCTAGCCAAGCTCTCCCAGTACAGTTACAACACTGGCATCTACCCAACAATGTGGAAAATTGCCCAGCAATGTCCTGTACACAAAAAGCAGGACAAATCCAACCCGGCCAATTACTGTCCAATCTCTCGATCATCAGTAAAGTGATCGATTACTCATGATCGATTACTCTCGATCATCAGTAAAGTGATGGAAGGGGTTATCGACAGCGCTATCCAGCAGCACCTGCTCAGCAATAACCTGCTCAGTGACCCAAAATCCAAAAAAGTCAGCCCAGAAGATGTTGCTTCATTCTGGAGTTCAGTTCCAGCTGGAGGCAGGAATGAGGATGCAGCACAATTCCTCTGCTTGGACCACTCAGCAAGTGAGAGTCGGAGACTTTTACAATCAGATTGGCTTTGAAGAAGCGAGAGGTTGGGCCCAGCTGCTTGTTGAGCTGGAAGAGGCTGGAGTCCTTTCCAATCAGTGTGACATCAGCAAACTGAGGGCCCTCCAATCCCAAAGAAACATTGAGATTTCAGAATGGCTGTTTGGTTCATGTGACCTTCTTTTCCCACAATGGTTTCAAAGATTATGTTTATCTTCTGTGGGGCTTTGGTTTCAGGACTGATAATGTCCCAGCCATTAACTTTTCAAAGAGTTACCACGTTGAGGGTTTGTGTCAGGAAATCATTATCTGGGCTGAGGCTCAGAGTCTGCCAGAGGGAGAAGCTTATCAAAATGCAAATGAAGAATGAAGTTCATTGTCCCTCCCCGCTCTCCCCCCCGCCCCCAATCCCTAATGCATCCCTTTTGAAATTGACCGGATAGTCCCAGGTGTGAGATGGTTTGTTAACAACAAACATTCCATATATGTGGGAATAATGAGGTTTCAATGCTCGATCGTGTCCTGACAGTGGGGCGAGGGATTCCATCACACTCAGAAGTTTTGTTTACGCTGTCAGACTCGAGAGTTACTCAACTTTGCCAGATTATTGTAACTCTGCTGATAGCTTCCAGACACCAGGTCCAACCAACCCTGCAGTCTAACAGGCATCATGATAGGTTCAGCCAAAGTCTATCTTAAAATATCAAAAATAGTAAAGGTTTGGTCTGCACAGTCCTGATTATTTTTTATGTTTTATGGATATGAGAATATGAATTGCTTTAGAACAGGACAGTTAGCAATGAGTGTCAAACACTGGCCAAGTCACTAATATCCCACATCCCGTAACTGAATATTAAAAAAAGAGTTGGCAGAGGAAGGTGATTCTTCTGTTTGTAACAGGAGATGGAAGAAGCCAGAGAACTGACAACCAATTACCTTAAAGTCAGCAGCAGGAAAAAAGAGGAAATCTTTACTTATAAATGTAACAGAAACATCCAGACAATGCAAAGAGGAGACAGCAATTGGGAAAGTTGAACTTGACTAACTTTGGACACCATCCTGAGGAACTCCTGCAGTGATGTCCTGGAACTGAGGTGATTGACACCCAATCACTACAACCATCTTCTGATGTGCCACTGAATACTCCAACCAGCTTTCCCCCTGATTCTATTGAATGGCACGAGGCAACAGTTGGCCGACTCCTGCTTCAAGTTCTTATGGTTCCAGTTTCTGGGGCTCCTTGGTGCCACACCCGGTCGAATGCTGTCTTGATGTGAAGGGCTGTCACTCTCTCCTCACCTCTGGAATTCAGCTCCTTTGTCCATGTTTGAACCAAGGCTGTAATGAGGTCAGGAGCTGAGTGACCCTGGGCAAAACCCAAACTGGGCGTCACTGAGCAGGTTATTGCTGAGCAGGTGCTGCTGGATAGCGCTGTCGATAACCCCTTCCATCACTTTACTGATGATCAAGAGGAGACTGATTGGACAGTAATTGGCCGGGTTGGATTTGTCCTGTTTTTTGTGTACAGGACATTCCTGGGCAATTTTCCACATTGTTGGGTAGATGTCAGTGTTGTGACTGTACTGGGAGAGCTTGACTAGGGAAGCAGCACGTTCTGGAGCACAAATCTTCAGTATGTTGCGAAGTTGAATTTGTGAAGTGTTGTCCCTTTAAAAGTTGGTTTTGTGTTGGGTGTTTAAAATGTAGGCACATGAGGTACACAGAGTGCAACATTTGTAACCAGGACTAAGCATCAGCATTGCCTTGTAACAGGTTTTTGAATTTTGAATTCAGCAGCCTATCAGTTTAAAGAAGACACTCAGCTAAGAGGAGCCTATTAAATTAGAATTTGCTGTTGTTGACAACATCAGACCAATCCTGGTGTAGGAAAGTTGATGAGGTCATCACAGTTATAAAGAAGAACTACAGTTCCTGTCTGCAGTTCCCCTGGAGAGGGAAAGAACAGCTTCCTGCCAGCTAAACAAAGCATCCCCATCTAATGAAGGGTAACAAATCAGAAAGAGTTTACTGGCACCAAAACCATAAAACCTAAAACATAGAACATTACAGCACAGTACAGGCCCTTCGGCCCTCGATGTTGCACTGACCAGTGCAACAATCTAAAGCCCATCTAACCTACACTATTCCAATATCATCCATATGTTTATCCAATGACCATTTGAACGCCCTTAAACTTGACGAGTCCACAACTGCTGCAGGCAGGGCATTCCACGCACTTACTACCCTCTGAGTAAAGAACCCATCTCTAACATCTGTCCTATATCTATTACCTTCAATTTAAAGCTATGTCCTCTCGTGTTAGCCATCACCATCCGTGGAAAAAGACTCACTGCCCATCCTACCTAATCCTCTGATCATCTTGTATGCCTCTATTAGGTCACCTCTTAATCTTCTCTCGAATGAAAGCAGTCTCAAGTCCCTCAGCCTTTCCTCATAAGACCTTCCCACCATACCAGGCAGCATCCTGATAAATCCCCTCTGCACCCTTTCCAACGCCTCTACATTTTTCCTATAATGCAGTGACCAGAACTGTACGCAATACTCCCAGTTTTGTACAGCTGCAACATGACCTCATGGCTCCAAAACTCCATCCTCTACCAATAAGAGTTAACAACCTGGATGACAACTTTCAGGGATTGATACACGTGGACATCGAGATCTCTCTGCTCATCTACAGGTATCTTACCATTAGCCCAGTACTCTGTATCCCTGTTACTCCTTTCAAAATGAATCACCTCACACTTTTCTGCATTAAACTCCATTTGCCACCTCTCAGCCCAGCTCTGCAGCTTATCTATGTGCCTCTGTAACCTGCAACATCCTTCCACATCTCCACTAACTTTAGTGTCATCTGCAAATTTACTAATCCAACCCTCTACACCCTCATCCAGGTCATTTATAAAAATGACAAACAGCAGCGGCCCCAAAACAGATCCTTGCCGTACATCACTAGTAACTGAACTCCAGAATAAACATTTCCCATCAACCACCACCCTCTGTCTCCTTACAGCTAGCCAATTCCTGATCCAAACTGCAAAATCACCCTCAATCTCATGCCTTCTTACCTTCTGCAATAGTTTACCGCGGGGAATCTTATCAAACGCTTTACTGAAATCCATATACACCACATCAACTGCTTTACCTTCATCCAATTCTTTGGTCACAATCTCAAAGAACTCTATGATTTTTGTGAGGCACGATCTACCCTTCATAAAACCGTATTGATTATTCCTAATCAAATTATTCCTTTCTGGATGATTATAAATCCTATCTCTTATAATCCTTTCCAAGACTTTGACCACAACAGAAGTAAGGCTCACTGGTCTATAATTATCAGTGTTGTCTCTACTCCCTCTCTTGAACAAGGGGACAATATTTGCTATTCTCCAGTCTTCTGGCACTATTCCTGTAGACAATAACAACATCGAACAGTACAGCACAGTACAGGCCCTTTGGCCCTTGATGTTGTGCCGAGCTACAGCCAAACGCAAGATCAAGCTATCCACTCCCTATCATTCTGGTGCGCTCCATGTGCCTATCCAATAACCGCTTGAAAGTTCCTAAAGTGTCCGACTCCACTATCACAGCAGGCAGTGCATTTCACACCCCAGCCACTCTTTGAGTAAAGAATCTACCTTGGACATCCCTCCTATATCTTCCCCCGTGAAAGTTATAGTCCTGCCCCCTAGTAACAGCTACATCCACCCGAGGAAATAGTCTCTGCACGTCCACTCTATCTATTCCCGCTCATCATTTTATAAACCTCTATTAAGTCGCCTCTCATCCTCCTCCGCTCTAAAGAGAAAAGCCCCAGCTCCCTCAACCTTTCATCATAAGACTTACCCTCCAAACCAGGCAGCATCCTGGCAAATCTCCTCTGCACTCTCTCCAATGCTTGCACATCCTTCTTATAGTGAGGTGACCAGAACTGAACACAATATTCTAAATGTGGTCTCACCAAGGTCCGGTATAGTTGCAGCATAACCTCACGGCCCTCAAACTCAAACCCCCTGTTAATAAACGCTAACACACTATAGGCCTTCTTCACGGCTCTATCCACTTGAGTGGCAACCTTCAGAGATCTGTGGATATGAAACCCAAGATCTCTCTGTTCCTCCACATTCCTCAGAATCCTGCTGTTGACCCTGTAATCTGCATTCAAGTTTGTCCTATCAAAATGAATCACCTCGCACTGATCAGGGTTAAACTCCATCTGTCACTTTCCTGCCCAGCTCTGCATCCTATCAATGTCTCTTTGCAGCCTACAAGAGCCCTCCACCTCATCCACTACTCCACCAATAGAACATAGAACATAGAACAATACAGCACAGAACAGGCCCTTCGGCCTTCGATGTTGTGCCGACCAAAATAAAAAGCAATGCCCCTCCTAACTAAACCATTCCCTTCTCATCCATATACTTATCAACTAACCTCTTAAACGCCACCAAACTTGGCGCATCTACAACAGCTGCAGGCAGGGCATTCCACTCCCTAATCACTCTTTGAGTAAAGAACCTACCTCTGATATCCGTCCTATAACTCATACCCCTTAATTTAAAGCTGTGTCCCCTCGTGCTAGCTTTCTCCATCCTAGGAAAAAGGCTATCACTGTCCACCCTATCTAAACCTCTAATCATCTTATATGTTTCAATAAGATCCCCTCTTAGCCGCCTCCTTTCTAACGAAAACAACCTCAAATCCTTCAACCTCTCTTCATAGGACCTGCCCTCCATACCAGGCAACATCCTAGTAAACCTCCTCTGTACCCTCTCCAATGCCTCCACATCTTTCTTATAATGTGGCGACCAGAACTGCACACAATACTCCAAGTGCGGCCGCACTAGAGTTTTGTACAGCTGCAACATGATGCTGCGGCTCCTAAATTCAATCCCCCTACCAATAAAAGCTAAGACTCCATAAGCCTTCTTAACAACTTTATCCACTTGACTGCCTACTTTCAGGGATCTATTGACACATACACCAAGATCCTTCTGTTCCTCAACACTATTAAGAGCCCTACCATTAGCCCTATACTCTACACATTTATTGTTCCTGCCAAAGTGCATTACCTCACACTTTTCCACATTAAACTCCATTTGCCACCTCTCGGCCCAGCTCTGCAACTTGTCCAAGTCACTCTGTAAACTAAAACACCCCTCTTCACTATCTACCACACCACCAACTTTAGTATCATCTGCAAATTTACTGATCCATCCCTCAATACCCTCATCCAGATCATTTATAAAAATTACAAACAGCAGGGGCCCCAAAACAGACCCCTGAGGCACACCACTCGTCACCGAACTCCACGATGAATATCTCCCATCAACCACCACCCTCTGTCTTCTATCTGCCAGCCAATTCCTAATCCAATTAGCTAAATCACCCTCTATTCCACACATCTGCATTTTCTGTAGAAGTCTTCCATGGGCCACCTTATCAAAAGCCTTACTAAAGTCCATATATACTACATCAACCGTATATATGGACTTTAATCTTGGTGTCATCAGTAAATTTACTAACCCATCCTTCAGCCCCCTCTTCCAAGTCATTGATAAAAATCACAAATAGCAGAGGACCCAGCACTGATCCCTGTGGTACACCCGCTGGGAACTGGCCTCCAGTCTGAAAATTTTCCCTCCATCACCACCCTCTGTCTTCTGTGAGAAGCCAGATACTTATCCAATCGGCCAAATTTCCTTCTATCCCACACCTCCTTACTTTCTTCATGAACCTACCATGGAGAACCTCATCAAACGTCTTACTAAAATCCATGTATATAATATCAACTGCTCTACCTTCATCGACACACTTAGTTTCCTCCTCAAAGAATTCAATCAAATTTGTGAGGCAGGACTTACCCCTCACAAAACTGTGTTGATTATCCCAGATTAAATTGCACCTTTCTAAATGGACATAAATCCTATCTCTCAGAACCCATTCCATTAACTTACTGACCACTGAAGTAAGACTAACTGGCCTATAATTACCAGGATCATTCCTATTTCCTTTCTTGAAGAGAGGAACAACATTCACCACTCTCCAGTCCTCTGGCCCCATGGACAGTGAGGACCCAAAGATCAAAGCTAAAGTCTCTGCAATCTCATCCCTTGCCTCTCAAAGTATCCTAGGATGTATCCCATCTGGCCCAGGGGACTTATCTACCCTCAGGTTTTTCAAAATTGCTAATACATCTTCCCTCAGAACATTTACCTCCTCCATCCTATCAGCCTGTATCACACACACATCCTCAGAAACATGGTCCCTCTCCTTAGTGAACACTGAACAAAAGTATTCATTCAACGCCTCTCCTGTCTCTTCTGACTCCAGGCACATTCCTATCCTTGACTGACCTTAACCTCACCCTGGTCATTCTTTTATTTCTCACATACGAGTAAAAAGCCTTGGGGTTTTCCTTTATCCAACTTGCCAAGGAATTCTCATGCCTCCTCCTAGCTCTCTAAGCACTTTCTTTAACTCATTCCTTGCTACCTTATAACCCTCAAGCGACCCAACTGAGCCTTGTTTTTTCATCTTTACATTTGGTTCCTTTTTCCTCTTGACAAGACATTCAATGTCCTTTGTGAACCATGGTTCCCTCATTCGGCCATTCCCTCCCTGCCTGACAAGGACATACCTATCAAGGACACGTGGTATTGTCCTTGTACGCCTCTATTAAATCACCCATCTCTACATGGTAACAAGTGTAATTGCCGGGATGTTATTAGGGCCCATTTCCTTTGCAATACCCAGTGCTTCCAGCCGTTTCCTGATATCATGTGGACTGAATCAGATTAGGTGGAGATTGACATGTGAGATACTGGAGACCTCTGGAGGAGGTCGAGATGGATTATCCATCCACTCCGCACTTCTGCGAATATTCCTGCCTTATCTTTTGCACTGATGTTCTGGGCTCCTCCATCATTGAGGATGGGGAGATTTGTGGAACCTCTTCCAGTGAATTGTTTAATTGTCCACCACCATTCATCACTGGGTGAGGAAGGACTGCAGAGCTTAGATCTGATCTGTTGGTTGTGGGATCATTCAGCTCTGTCTATCACTTGCTGTTTTGTCATTTGGCATGCGAATAATCCTGCATTGCAGCTTCAACAGTTTCATTTTTAGGAATGCCCGGTGCTGCTCCTGACGTGCCTTCCTGCCCTCTCCATTGAACCAGGATGGGTCCCCTGGCTTGTTGGTAATGGTTGAGTGGGGGATGTGCCAGGCCAGGAGGTTACAGATTGTGCTGGAGTACAATTTCACTGCTGGTGATGGCCCAGGGCACCTCATAGATGTTGAGTCTTGCATTGTTAGATCTGTTTGAAGTCTGTCCCATTTAGCGTGGTGATAGTGCCATTCAACCTGACACAGGTTATTCTCAATGCGAAGGTCGGACTGAATGTGTGATCAAGTTGCTTCCAGTATTAATCTCAGGATGATCTCTACAGTGGATCTCTGTCTAATCTCTTTCTCTTGTGTGATAGGGGATTCCTGGTGCCATGGGACTGAAAGGTGAAGAAGGTGATGAGGGGCCACAGGTAATGATACAACATCTGACTTTCCTGTGCATTTCTAATATCAGCAGCTGCTCTGAATAAAACTGCGCATGTTTCCAAAGAACAATTTCAGATATTAAAATACAGAGCATTGGATTGAAGAATGAGGCAAGATGATGGAACTTCAATAGTTTCCAAAAGGACCCAATAGCGCAGACACCCAGAATCAAGGGGGGAGTCGAGGAATGGAAGGTTGAGTGTTGGGGCTGGGGATAGTGGGGGGTTGGGGGTGGGAGAATGGAAGGTTGGGGATTAGGATGGGGATGTTGGTGGGACGTGAAGTGTCAAGAGGTGGGGTGGTGAGGAGTGGTGTGGAGTGGGAGTGGTGGGGGATGGATTGGGGGGTGAGGGGTGGTGGGGATGGATTGGGGGTGAGGGGTGGTGTGTGGTGGGAGTGGTGGGGGATGGATTGGGGGTTAGGGTGGTGTGGGGTGGAGTGGTGGGGGATGGATTGGGGGTTAGGGGTAGTGTGCGATGGGAGTGGTGGGGATGGATTGGGGGTTAGGGGTAGTGTGCGATGGGAGTGGTGGGGATGGATTGGGGTTAGGGGTGGTGTGGGTGGGAGTGGTGGGGATGGATTGGGGTTAGGGGTGGTGGTGGGGTGGGAGTGGTGGGATGGATTGGGGTTGGGGTGTGTGCGATGGGAGTGGTGGGGATGGATTGGGGGTTAGGGGTGTGGGGGGTGGGAGTGGTGGGGATGGATTGGGGGTTAGGGTGGTGTGGGGTGGGAGTGGTGGGGGATGGATTGAGGGTTAGGGTGGTGTGGGTGGAGTAGTGGGGGATGGATTGGGAGGTTAGGGTGGTGGTGTGTGGGGGTTAATTGGGGGTTAAGGGATGGTGTGGGTGGAGTGGTGGGGGATGGATTGGCTGTTAAGGGGTGGTGGGGATAGATTGGGGGTTAGGGGTGGTGGGGGATGGGAGTGGTGGGGATGGAGGTTAGGGGTGTGGGGGATGGAGTGGTGGGAGGATTGGGGGTTAGGGGTGGTGTGGGATGGGAGTGGTGGGGATGGATTGGGGGTTAGGGGTAGTCTCCATCATCTAGGGCACCTCCCAAATACAAGCTCCAAATACAAGGGGAAGAGCTGGTTTTATTGTTAGGATGTAGAGATGCTGGCGTTGGACTGGGGTAAACACAGTAAGAAGGCTGACAACACCAGGTTTAAATCCAACCAATTTATTTGATGGTAAACTCACTATCAAACTTCACTATCAAATAAATTGGTTGGATTTAAAACTGCTTTGTCAGACTTCTTACTGTATTTATTGTTTCAAGCAGAGAGCACAAAAGAAGGAAATTAAATCTTTATAAATCATTGGGTCAACCCCAGTTGGAGAATTGAATCCGGTTCTGGACTCCACACTTTAGAAAGGATATCAGAACCTTAGAGAAGGTATGCAGGATATTTACCAGAATGTTCCCAGGGATGTAATAACTGGAATTAGAAAATGGCTGAGGTATTGAACAGGTGTTTTGTGTCGGTTTTCACAGTGGAAAATACAAATAACATCAAAAATTGATGACAGGAAGACTATGGCAGGTGAGGACCTAAAAACTATCATTATCACAACAGAGATAGTGTTGGGCAAGTTAATGAACCTAAAGAAAGACAAATCTCCTGGTCCTGATGGAATACATTCCAGGGTAATAAACGAGATGGCGGGAGAAATAACAAATGCACTAATGATAATTTACCAAAATTCACTGGACTCTGAGGTGGTTCCCGCAGATTAGAAAACAGCAAATAGAACAATACAGCACAGAACAGGCCCTTCGGCCCTCGATGTTGTGCCGACCAAAATAAAAAGCAATGCCCCTCCTAACTAAACCATTCCCTTCTCATCCATATACTTATCAACTAACCTCTTAAACGCCACCAAACTTGGCGCATCTACAAAAGCTGCAGGCAGGGCATTCCACTCCCTAATCACTCTTTGAGTAAAGAACCTACCTCTGATATCCGTCCTATAACTCATACCCCTTAATCTAAAGTTGTGTCCCCTCGTGCTAGCCTTTTCCATCCTAGGAAAAAGGCTATCACTGTCCACCCTATCCAAACCTCTAATTATCTTATATGTATCAATAAGATCCCCCCTTAGCCGCCTCCTTTCTAACGAAAACAGCCTCAAATCCTTCAACCTCTCTTCATAGGACCTGCCCTCCATACCAGGCAACATCCTGGTAAACCTCCTCTGTACCCTCTCCAATGCCTCCACATCTTCTTATAATGTGGGGACCAGAACTGTACACAATACTCCAAGTGCGGCCGCACTAGAGTTTTGTACAGTTGCAACATGATGCTGCGGCTCCTAAATTCAATCCCCCTACAATAAAAGCTAAGACTCCATATGCCTTCTTAACAACTTTATCCACTTGACTGCCTACTTTCAGGGATCTATTGACACATACACCAAGATCCTTCTGTTCATCAACACTATTAAGAGCCCTACCATTAGCCCTATACTCTACACATTTATTGTTCATGCCAAAGTGCATTACCTCACACTTTTCCACATTAAACTCCATTTGCCACCTCTCGGCCCAGCTCTGCAACTTGTCCAAGTCACTCTGTAAACTAAAACACCCCTCTTCACTATCTACCACAACACCAACTTTAGTATCATCTGCAAATTTACTGATCCATCCCTCAATACCCTCATCCAGATCATTTATAAAAATTACAAACAGCAGGGGCCCCAAAACAGACCCCTGAGGCACACCACTCGTCACCGAACTCCACGATGAATATCTCACATCAACCACCACCCTCTGTCTTCTATCTGCCAGCCAATTCCTAATCCAATTAGCTAAATCACCCTCTATTCCACACATCTGCATTTTCTGTAGAAGTCTTCCATGGGCCACCTTATCAAACGCCTTACTAAAGTCTATATATACTACATCAACCGCCTTACCCCCATCCACCTCTCTGGTCACTTTCTCAAAAAACTCAATGAGGTTAGTAAGGCATGACATACCCTTCACGAAACCATGCTGACTATCCCCAATCAATTCATTTCTCTCCAAATAACTATAAATCCTATCCCTAATAATTCTCTCCAATACCTTGCCCACCACAGAAGTAAGACTCACTGGCCTATAATTCCCAGGAAGGTCTCTCTTCCCCTTCTGAAACAATGGGACCACATTCGCCATCCTCCAGTCCTCCGGAACCACACCCGTAACCAACGAGGACCTGAAGATCAGAGCCAGAGGCTCTGCAATCTCCTCTCTTGCCTCCCAGAGAATCCTAGGGTAAATCCCGTCCGGCCAAGGGGACTTATCCAACTTCAAACCCTCGAGAATTTCTAACACATCCTCCCTATCTACTACAATACTCCCCAATTTGCAACCCTGTACCTCAGTGCTCTCCACAGCTAAATTTCCAGCACTCTGCGTGAATACCGAAGAGAAATATTTATTCAGTGCCTCGCCAATCTCTTCAGGCTCCACGCACAACTTCCCACTGCTATCTATGACTGGCCCTAATCTGCCCTAACCAATCTTCTATTCTTAACATATCGAAAGAAAGCTTTAGGATTCTCCTTAATCCTATCAGCCAACATCTTCTCGTGTCCCCTCTTAGCTCTCCCCAATTCACTTTTTACCTCCTTCCTAGCTAATCTATAGCTATCCATTGCACTACCTGAGCCTTCAAGCCTCATCCTGACATAAGCCTCCTTTTTCTTCTTAACCAGCAAATCAACTCTTTTCGTACACCAAGGCTCTCTTACTCGTCCATTTCCTCCCTGCCTGACAGGGACATACTTATCAAGGACTCTCAGCAGCTGCTCCTTGAATAAGCACCACATTCCAGATGTACCCAGTCCCTGTAGTTCCCTAGTCCAATCTACGCACCCTAATTCTCTCCCGATGGCCTCATAATTACCCTTCCCCCAGCTATAACTACAGCCCCCAGCTTCATGCCTATCCCTGTCCATCACTAAGGTGAACGTAACCGAAATGTGACACGACTGTTTAAAAAAGGAGGTAAACAAAAGGCAGGGAACTATAGCCCGGTTAGTTTAACTTGTACAGTAGGGAAAATGCTTGAATCTATTATCAAGGATGAAATAGCAAGACATCTGGATACAAATTGTCCCATTGGTAAAACACAGCATGGGTTTGTGAAGGACAGGTCATTTTTAACTAATCTGGTGGAATTCTTTGAGAACATTACATGTGCAGTGGGCAATGGGGAACCTGTGAATGTGGTGTATCTGGATTTCCATTTGACAACGTGCTGTATAAAAGACTGCTACATAAGATAAAGGTGCACAGTGTTACGCGTAATGTATTAGCACGGATAGAGGATTGTTTAACTAACGGAAAACAAAGAGTGGGGATAAATGGGTGCTTTTCTGGTTGGCGAACAGTGACTAGTGATGTGCCTCAGGGATCAGTGTTGGGACCACAATTGATTACGAGTTACACAGATGATTTGGAGTTGGGGACCAAGTGTAGTGTGTCAAAATTCGCAGATGACACTAAGATGGGTGGAAGAGCAAAGTGTGCAGAAGACACTGAAATTCTGCAAAGGGATATAGATTATATGCAGCTGTATAAGGTGCTGGTGAGGCCACACCCGGAGTTACTGTGTACAGTTTTGGTCTCCTTACTTGAGAAAGGATATACTGGCACTGGAGGGGGTGCAGAGGAGATTCACTGGGTTGATTCCGGAGTTGAGAGGGTTGGTTTATAAAGAGAGACTGAGTGGACTGGAGCTATATTCATTGGAATTCAGAAGAATGAAGGGAGATCTTAGAGAAACATATAAGATTATGAAGGGAATAGAGAAGATAGAAGCAGGGAAGTTGTTTCCACTGGCAGGTGAAACTAGAACTAAGGGTAATAGCCTCAAAATAAGGGGGTGCAGATTTAGGACTGAGTTGAGGAGGAATTTCTTCACACAAAGGGTTGTGAATCTGTGGAATTCCCTGCCCAGTGAAGCAGTTGAGGCGACTCATTGAATGTTTTTAAGGCAAGGATAGATAAATTTTTGAACAGTAAAAGAATTAAGGGTTATGGTGAGCTGAGCTCAGTGGAGCTGAGTCCATGAAAAGATCAGCCATGATTTTATTGAATGGGGAAGCAGGCTCCAGGGGCCAGATGCCTACTCCTGCTCCTCATTCTTATATTCTTATGGGGGACTTCAGTGAATGCGGAGAGACTGGAGAAGCTGGGATTGTTCTCCTTAGAGCAGAGAAGGTTCAGAGAAGATTTAATGTAGAATATTACAGCACAGTACAGGTCCTTTGGCCCTCAATGTTGCGTATCAATTGAGCAGTTCCAAATCAGTAAGAGTTTTCCTAGAGTTATTAAACCATTGGTTAAGAGGAGGTCATTCAGCCCATCAAGCACATGCATACTCTGCGTCAAGCATTTTCATCAATCCCACTCCTGTGCCTATAGAACACAGAACGTAGAACATAGAACATTACAGCACAGAACAGGCCCTTCAGCCCTCGATGTTGCGCCGACCAATTAGGAAAAAGCAATGACCCTCTAACCTAAACCATTCCCTTCTCGTCCATAAACTTATCTACTAACCTCTTAAACGCCACCAAACTTGGCGCATCTACAACTGACGCAGGCAGGGCATTCCACTCCCGAACCACCCTTTGGGTAAAGAGCCTACCTCTGACATCCGTCCTATAACCACCACCCCTTAATTTAAAGCTATGTCCCCTCGTGCTAGCTTTCTCCATCCTAGAAAAAGGCTATCACTGTCCACCCTATCTAAACCTCTAATCATCTTATATGTTTCAATAAGGTCCCCTCTTAGCCGCCTCCTTTCTAACGAAAACAACCTCAAATCCCTCAGCCTCTCTTCATAAGACCTGCCCTCCATACAGGCAACATCCTGGTAAACCTCCTCTGTACCCTCTCCAATGCCTCCACATCTTTCTTATAATGCGGGGACCAGAACGGCACACAATACTCCAAGTGCGGCCGCACTAGAGTTTTGTACAGTTGCAACATGACGTTGCGGCTCCGAAATTCAATCCCCCTACCAATAAAAGCTAAGACTCCGTATGCTTCTTAACAACCTTATCGACTTGATTGCCAACTTTCAGGGATCTATTAACATATACACCAAGATCCCTCTGATCATCAACACTATTGAGAGTCCTACCATTAGCCCTATACTCTACACATTTGTTATTGCTGCCAAAGTGAATTACCTCACACTTTTCCACATTAAACTCCATTTGCCACCTCTCGGCCCAGCTCTGCAACTTGTCCAAGTCTCTCTGCAAACTAGAACACCCCTCTTCACTATCTACCACTCCTCCGACTTTGATGTCATCCGCAAATTTACTAATCCATCCTTCAATACCCTCATCCAGATCATTTATAAAAATTACAAACAGCAGGGGGCCCAAAACAGACCCCTGAGGCACACCACTCGTCACCGAACTCCACGATGAATATCTCCCATCAACCACCACCCTCTGTCTTCTATCTGCCAGCCAATTCCTAATCCATTTAGCTAAATCACCCTCTATTCCACACATCTGCATTTTCTGTAGAAGTCTTCCATGGGCCACCTTATCAAACGCTTTACTAAAGTCCATATATACTACATCAACCGCCTTACCCCCATCCACCTCTCTGGTCACTTTCTCAAAAAACTCAATGCGGTTAGTAAGGCATGACCTACCCTTCACGAAACCATGCTGACTATCCCCAATCAATTCATTTCTCTCTAAATAACTATAAATCCTACCCTAATAATTCTCTCCAATACCTTGCCCACAACAGAAGTAAGACTCACTGGCCTATAATTCCCTGGAAGGTCTCTCTTCCCCTTCTTGAACAATGGGACCACATTCGCTATCCTCCAGTCTTCCAGCACTATACCCGTAACCAACGACGACCTGAAGATCAGAGCCAGAGGCTCTGCAATCGCCTCTCTCGCCTCCCAAAGAATCCTAGGGTAAATCCCGTCCGGCCCAGGGGACTTATCTAACTTCAAACCCTCAAGAATATCTAGCACATCCTCCCTATCTACTTCAATACTTTCCAGTTTGCAACACTGTACCTCAGTGTTCTCCACAACTACATTTACATCTCCCTGCGTGAATACCGAAGAGAAATATTTATTCAGTGCCTCTCCAATCTCTTCAGGCTCCACGCACAACTTCCCACTGCTGTCTGACTGGCCCTAATCTTGCCCTAACCAATCTTCTATTCTTAACATATCGAAAGAAAGCTTTAGGATTCTCCTTAATCCTATCAGCCAACATCTTCTCGTGTCCCCTCTTAGCTCTCCTCAATTCACTTTTTACCTCCTTCCTAGCTAATCTATAGCTATCCATTGCACTACCTGAGCCTTCAAGCCTCATCCTGACATAAGCCTCCTTTTTCTTCTTAACCACAAATCAACTCTTTTCGTACACCAAGGCTCTCTTACTCGTCCATTTCCTCCCTGCCTGACAGGGACATACTTATCAAGGACTCGCAGCAGCTGCTCCTTGAATAAGCCCACATTCCAGATGTTCCAGTCCCTGTAGTTCCCTAGTCCAATCTATGCACCCTAATTCTCTCCTGATGGCCTCATAATTACCCTTCCCCCAGCTATAACTACAGCCCCAGCTTCATGCCTTCCCTGTCCATCACTAAGGTGACGTAACCGAATCTGACATCCGTCCTGAATAACCACCCCCCTTATTTAAAGCTATGTCTCCCTTGGTGCTAGCTTTCTCCATCCTAGGAAAAAAGGCTTTCACTGTCCCCACCCTTCTAAACACGTAATCATGCCTTATATGTTTCACTAGGTCTCCTCTTAGGCCGTCCTTCTTTCTAACGAAACACCTCAATACCTCAGCCTCATCCTCATAAGCCTGCCCTCCATACCATGCAACATCCTGTTAACCTCTCTCTGTACCCTCTCCAATGCCTCCACTCTTTCTTATAATGCGGGACCAACTGCACACATACTCCAAGGGTGGCCGCACTAGAGTTTTGTACAGTTTGGCAAGCATGCCTTTCGGCTCGAAATTCATCCCACTACCAATAAGAAAGCTAAGACTCCGTATCTTCTTAACACCATTATCGACTTGCTTGCCAACATTTCAGGGATCTATTAACATAATACACCAGGATCCCTTGATCATCAACACTATTGAGAGTCCTACCATTTAGCCGCTATACTCTACACATTTATTATTTCTGCTATATTGCTTACCTCCCTTTTCCACATTAAACTCCATTGCCACCTCTCGGCCAGCTGTGTCATCGTGTCCATCTCTCTGCAAACTATAACACCCCTCTTCACTATCTACACTTCTCCGCTTTGATGTCATCCGCAAATTTACTATCCAATCCTCAATACCCTCATCCGATCATTTATCAAAATTACAACAGCGGGGCCCCCAAAACACAGACCTCCTGAGGTACTCCACTTTTAACCGAACTCTCACGATGAATAATTTCCATCCACCGACACCCTAGAACATAGAACATTTACAGCGCAGAACAGGCCCTTCGGCCTTCGATGTTGCGCCGACCAATTAGGAAAAGCAAGACCCTCCAAACTAAACCATTCCCTTTCCACCATAAATTAATCACTAACCTCTAAACGCCACCAAACTTGGCGCATCTAAACTGCTGCAGGCAGGGCATTCCACCCTTACCACCCTCTGGGTAAAGAACCTACCTCTGATATCCGTCCTATAACATACCCTTAATTTAAGCTGTGGCCCTCGTGCTAGCTTTCTCCATCCTAGGAAAAAGGCTATCACTGTCACCCTATCTAAACCTCTAATCATCTTATGTGTCCCCTCTTAGCCGACTCTTTCTAACGAAAACAACCTCAAATCCTCAGCTCTCCTCATAAGACCTGCCTCCATACCAGGCAACATCCTGGTAAACCTCCCTGTACCCTCTCCAATGCCTCCACATCTTCTTATAATGCGGGGACCAGACTGCACACAATACTCCAAGTGCGGCCGCACTAGAGTTTGTACAATTGCAACATGACGTTGCGGCTCCGAAATTCAATCCCCTACCAATAAAGCTAAGACTCCATAGCTTCTTAACAACCTTACGACTTGAATGCCTACTTTCAGGGATCTATGCCAAATACACCAAGATCCCTCTGTTCATCAACACTATAAGTCCTACCATTAGCCCTATACTCTACACATTTATTATTCTGCCAAGTGCATTACCTCACACTTTTCCACATTAAACTCCATTTGCCACCTCTCGGCCCAGCTCTGCAACTTGTCCAAGTCTCTCTGCAAACTATAACACCCCTCTTCACTATCTACCACTCCCGACTTTGTGTCATCTGCAAATTTACTAATCCATCCTTCAATACCCTCATCCAGATCATTTATAAAAATTACAAACAGCAGGGGCCCCAAAACAGACCCCTGAGGTACACCACTTGTAACCGAACTCCACGATGAATAACTCCCATCAACCACCACCCTTCTCTATCTGCTAGCCAATTCCTAACCAATTAGCTAAATCACCCTCTATCCCATACATCTGCATTTTCTGCAGAAGCTTCCATGGGCCACCTTATCGAACGCCTTACTAAAGTCCATATATACACATCAACCGCCTTACCCCCATCCACCTCTGGTCACTTTTTCAAAAAACTCAATGAGGTTAGTAAGGCACGACCTACCCTTCACAAACCATGCTGACTATCCCCAATCAATTCATTTCTCTAAATAACTATAAATCCTATCCCTAATAATTCTCTCCAATACTTTGCCCACAACAGAAGTAAGACTCACTGGCCTATAATTCCCTGGAAAGTCTCTCTTCCCCTTCTTGAACAATGGGACCACATTCGCTATCCTCCAGTCCTCCAGCACTATACCCGTAACCAACGACGACCTGAAGATCAGAGCCAGAGGCTCTGCAATCGCCTCTCTCGCCTCCCAGAGAATCCTAGGGTAAATCCCGTCCGCCCAGGGGACTTATCTAACTTCAAACCCTCAAGAATATCTAGCACATCCTCCTTATCTACTTCAATACTTCCCAGTTTGCAACCCTGTATCCCAGTGTTCTCCACAACTACATTTACATCTCCCTGCATGAATACCAAAGAGAAATATTTATTCAGTACCTCTCCAATCTCTTCAGGCTCCATGCACAACTTCCCACTGCTGTCTATGACTGGCTCTAATCTTGCATTATCATCAAGCATTTCCATCAATCCTTTCTCAATTAAGGAGATCAAGACTGGACACAGTGACTCCAGGTGTGTGGTGTCACCAGCACCTTATACAGCTCGAGTCAATGTCTGCCTGTATGGAGTCTTCACGTTCTCCCGTGTCTGGGTGGGTTTCCTCCGGGCACTCCCACTTCCTCCGAAAGACATGCTGGATTGGGTGGATTGGTTGTCTGAATGTGCAGGATTACAGGGATAGTATAGAGGGAAGAGTCCTTGGTTAAATTAGTCCAACGTTATCTATATAACAATGGAAGATTAGCAGCAGGATGCCATTGATCCTTTGAATCTTTGCTGCCATTTGCTAGAATCGCAGCTGACTGGATTCTGGTCTTTAACTCCACTTTTCTGCTTTCCCCGATAACCCTGGATCCCCACACAGATTAAAAACCCGTCCAGCTCAATCTGCTCTGTGGGAGACAATCCCAAAATTTAACAACCACCTGACAGAAGACATTCCTTCTCATCTCCTTGTCTTTTATGGGATCCATTTCTTTTAAAACTACTTGTTTTGACATGTAAGTCTCTCTCATGAACACCCTCTCAGCAGTGAGCCTGTTCGCTACCTCAGAATCTTTCAGAACATAGAACATTACAGCACAGTACAGGCCCTTCGGCCCTCGATGTTGCGCCAACCAATGTAACCAATTTTATGATCCTCTATCCTAAACTATTCCAATATTATCCATATGCCTATCCACTGACCATTTGAACACCCTTAAAGTTGGCGAGTCCACAACTGCTGCAGGCAGGGCATTCCACGCCCTTACTACCCTCTGAGTAAAGAACCTATATCTGACATCTGTCCTATAACTATCACCCCTTAATTTAAAGCTGTGTCCCCTCATGCTAGCTTTCTCCATCCTAGGAAAAAGGCTATCACTGTCCACCCTATCTAAACCTCTAATCATCTTATATGATCACTTCTTCTTCGAAACTCCAATGAGGATCAGTCCACACTGCTCAGTGTTTTCTCACAAGACAACTCCTTTTCCTGCTTGATGCACCATGACACTCAGATCCATCTGCACCGCAGAGTTCTACAATCTCTCGCCATTTAATCAATCTGCCAGTTTTTTATTCTTCTTGCCAAGTGGACAAGTTCACCATTTCCCACATTAGTCCCACCTGTATTTTTTATCTATTATGTCTGTCCCTGTATAGAATCTTTGGCAGGGATTGTTTCCAATATCAGTGAAGGTCGATATGGGGCAGGAAATTTGTCAGTGAAGTTGCCAAAGTCAGTGGCAATTTTCTGCACTGAAGAGTCCGGGTTTTTGAAGTTGGGAGGTTGCACAATGTACTGCTGGCAGGGTGACCTCTGATTTGTCCATCCTGTCAACAAATCAGGCACCCAATAATCCAGGTGCCATTTTTAAAATCTGCCCCAGCGGCCAATCCACAAACAGGAAACAATCTTCTCCAATCCTGCACCTTCCTCCCAACCCTGGCACCACATTGGCACGAACCCAGCTCCACCCTGACAATACACTGCACCACTCTGTGTCCACCCTGCTACAATTTCAGCTCTAACATCACGATTTGATCTTCTAACTTTTATCATCAGTAAATATATCTACAATCTATTCCATCCCTTCATTCAACTCACTGATGGGAGTTGGGTAACTTGTTCATCTGTCACAGAAAGGTAACAAAGAAGTTAAATTTTTAAATTTGAAGTTTATTTATTAGTGTCACAGGTAAGACAGAGATTAACTGAAGTTGCTGTGAAATTCCCCTAGTCGCCACACTCCGGTGCCTGTTTGGGTACAGTGAGGGAGAATTTAGCATGGCCATCCCATCTTTCAGACTGTGGGAGGAAACTGGAGCAGCTGGAGGAAACCCGCACTGACACGAGGAGAATGTGCAAACTCCACACAGATAGTGACCCAAACCTGGAATCGAACCCGGGTCCCTGGCGCTCTGAGGTGCAGTGCTAATTAATTAAAGCAAGTAATTAGGAAGCAAAATACTATACTAGCCTTTATTGCAAGAGAATTGGAGTACAGAAATAGGAAATGTTGCTGCAGTTATATAGCACCTTGGTAAGTTTGCACCTGGAGTAGTGTGGACAGTTTTCGTTACCCTACCCAAGGAAGAAGATATCGACCAGAGAGTGAGTGAGCTCACGTTCACCAGACTGATTGTAGGATGATGCGACAGTTCAGTGAGGAGAGATGGAGGAGATGGGGCTTGTACTCTCCAGAGTTTAGAAAAATGAGAAGTGATCTCAGTGAAGTATAGATACAGGAAGGGTGTTGTCCCCTGGCTGGGGAAGTCAGGAACCAGGGGCACAATTACAGAATAAGGAACAACTCATTGCGGATAGAGATAGGGAGGAATTCCTTCTCTCAGAGGATGGGAATCTTTGGAATTCTCCATTCCAGAAGCTTGTAGATCCTCAGTTATTGAGTAGGTTCAAAGCCGAGGTCAATAGATTTCTGGATATCTACAACATTAAAGGATACGAGGAAGGTGCGGGAAGATTCTGTGGAGAGAGAAGATCAACAATCACCTGAAATAGCAGAGTGGACCCGAGGGGCTGAATGGCCTCCTCCTGTTTTCAAATTTTGATCTGACAGTGAGCTGTGATCTGGAATGTTCTGCCTGAAAGGGCGGTGGAAGCAGATTCAATAATAACTTTCAAAAGGAAATTGGAGAAATCATGGAAAAGGGAAAACTCAGGCATTGGAAAGAGCCAGGGCAGTGGGAATTATTGGATAACTCTTTCAAACTATTGGCACAGGTGCAATGTGTGGAATGGATGCCTTCTGTGTGATATCATTCTGGGTTTTAACTATCGTCCTTTTCTGAAGGAGTGAAGTTTGTTTCTAATCTGGAAGTTTGTGTTTCTCGATGTGACTGTGTGTGACCCTCACTCTGACCCCTCTGTGATTCAGGGTCCTCGAGGAATTCAAGGAGTTGTTGGAGCACCTGGAAAACCGGGGAAGAGGGTAAGTCTGGAGCAGATTCCCATTCTCCTCTTCACTTGTTTTCAATTTTTCTTTTTTTTTGGAAAATTCTGAAATGACAAATATCCTAAACTGGCGCCAATATTTGATCTGTAGTCGGATAAACTCAGAGAATTCTCATTTCCTCGGGTAGAGTTACACCTGCTTCAATTTCCTGATCTCCACTCACTGATCCCAGTTTCTTACTGAGTTCCCATTGTTTAGTCCCTGTTCCCATTCCCTGTTCCCATTCCCTGTTCCCATTCCCTGTTCCCATTCCCTGTTCCCATTCCCTGTTCCCATTCCCTGTTCCCATTCCCTGTTCCCTGTTCCCTCTCCGCCTGTTTTAACTCCCGCAGTCTTCGGCACACTGATGTTTTCTGATGGTCTTTTTTGATTTCCAGGGTCGTCCCGGTGCGGATGGGTCCCGGGGAATGCCGGGAGAACCTGGATCAAAGGCAAGTACAACAACAACCTGATGGTGGCTGAATCTTTGGAAGAATATTCATCAACATCAAGGTGCATTTATCCCACACCACGAATGTAATTAACATACCTGGAGCTTCCCAGACACCGAACAGGACTGGAGAGAAAATCCTGGTTAATGAAGTTGGTTTGAAGGACAGAGAGGGATGGAAGGAGAGAGGGGGAGGGATGGAGGGGAGAGGACTCACAGTTTCTCTCACTCTCACTCACACTCTCATACACTCATTCACTCTCACTCCCACGTTCCCACCCTTTCACTTCTCTCACTCTTTTTCACTCTCACCTTCTCGCTATCACACACTCATTCTCTCATTATCTCAGTGACCATTTCCCTCTCACACTCTCTCACTCTCACACTCTCTCACTCTCTCACTCTCTCACTCTCTCACTCTCTCACTCTCTCTCACTCTCTCTCACTCTCTCTCACTCTCTCTCTCTCTCTCACTCTCTCTCACTCTCTCTCACTCTCTCTCACTCTCTCTCACTCTCTCACTCACTCTCTCCACTCTCACATCTCACTCTCCTCCTCACTCTCACCTCTCACACTCACTCTCACTCTCCTCTCACTCTCTCCACTCTCTTCTTCACCCTCTCACACTCTCTCTCACTCTCTCTCACTCTCTCACACTCTCACACTCTCTCACTCTCTCTCACTCTCTCTCACTCTCTCTCACTCTCTCACACTCTCACACTCTCACTCTCTCTCACTCTCTCACACTCTCACACTCTCTCACTCTCTCTCACTCTCTCTCACTCTCTCTCACCCTCTCTCACTCTCTCACTCTCTCTCACTCTCTCTCACCCTCTCACCCTCTCACTCACTCACACTCTCTCACTCTCTCACTCTCTCACTCTCTCACTCTCTCACTCTCTCACTCTCTCACTCTCACCCTCGCACCCTCGCACCCTTGCACCCTCGCACCCTCACTCTCTCACTCTCTCACTCTCTCACTCTCTCATCTCACACCCACTCGCACCCTCGCACCCTCGCACCCTCGCACCCTCGCACCCTCGCACCCTCGCACCCTCACTCTCTCACTCTCTCACTCTCTCACTCTCTCACTCGCACTCACACTCGCACTCACTCTCGCACTCACTCTCTCTCACTCTCTCTCACTCTCTCTCACTCTCTCTCACTCTCTCTCACTCTCTCTCACACTCATAATCACAGTCTCACTCTCTCACACTCACTCTCTCACTCTCGCACACTCACACTCTCTCGCTCTCATGGTCTCACACTCTCATGGTCTCACACTCTCACACTCTCACACTCTCACACTCTCTCACTCTCTCATTCTCTCATTCTCTCACTCTCTCACACTCTCACTTTCTCACTCTCTCACTCTCTCACACCCCCCTCACACTCTCACCCTCTCACACTCTCACACTCTCACACTTCACACTCTCACACTCACACTCTCTCTCTCACACTCACACCCTCTCACACTCACTCTCACTCTCACACTCTCACTCTCACACTCTCACACTCACACTCACACTCACACTCTCTATCTCTCACACTCTAACCCTCTCACTCTCACTCTCACACTCTCACTCTCACACTCTCACTCTCACACTCTCACACTCACTCTCTCACACTCACTTTCTCACTCTCACACTCACTCTCTCACTCTCTCTCACTCTCTCTCACTCTCTCTCACTCTCTCTCACTCTCTCTCACTCTCTCTCACTCTCACACTCACACTCTCTCTCTCTCACACTCCAACCCTCTCACACTCAATCTCACTCTCTCACTCCTCACACTCTCACTCTCTCACTCTCTCACTCTCTCACTCTCTCACTCTCTCACCTCTCACACTCTCAACTCTCTCACTCCTCACCTCTCACACTCTCACTCTCACACTCTTCACACTCTCACACTCACACTCACACTCTCTACCTCCACACTCAAACCCTCTCACCTCACTCTCTCACTCTCTCACTCTCTCACTCTCTCACTCTCACACTCTCACACTCTCACACACTCTCCTCTCACTCTCTACTCTCACACTCTCACACTCTCACACTCTCACACTCTCACACTCTCACACCTCACCTCTCTCCTCCACACTCTCACACTCTCACACTCTCACACTCTCAATATCACACTCTCACACTCACACTCACACTCTCTATCTCACACACTCAAACCCTCTCACACTCAATCTCACACTCTCACACTCTCTCACTCTCTCACTCTCTCACTCTCTCACTCTCTCACTCTCTCACTCTCACACTCTCTCACTCTCTCACTCTCACTCACTCTCTCACTCTCACACTTCTCTCACACTCTCACTCTCACACTCTCACATTCTCACACTCTCACACTCTCTCACTCTCACTCTCACTCTCTCATTCTCTATCTCTCACACTCACACTCTCTCACACTGTCTCTCACTCTCTCACTCTCTCACTCTCTCACTCTCTCACTCTCTCACTCTCTCACTCTCTCACTCTCTCACTCTCTCACTCTCTCACTCTCTCACTCTCTCACTCTCTCACTCTCTCACTCTCTCACTCTCTCACTCTCTCTCTCTCTCACTCTCTCACTCTCTCACTCTCTCACTCTCTCACTCTCTCACTCTCTCACTCTCTCACTCTCTCACTCTCACTCTCTCATTCTCTATCTCTTACACTCACACTCTCTCACACTGTCTCTCACGCTCTCACGCTCTCACTCTCTCATTCTCTCACACTCACACTCTCTCATTCTCTCATTCTCACACTCTCACTCTCACACTCTCTCATTCTCACACTCACTCTCTCACTCTCTCACTCTCTCACTCTCACTCTCTCACTCCTCACTCTCTCACTCTCCACTCTCACCTCTCACACTCTCACATCTCACACTCTCACACTCTCACACTCTCACACTCTCACTTTCTCACTCTCACACTCTCTCACACTCTCTCACTCTCTCACACTCACACTCTCTCACACTCACACTCTCTCACACTCACACTCTCTCACTCTCACACTCTCTCACTCTCTCACTCTCTCACTCTCTCATTCTCTCACTCTCTCATTCTCACACTCTCACACTCTCACACTCTCACACTCTCACTCTCACACTCTCTCTCTCACACTCTCTCACTCTCTCACTCTCATCACTTCTCATCTCTCTCTCACTCTCTCACTCTCTCACTCTCTCACTCTCTCACTCTCTCACTCTCTCACACTCACCCTCTCTCACACACTCTCACTCTCACTCTCTCACTCACTCTCTGACTCTCACACTCCCATACTCTCACTCTCACACTCTCACACTCACTCTGTCACTCTGTCACTCTTCACTCTCACACTCTCACACACTCTCACACACTCTCACACACTCTCACACACTCTCACACACTCTCACACACTCTCACACACTCTCACACACCCTCACACACCCTCACACACCCTCTCACACTCTCACACACTCACACACTCTCACACACTCTCACACACTCTCACACACTCTCACACACTCACACACTCTCACACACACTCACACACTCTCACACACACTCACACACACTCACACACTCTCACACACTCTCACACACTCTCTCTCGCACTCTCTCGCTCTCACACTCTCTCACACTCTCTCACACTCTCTCACACTCTCTCACACTCTCTCACTCTCTCACTCTCTCTCACTCTCTCACTCTCTCTCACTCTCTCACTCTCTCACTCTCTCACTCTCTCACTCTCTCACTCTCTCACTCACACTCTCTATCTCACACACTGAAACCCTCTCACACTCACTCTCACTCTCTCACACTCTCACTCTCATTCTCTCATTCTCTCACACTCACAGTCTCACACTCTCACTCACACTCTCTCACACTCTCTCCCTCTCTCCCTCTCTCCCTCTCTCCCTCTCTCCCTCTCTCACTCAGACTCTCTATCTCTCACACTCAAACCCTCTCACACTCACTCTCACTCACTCTCACTCACTCTCACTCACTCTCACTCACTCTCACTCACTCACTCTCACTCACTCTCATCACTCACTCTCACTCACTCCACTCTCACTCACTCTCACTCACTCACTCTCTCACTCACTCACTCTCACTCTCTCACTCTCTCACTCTCTCACACTCACCCTCTCTCACACACTCTCACTCTCACTCTCTCACTCACTCTCTCACTCTCACACTCCCATACTCTCACTCTCACACTCTCACACTCACTCTCTCACTCTTCACTCTCTCACTCTCACACTCTCACTCACTCTCACACACTCTCACTCACTCTCACACACTCTCACACACTCTCACACACTCTCACTCACTCTCACACACCCTCACACACCCTCACACACCCTCTCACACTCTCACACACTCACACACTCTCTCACACTCTCACACACTCTCACACACTCTCACACACTCACACACTCTCACACACACTCACACACTCTCACACACACTCACACACACTCACACACTCTCACACACTCTCACACACTCTCTCTCGCACTCTCTCGCTCTCACACTCTCTCACACTCTCTCACACTCTCTCACACTCTCTCACACTCTCTCTCACTCTCTCACTCTCTCACTCTCTCACTCTCTCTCACTCTCTCACTCTCTCACTCTCTCACTCTCTCACTCTCTCACTCACACTCTCTATCTCACACACTGAAACCCTCTCACACTCACTCTCACTCTCTCACACTCTCACTCTCATTCTCTCATTCTCTCACACTCACAGTCTCACACTCTCACTCACACTCTCTCACACTCTCTCCCTCTCTCCCTCTCTCCCTCTCTCCCTCTCTCCCTCTCTCACTCAGACTCTCTATCTCTCACACTCAAACCCTCTCACACTCACTCTCACTCACTCTCACTCACTCTCACTCACTCTCACTCACTCTCACTCACTCACTCT
>JAGIQG010000009.1:1070613-1140613 GCA_024679065.1 Sphyrna mokarran | reverse complement strand
CCTCTCTCTCACTCTCTCTCACTCTCTCTCACTCACTCTCACTCTCTCTCACTCTCTCTCACTCTCTCTCACTCTCTCTCACTCTCTCTCACTCTTCTCACTCTCACTCACTCTCACTCACTCTCATCACTCACTCTCCTCACTACCTCTCACCTCTCACTCTCCTCTCTCCACTCTCTCTCACTCTCTCACTCTCTCTCACTCTCCACTCTCACTCTCTCTCACTCTCTCTCACTCTCTCTCACTCACTCTTCTCACTCTCTCCTCACTCTCACTCACTCTCTCTCACTCTCTCTCACTCTCTCTCACTCTCTCTCACTCTCTCTCACTCTCTCTCACTCACTCTCACTCTCTCTCACTCTCTCTCACTCTCTCTCACTCTCTCTCACTCTCTCTCACTCTCTCTCACTCTCTCTCACTCTCTCTCACTCTCTCTCACTCTCTCTCACTCTCTCTCACTCTCTCTCACTCTCACTCACTCTCACTCACTCTCACTCACTCACTCTCTCACTACCTCTCACTCTCACTCTCTCACACTCTCTCTCACTCTCTCTCTCTCTCTCACTCCACTCTCTCACTCTCTCTCTCTCACTCTCACTCACTCTCCTCACTCTCTCTCACTCTCCTCTCACTCTCTCTCACTCTCTCTCACTCTCTCTCTCACCTCTCACTCTCTCTCACTCTCTCACTCTCTCTCACTCTCTCTCACTCTCTCTCACTCTCTCTCACTCTCACTCACTCTCACTCACCTCACTCTCTCACTACCTCTCACTCTCACTCTCTCACTCTCTCATCCTCTCACACTCTCTCTCACTCTCACTCACTCTCACTTCTCTCTCACTCTCTCTCACTCCTCTCTCACTCTCTCTCACACTCTCTCTCACTCTCACTCACTCTCTCTCACTCTCCTCACTCTCTCTCACTCTCTCTCACTCACTCTCTCACTCTCTCTCACTCTCTTCACTCTCTCTCACTCTCTCTCACTCTCTCTCACTCTCTCTCACTCTCTCTCACTCTCTCTCACTCTCTCTCACTACCTCTCACTTCTCACTCACTCTCACTCACTCTCACACTCTCTCTCACTCTCTCTCACTCTCCTCACTCTCTCTCTCTCTCTCTCACTCTCTCTCTCTCTCTCACTCTCTCACTTCTCTCACTCACTCTCTCTCTCACTCTCTCTCTCTCTCTGTCTCTCTCTCTCTCTCTCTCTCTCACACTCTCTCTCTCTCACTCACTCTCTCACTCACTCTCTCACTCACTCTCTCTCATTCTCTCTCACTCTCACTCCTCTTTTCCTGTACGGATTTCAATTTGAGTCTCTCAGGCTGATTCTCCATTTCCATGCTGGTTATAATTGCTGTGTTTTCTTTTCAGGGTGATCGGGGTTTTGACGGATTGCCAGGCCTTCCTGGTGTGAAAGGTAACCGGGTAAGGTTTACAATCCATTCCACTTCGCTTCACTCAGCAGAACTATCCTCAGTCCCCAGGATTGGAGCGCTGTGTAAAATAGTCTTTAAAATACGAGCACAATACTGCAGATACTGGAAATTGAAATAGAGATAGGAATTGCTGGATAATCTCAGCAGGTCAGGAAGTCCAAACTAACTCTTTGGAATTAGAACAAAGAACATAGAACATTACAGCACAGAACAGGCCCTTCGGCCTTCGATGTTGCGCCGAACAATATAAAAAGCAATGCCCCTCCAAACTAAACCATTCCCTTCTCTTCAGTGGATTGGATTCAGTGAGTTTGTCTGAGAGTTCCTGTACTCACTGCAATAGCTGTAAGATTGAAATTCACTTCAACAATTCAGTTGAAGTAGTGAGAGGAAAATCAGAACACAAACTCATAACAAATGGTCGCAGGAGTTGGTGATGCACTCCCTCCATTTGTCAGTAAGACTGGGGAGGGTCCATGGTGATCTCAATTCTCCTTTCCTTTCTGTTTCCCATACTCCTTCATTCCCTCCAATCAAATCTCTGTCTAACCCAACCTTGACTATATTCACTGGCCCAATCGCTACTGGCCCCTGGGGAAGAGAATTCCAGTAAGAAGTCTCACAACATCAGGTTAAAGTCCAACCAGTTTATTTGACGGTAAATTCGCAAGTTTTCGGAAACGCTATTCCTTCGTCAGGTATGTGGCAGGTTCTGATCAGAGAAGGGCAAATAAAGACACACACAGTTTACAAATTACAGATTAGAATGTGAGTCTTTACAGCTAATCTACTATTCCAGTCTCAAAGATGCAAACAGTATGAGTGGAGATAGCATTAAGCACAGGTTAAAGAGATGTGTATTGTCACCAGACAGGACAGTAAGTGAGATTTTACAAGTCCAGGCAAGTCATAGGGGTTACAAATAGTGCGACATGAACCCCAAATCCCGGTTGAGGCTGTCCTCGTGTGTGTGGAAGTTGGCTATCAGTCTCTGCTCAGCGATGCTGCACTGTCGTGTGTTGTGTCTACATCATGAAGATAATTCCACACAGTAATGGCCCACTGTGAGAAGAGATTTCTCTTCATTTCTGTCTGACTTGGGGACCCGCTGATTTTAAACTCCCTCATTCTAGATTCCCCATAAGGGAAACTTTCTTTCAACTTCCGCCTTGCCAATCCCCTCGGAATTTCTCAATCAGAACACTTTGCATTTTTCTAAATTTCAGTATCAGTCCAACTCGCACAACCTTTTCTCAGACACTAATTCCCTCGTCCCAGGAATCAGCCTGTGAACCTTCCCTGAACCATTTCCAATGTATATCCTCCCTTATGCTAGGAGGTTGGAAGTGTACACAGTCTGCTGGACATGGTTTATCGACATGCCACAGAGTGTCTGTTTTGATTCTGCATCCTCCTTCCTGTACACCATTCCATTTCCCCCAGGGTCCTTAGCTCTACCTACATGCTAACCTTTTACGATCCATGTACTGGGACACCCAGGTCCCTCTGTATCTCAGTTCTGCAATCTTTCTCCTTTTCTATTCTTTCTGCCAATGGACTCCTCATATTGTCCAACTTTATTCTCAAATGCTGTATTTTTGCCAATCGCTGCCTGCATTTATAAACTTTTTGATGCCTCCACATGATTTGCTTTCTGAATGTGATATTATCAGCAGCTGCAATGCAGTCAATCCCTTTCTCCTGGTCACTCATTTAAGGCAGGGTTTTTCACCAGTGGATTTGCTGCTCCTGATGAACCTTCCCCCCGTCCTCTCTGAAGATTTCCCAGTGTCCAGGGCGGTGCAATAGGCTGATCCCATCACTGGCCAATAGCGAGCAGCCTCTGGTCCCTGAACTGATGAATCTCCGAGCTCGGCTCTGACCCCTGGAAACTTCCCATGTTACAGTTCATCGATCAGAAAATGACCCATTCGCCCAACACTCCTTCCTGTTTATCAGTCAATCTCTGTCTGCGTTGCTCAGTCATCTCCATAAACCTTTATTATGCAGAGACTCTGCTGAATGCCTTTCCAAAAGCCAAACATACTGTGAGGGGATTTTCGATTCTTTCCTGACAGTGGGATCTTCCAGTCCTGCTGAAGTCAGCCCCCTCTCCTCCCCATTCCAGGCGGTGAGATGGGTGAGCCACACGGTATGATATAGATATTATCAGCATTGATAGCCAATGGAAAGCCCACTGTGCTGCTGGGATACAGACCGTGTGGGGCTGGGCGGGCATTCCCCTTTATCTATCTGGCTTGTTACACACTCAAAGAGCTTTAATCATCCATTTGTGAAACCTAACCTTCTCTGCACACAGTCAGCCTGTGATTTGTGAATTTTCTGCTAAAACTGCCTCCTAATGACTATCGCTACACAAACTGCTCCCCAGTTTCTCGCTCTTCCTTCCTGAATACGGGAGTTATTTTCATGGTTTCGGATTAACCGAGAGCTTCCCAGAATATTGGGAATTTTGGAAAATTCTAACCAACCCACACACTATGTTTCAAAGTGCTTTTTGAAAGTGTTAATGGATAACAATTGACACCAAACCAGCTGGAAAGTACAACAGTGACACAAAACAATGTCAATGAGTTATTTTATAAGGAATGGTAAAGGAGCAGAGTAAAGGTGGACAGATAAACAGGATTAGGGAATTCATTCCGAAATTTAGGGACCTACCTTGCTCAGATTTCAGGCAGCTGAAGGCATGGGAACAAATTCTGGATGTCCAAACTGCTGGAATTCACAGAGTTCAGGGATTTGAGAAGGTTTTGGAGCTGGAGGAGATTACAGAGATATTCATATCAAAATCTGAAAACCGTCTATCAGATCAGCCTATAATATTTCAGGGAATACGAGCCTCCTTTAGAACCATAGAACATTACAGCTCAGAAACAGGCCTTTTGGCCCTCCTTGTCTGTGCTGAACCATTTTTCTTCCCACTGACCTGCACCTGAACCATATCCCTCCACACCCCTCTCATCCATGGACCTTTGTAAGTTTTTCTTAAATGTTCAAAGTGACCCTGCATTTACCACTTCATTGAGCAGCTCATTCCACGTTCCCACTGCTCTCTGTGAAGAAGCCCTCCCTAATATTCCCTTTAAACTTTTCTCCTTTCACCTTTAACCCATGCCCTCTGGTTTTTTTCCCCCTAGCCTCCGTGAAAAAAGCCTGCTTGCATTCACTCTATCTACACCCATCAAAATCTTATACACCTCGATCAAATCTCTCCCCATTCTTCTACACTCCAAGGAATAAAGTCTGAACATACTCAACCTTTCTCTGATACTCAGTTTCTCAAATTCTGGCAATATCCTTGTGAACCTTCTCTGTACTCTGTCATTATTAATATCCTTCCTGTAATTAGGTGACCAAAACTGCACACAATACTCTAAATTCAGCCTCACCAATGTCTTATACAACCTCACCATAACATTCCAACTCTTATACTCAATACTTTGATTTATAAATGCCAATGTTCCAAAAGCATTCTTTACATCCCTATCTACCTGTGATGTTACTTTTAGGGAATTATGTATCTGTATTGCCAGATCCCTCTGTTCTACTGCACTCTTCAGTGTCCTATCATTTACCTTGGATGTTCTAACTTGGTTTGTCCTTCCAAAGTGCATTTGTCTGCATTAAACTCCATCTGCCATTTTTCAGCCCATTTTTCTAGTTCCAGATCCCGCTGCAACCTTTGAAAACCTTCCTCACTGTCCACCACATCTCCAATCTTTGTATTATCAGCACATTTGCTGATCCAATTTACCACATTATCATCCAGATCATTGATATAGATGGCAAACAACAATGGACCCAACACCGATCCCTGTGGCACACCACTAGTCACAGGCCTCCACTCAGAGAAGCAATCCTCTACTACCACTCATTGGCTTCTCCAATGAGCCAGTGTCTAATCCAATTTACTATCTCTCCATGTATACCTAGCGACTGAATCTTCCTAACTAACCTCCCATGCGGGACTTGTCAAAGGCCTTACTGAAATCATGTAGACAATATCCACTGCCTTCCCTTCATCCACTTTCCAGGTAACCTCCTTGAAAAACTCTACTAGGTTGGTTAAATATGACCTACCATGCACAAAGCCATGTTGACTCTCCCTAATAAGTCCCTGTCTATCCGAGTACTTGTAGATCCTATCTCTTAGTACTCCTTCCAATAATTTACCTACTACGATGTCAAAGTTACTGGCCTATAATTTCCCGGATTACTTTTTAAGTCTTTTTTAAGCAGCAGAACAACATGAGCTATTCTCCAATCATCTGACATCTCACTCGTGGACACTGACATTTTAAATATATCTGCCAGGGCCCTTGCAATTTCAACACTAGCCTCCTTCAAGTCCACGGGAATACACTGTCCAGTCCTGGGGATTTATCTACTCTGATTTGCCTGAAGACAGTGAGCACCTCCTCCCCTTTAATCTGTATAAGTTCCACAACCTCCCTACTTACATAGAACATAGAACAAACAGCACAAACAGGCCCTTCGACCCACAAGTTGTGCCGATCATACCCATACCTACAAGACCATAGAACTATCTATAACTCCCAATCCCATTAAATCCCATGTACTCATTCAGAAGTCTTTTAAAAGATCCCAGTGAGTTTGCCTCTACCACCACCAACAGCAGCCGATTCCACTCACTCACCACCCTCTTGAGTGAAAAACTTACGCCTGATTTGTTTGCCTTATTTCTGTAGACTCCATGCCAGTTTCCTTAGTAAGTACGGATGCAAAAGAAACCCATTTAATATCCCCCCATTATGTAATTTCTCTACACAATCTAACCCCAAGGATGCACTCTTTCCAAGGCCACTGTCAGAGGTGAAACAGTCAGCTGTACAAAGTGCTTCAGATATGGTTGCCAGAAATGTGTGAAACTGCAGCGAGATTTCCTTCCCCAAATAACTGATTTCTTGAATTATGAAGACTAACTTTCCATTGGCCTTTTACGTTATTTTTGGACCTGCCTAATTTTATTGAACTCTGTAAATAAATCCTAGGTCTCTCCTGATCCCTCAGTGTGAGTGGGGAGAGGGTTAAGCACAGGTTACAGAGATGTGTATTGTCTCAGCGGGACAGTTAGCGAGATGTTGCAAACCCAGGCAAGTTATGGGGATTACAGATAGTGTGAGATGAACCCAAGATCCCTGGTGAGTCCGTCCTCATGTGTCCTCTCTCCACTCACATTGTCCGTACCTTTAAAATTTGATTACCTGTAAAGACTCACATTCCAACCATTATTCTGTAAATTGAGTTTGTTTCTTTATATATCCTATTTGTGAATAGAACTCTCACTTTCCTGACAAAGGAGCAGCGCTCCAAAATCTAGCGGCTTTTGCTACCAAATAAACCTATTGGACTTTAACCTGGTGTTGTAAGACTTCTCACTGTGTTCACCCCAGTCCAACACCAGCATCTCCACATCATGGCTACCCTTCTTAAACAGAGGAACAATGTTGGCTATTCTTCAATCCTCTGGTTTCTGATGACTAACAGGATATAAAGATTTTGGCCAAAACCTGAGCAATTTCTTCCTTTGCTGCTTCAGGTTTGGAAGCCTGTTCCTCTCAGCTGGGCCTCCTGGAGAGCACGAGAGGGATTAAAGAATTTGTGTTTGTACTGGCTGGAGTTTATGAGGATGAGAGGGGATCTGATTGAGGGATATAAAATTTTAAAAAGGATTGATAAAGTAAATGTAGACCAAACATTTCCCTGTGTGGGGCAATCTGGAACAAGGGGTCACAGATATAGAGTGAGAGGCAGCAGATTTAACACTGAGATGGGGAGGAATTACATCTCGCAGAGGGTGCTGAATTTGTGGAACTCACTGAGCCATCACGTGAATCATTGAATGGTTTCAAGAGGGAGATAGATATATTCCTAATTTACAAAAAGGGATAAGGGTAAATAGGGAACAGGGGGGAGGTGGATCAGGGAGAGATGAGGGAGAGATGAGGGAGAGATGAGGGAGAGATGAGGGAGAGATGAGGGAGAGATGAGGGAGAGATCAGCTACGATCTGATTGATTAACGGAGCAGCTGGAAGGGCTGAATTTGCCGATTCCTCCTAATTCCAGTGTTCCTCCCAGACACAGATCCCCACCCTCACCCCTCACCCTCCCAGACACCGATCCCCACCCCTCACCCTCCCAGACACCGATCCCCACCCTCACCCCTCACCCTCCCAGACACCGATCCCCACCCTCACCCCTCACCCTCCCAGACACCGATCCCCACCCCTCACCCTCCCAGACACCGATCCCCACCCCTCACCCTCCCAGACACCGATCCCCACCCTCACCCCTCACTGGGTGAGGCTGACAAATGGATGCTGAAAGTTTCTGTGAGGGATAATGAGATAGATGCTCCTTCTTGTGCCAGAGAGGGAAACAGAGATTGAAATGCCTCAGATGGGACTTTCTTGTGAAGGGTTGGACATTTTATTAAAAGGAAAATTGACTCCAGAGGTGAGAGCAATTTTCATGCAAACTCTGACTGATTTGCCGATATCACAGTGTTGTAATTCATGGAATATCATTGGCCTCCTGTCAAATGCTAGCCTTACTGTTTATCTCTCTCCCTCTCTCTCTCTCTCTTTCTATCTATCTATCTATCTGTCTATCTCTCCACCACCAATCGTATCAATTGATGGGAAATATTCAACCTGGAGTGCAGTTACAAGTGGTGTACCTCAAGGATCTGTTTTGGGGTCACTGCTGTTTGTCATTTTTATAAATGACCTAGATGAGGGTGTAGAGGGTTGGATTAGTAAATTTGCTGACGATACCAAAGTGGGGGGAGTTGTAGACAGCGAGGATGGATGTTACAGTTTGCAGAGGGACATAGATAGGTTGCAGAGCTGGGCCGTGAGGTGGCAAATGGAATTCAATACGGATAAGTGTGAGGTGATTCACTTTGGTAGGAATAACAGGCATATGAAATATAGGGCTAATGGAAGGACCCTTAATAGTGTTGTCGAGCAGAGGGATCTTGGGGTACAAGTACATAGCTCTTTGAAAGTTGGCACCCAGGTTGATAAAGTTGTTAAGAAGGCGTACGGTGTGTTAGCTTTTATTGGTAGAGGGATTGAATTTAGGAGCCGTGAGGTTATGTTACAACTGTACAAAACTCTGGTGCGGCCGCACTTGGAGTATTGCGTACTGTTCTGGTCGCCGCATTATAAGAAAGATGTGGAAGCATTGGAAAGGGTGCAGAGGAGGTTTACCAGGATGTTGCCTGGTATGGTGGGAAGGCCTTATGAGGAAAGGCTGAGGGACCTGAGGTTATTTTCATTAGAGAGAAGAAGGTTACGCGGTGACCTAATTGAGGCGTATAAGATGATCAAAGGACTGGATAGGGTGGATAGTGAGAGCCTTTTTCCTCGGATGGTGATGACCAACACGAGGGGACATAACTTTAAATTAAGAGGTGGTAGTTATAGGACGGATGTCAGAGGCAGGTTCTTTACACAGAGGGTGGTGAGGGCGTGGAATGCCCTGCCTGCAGCAGTTGTGGACTCGCCTACTTTGGGGGCATTCAAATGTTCGGTGGATAGGCATATGGATGATATTGGAATAGTTTAGGTTACAGGGTCCACTGGCCGGCACAACATCGAGGGCTGAAGGGCCTGTACTGTGCTGTAATGTTCTATGTTCTATCAATTAGAATTTGCTGAGTTAAGTTGAAGCCACATTTTCACCAGCCCATCAACAGCACCTTCCAAATCTGTGACCTTTACTATTCCATTGGACAAGAGCAGCAGATACCTGGGAACACCACTACCTGGAGGTTCCCTCTGAGTCACTCACCATCCTGACCTGGAAATATATCGCCGTTCCTCCACTGCTGCTGGGTCAGAACCCTCCTGGCTAACCCTGAGAGAACACCCTTCATCCTGAAGTTACTTCAGTGTTCGATCATGGTGTGCTATACTACCCAATCTGGCTTCATCCCAGAGCTTCTTCCCAGGGAGAAACGCTTGACTCTCAGATTCTGGACAGGAGGGTGGGTAACCAGAGGGACACAGATTGAAGAGAATCAGGAAAAGAACCAGAGGGGGAGATGAGGGGAATTTATTTGACACAGTGAGTTCCTGTGATCTGGAATGTTCTGCCTGAAAGGGCGGTGGGAGCAGATTCAATAATAACTTTCAAAAGGAATTTGGAGAGAGAGTTGAAGGGGTAATGTTTGCAGATACAGAGAAAGAGCCGGGGGAGTGGGACTAATTGGAGAGCTGGTTCATTAAAACAGCACAGATACAATGGGCCAAATGGCCCCTTTCTGTCCTGGAAGGTTCTCTGATGGATTTCACTATACCCCAGGACAGGGGCATTCAGAGATACAACACTGTACACTTTCTGAATGACATTCTGCAGTAAACACAGGTGGGATTTTCTATGATTCCTTCGAGCTATTTTCATGTGTTTTTTGCAAGTGTTCAGTGATTGGTTTCTGGCTGCAGTTGGGAGATGGAAGCAGTGAGTTGAATGTGTATCTATGTGTTTTCACAGGGGGATTCTGGAGCACAAGGTCCACCCGGATCCCCGGGGGACGATGGGGAAAGGGTCAGTATTCCGTCTGTTGATTTAATCTCACACCATTCAGAATCTGACTGGTTCACTCCTCACTTACTTTGCTTTTCACTTACGTTGCTTTTCCTCTCATCACTGAGTTTCTTCAATCTTTCATCTTTTTCAGGGTGATGATGGAGAGATCGGCCCACGAGGATTGCCTGGTGAAGCTGTAAGTTACTCATTCTGGAATCATCTGCTTCCAAAACCATTCTTCCCAGGTGGCTGGACAAGGCTGTGTAAAGAACAATAGCATTCCTGGGTTTGGAAGTTGTTTCCACTGGTGGGTGAAACTAGAACTAGGGGGCAGAGCCTCAAAATAAGGGGAAGCAGATTTAGGACTGAGTTGAGGAGGAACTTCTTCACACAAAGGGTTGGGAATCTGTGGAATTCCCTGCCCAGTGAAGCAGTTGAGGCTCCCTCATTGAATGTTTTTAAGGCAAGGATAGATAAATTTTTGAACAATAAAGGAATTAAAGGTTATGGTGAGCGGGTGGGTAAGTGGAGCTGAGTCCATGAAAAGATCAGCCAGGATCTTATTGAATGGCGGAGCAGGATCGAGGGGCCGAATGGCCAACTCCTGCTCCTGTTTCTTATATTCTTATGTTTATAAATCATTAGTTAAACCTCCACACCAAGATTGTTTGCTATGGAAAGGGATGGTTTTGAATTTAGTTTTGATAATGAAACTGGGCAGATGGAAGGGGTATCATTGAGAGAATATTCTGGTAATAGTGATCCAAATTCAGTTAGAATTAGTGTAATTACAAAATGAACAAGGAAAAGTAAATGTTGATGATGGGAAAAACCACTTCATTGAAAAATAATCTGGATCGAGTATCATAGGGAGAGGTTAGTCAGTCAGAGCAGTTTGAGGCATTGAGGAGGAGACCAAAGAGGCTTCGGAAAAGGAAGGAATTCCCAAATCCAACCCTTATGAATATCATTGGCTCATAGACCGGAGCTTGTGTCAGATACAGAACTTCCAGTAATACGGAAAACCACCAGGGATGTAAACGAGGTTAAAGGTCATTCATTGTTAGAAGAAGCAGAGCAGTTGGTGGTTTCTTTCCTGTTGTGATCTGAAGGCCACTGGAAGCGGATTCAATAACTTTCCAAAGGGAATTGGAGAAATGCTGGAAGATTTGCAGGACATTGGGAAAATGCAGGATAATAACGTTACGTGAGATTGGATTGATGGAGTTGGGAAACAGAGTGTGGAGATAAACGTGACAGTGAATGATGGATTATCACAGGAATCAGATAGTCAGGATTCAGTGGGAATGTAAAACACAGGGCTTAGGATAAGGGGCTGGACATTGGGACTGAGATAAGGAAAAATTATTTCCTTTAAAAGATTGTGAATCTTTGAAATTCTGTCATCCCAGAGGCTTGGGGGAACTCCAGCATTGAATATACTTAAGATGGAAATCAATTGATTTTTGACTACTTAGAAAATTGAGGGTATGAGTAGCAAGCCGGAAGGTGGAATTTGAGAGAAGTTGAATGGTCAACGTCTTTATGTTTCAATGAGTGGGAATAATTTGATAGTATTGAAATAGCAGAAACACAATGGGCTGAATGGCCTCCTGTGCCATAACAGGGATCTTCCACCATGAAACTTTTATTGTAGTTTCACAACGTTAACCGGAGGTCACATCTGAGCAGCTCAGATGAGGGCAATGCATTTGACATTAATTATTTGAGCTTCAGCAAGTTTTTTGACAAAGTCCTTTATAATGTTTAAGTAGGCTTTAAATGTTCATTTGTGATGCTAAGGCAAACAGAACTATGACCTAAGTGCCAGGCAACCGATTAGAACAGTTGGATAGTTTGCCTTTGACTGGTGCAGGGAGATGGGCTGAATGGCCTTTATCTGTGATAAGGGAGAGCCTCGCTCATCCTGAAACTATAAAATCCCACCTAAGGTCAACGGAGCTCCTCACACTCCGCTCCTCACACTCCACCCCTCACTCGTTCCGATTCCCGCCGCAGGTAGAGTAGTAAAATTCCAGCCAATGACTCTTTGACTTTGCCTCATTTCATTGAGATTCTCATCAAATATTCTATATCTCTGTTCTATTTCACTCTACAGGGACCAAGGGGACTTCTTGGACCTCGTGGATCTCCAGGCCCCCCAGGACAACCCGTACGTTCCAGCAGCTTGTTCAAAACCTTCCTCTTTTCATTGTTTCATTCCATTTTTACCGAGTAAATTAATTTAAAGCAACCCTTAAAAGAACCAGGGGGGAGTTGAGGGGAATTTATTTGACACAGTGAGTTGTTGTGATCTGGAATGTGCTGCCTGAAAGGGCGGTGGAAGCAGATTCAATAATAACTTTCAAAAAGAAGTTGGAGAAATACTGGAAAAGGGGGAAATTTGCAGAGATACAGGGAGAGAGGCGGGGGAGTGGAACTAATTGGAGAGACAGTATAGACACACACACAGTGACACAGTGGGTTAGCTCTGCTGCCTCACAACGCCAGGGACCCGGGTTCGATTCCTGGCTTGGGTCGCTGTCTGTGTGGAGTCTGCACATTCTCCTGTGTCTGCGTGGGTTTCCTCCGGATGCTCCAGTTTCCTCCCACAGCTGGAAGATGTGTTGGTTAGGTTGGATTGGCCGTGCTAAATTCTCCCTCAGTGTAACCCAAACAGGTGCCAGTTTGTGCTGACTAGGGGAATTTTCACAATGACTCCATTGCAGTGGTAACGTAAACCTTACTTGTGACACTAATAAATAAACATAAAACTTTGAAAATGATGGGCTGAATGCTGAGATTTTTTGATTTTAGGAAACTCAAATCTTCCATTTTAATCTATAACAGTCAGTGTAAATGTTCCACGCTTCGCATAAATAACAATAACACGGGGGCAATGAGAGAAATATTTGTTGAATTAGAAATACTTTTTAAAATTTTACCTTTTTAGGGTGCTACAGGCTTGGATGGACCCCAAGGTTCAAAAGGAAATATGGTGAGTAAAGATTAAACTGCAGAATGTTCGATCACTAACTATCCTATTAATGTACGAGTGTGTTATTCACTATCAGTTAGTGTGTGTATGCGTGTAGGTGAGTCGGTGTACGTGTATATATGTGTGTGCTCACATATCTGTCTGTGTGTATATGTATGTGTGAGTGTATGTGCTTGTATGTATGTGTGGGTTGGTGCGTGTTTGAATGTGTGTGCAAATGCATGTATATCTGTGTGTGAGTGTGTCCATGGGATGTGGGCATCACTGGCTACACCAGCATTTATTGCCCACTCCTAGTTGCCCCTTGAGAAAGTGGCGGTGAGCTCCCTTCTTGAATCGCTGCAATCCACGTGGTGTAGGTACACCCACGGTGCTGTTAGAAAACAAGTTTGACTGGCTGACAGTGAAGGAACGGTGATATATTTCCAAGTTAAGATGATGAGTGACTTGGAGGGGAACCTCCAGGCTGTGATGTTCCCAGGTATCTGCTGCCCTTGTCCTTCTAGATGGTGCTGGTTGTGGGTTTGGAAAGTGTTGTCGAAGGAACCTTGGTGATTGGCTGCAGTGCATCTTGTGTGTCGGTTCAATACAATATCATTGTTTGAGTCAAAGATCTAAATGCTTTGTATATCAACAGTCCATGGAGGAGGGGATTGATCCTTGCTGATCATTGTTCATCACCAATTGGATAAGTCATTCAGTCTGTGATCAAGTGATCACAAGGTGCCAATATCCCAGAGGAAGAAGATTCATGTCTCAGTCCTAATGCAACCTGATTGAAGAAAGGAATTCCAAACACTGACCAGAACCATCTGGAAAATCCTCACTTATCCAATTCAATTTCCGATGAGTGGAAGCAGTTCCAGCCGTGGTCAGGATCTAAATTCCTTCCAGACCATTGAAACTTATTGTCACCAGCACTACTTCAATAAAAAAGATGCTGCACTGGATGACTTACACCAACATCAGCAGCTTCCATTCTCAACCAGAACAACCCAACGCCCTGAGTCAAGGAGACAACATTCCAGCAGCTCGAAGCTGATTTCCCTAGAGTTCACCTGACAAAGAGCAGAGCCTCAAAAGCTTGTGAGTTCACTATCAGATAAATCGGTTGGACTTAAACCTGGTGTCAGACTTCTTACTGTCCCAAAGACAAACCCGGAATATCACAGCATCATAGACTCATACAGTGCATTCAGCCCATCGAGTCCCACCGACACCAGAAACACCTGAACTCCCTCCTAATCCCCACCTGCCAGCACTGGGGCCATAGCTCTTAATGTTATGATGTGCCAAGTGCTCATCCAGGTACATTTTAAAGGATGTGAGGCATCCCACCTCCACCACCCTCCCAGGCAGCGCATTCCAGACCCTTACCACCCTCTGGGTAAAAAGGTTTTTTGTCACATTCCCCTAAACCTCCTGTCCCTCACCTTGAGCCCATGTCCCCTCATGACTGACCCTTCAGCTAAGGGGAACAGCTGCTCCTTATCCACTCTGTCCGTGTCTCTCATAATCTTGTACACCTCGATCAGATCCCCTTCAGTCTTCTCTGCTCCAGTGAAAACAGCCCAAGCCTATCCAACCTCTCTTTATAATTTAAACACTCCATCCCAGGCAGCATTCTGGTGAATCCCCTCTGCACCCCCTCCAGTACAATCACATCCTTCCGATAATGTGGTGACCAGAACTGCATACAGTGCTCTAGTTGTGGCCTCACCAGAATTTGACACAACTCCAACATCACTTCCCTGCTTTTGTAATCTCTGCTTCGATTGATAAAGACAAGTGATACCCTTTGAATATGGAGAAGAATCTTGGAAAAGAGCCCTAAACATCCAATATTTTACCATCAGGAAATGTGAGGCTTTTTTGAAACTGCCAGAACCATCTTCAGACTGAGTTCAAATGGACAAAGGTCCGTTTGCCCGCAGAAGGTGTTTCTCTTTGAATGGGTGGCAGTCCCAATTTCTGGAACTCATTGGTTGTAACTCTCTTCTTGAAGGGCAATAAATCATGTTACAAATCTGTTGAGACTTTTCCCTCTTGTTCAGAGTTGGGAAAATCCGATGCATAGAACATAGAACATAGAACATTACAGCGCAGAAGAGGCCCTTCGGCCTTCAATGTTGCGCCGACCAATTAGGAACAAGCAGTGAATCTCTAACCTAAACCATTCCCTTTTCATCCATAAAATTGGTGCACATTCCCTTGAATTGACTACTTCCAGAGACTGAGGAAATCCTCCCAGATACAGTTCGATTTCAGATCTTCCAGAGGAACTGGGGACATAATCCTCACTGCCAGAAAACTCCAAAAAAAATGTCCCAGTTGACAGCAAGAACTCTGCTTTCATCGACTGAACCAATACACTGCGTGAGCTTCTGTGGATTCTACTCCAAAGGTTTGGATATCCAAGAGACTTCTTTACAATCCAGCAACTGCTCGATGGCCAAACTGACTTGGTAGGAAATCAGAAAAAGATTCCTTTAAAATTCCAAATCACACAAACAAGTATTTGAATCCCAAAACTGTACAAACTGCCAGTGACGATTCAACTCTTCAAAAATCAACCGCCCTCTGGTGTCAGGATTCAATACTGTCGTCAACAAAAACAGAAAATGCTGGAAAATCTCAGCAGGTCTGACAATATCTGTGGGAAGAGAATAGAGCCAATGTTTCAAGTCTGGAAAACCTTTCATCAGCCAAAGAATGTCTAGATGGAAACCTCTTTAACCTCAGCTGCCTCTGTGTCAAAACTAAACTGACCGTCGAAGATAGACATCAGTCCAAAGATGTGTGAGTCAGGTGGATTGGCCAAGCTAAATTGACCCTTGTGTCAGGAGGATTGACGGTAAATATGTGGTGTTCCAGGGATAGGGTCTGGGTGGGATTGTAGTCGGTGTAGACTCGATGGGCTGAAGGGCCTCCTTCTGCACTGAAGGGATTCTATGATTCTTTGATTTGCAGTTTGTGGGTGACTGCAGTGTTGCTGTCTTTCTGCACCAGATTCTTAAACACCCCCTCAGTGTATTTTGCATAAACAGTCTGTCCTCAGACTCAGTCAGCTGAATATTTCACCACCTTATATATTGGACAATGAATAATGTATTGGTGAGTGTGTGTGTGTGTGTATTTGTGTGTGTGTGTGTGAGTGAGTGTGTGTGTGTATGTGTGTGTGTGTGTGTGAGTGTGTATGTGTGTGTGTGTGAGTGTGTGTGTATTTGTGTGTGTGTGTGTGAGTGAGTGTGTGTGTGTATGTGTGTGTGTGTGTGTGTGTGAGTGTGTGTGTGAGTGTGTGTGAGTGAGTGATGGGTGTATGAGAGTGTGTTTGTCTGTGTGTGGGTTTGGATGTGTGTATATGTGTGTGTAGATGGGTGTATGGCGGTGGGTATGGTGTGTGGGTATGTGTGTGGGGGTGGGTATGGGTGTGGGTGTATGTGTGTGTGGGTGTGTGTGTGTGTGTGGGGTGTGTATGGTGCTGGTTGTGGGTGTGGGTGTGTGTGTGTGTGGGGGTGGGGGTGTGTGTATGGTGCTGGGTGTGGTGTGGGGATGTGTGTGGGGGGTGGGGGGTGTGCGGGGTGTGTGTGTGTGCGGGGTTGTGTGTATGTGCGGGGGTGGTGTGTATGTGCGGGGGTGTGTATGGTGCTGGGTGTGGGTATGGGTGTGCGGGTGTGTGTGTGCATGGGGGGTGTGTGTGGGTGTTGTGGTGTGTGTGTGTTTGTGTGTGGAGGGTGTGTGTGTGTTTGGGGGGGGTGTGTGTGGGGGGGGTGTGTGTGGGGGGGGGGGTGTGTGCGTGTGTATGGGGGGGGGGGGGTGTGGTGTGAGTGGGGATGTGTGTGTGTGTGTTCTCATCATTCTCTCCTACTGTCCGTCTCTCTCATACTCTCAGTCACTCTTACTCCTTCTTACTCACTCTCTTTGTCTCTCTCTCTCTAAACCTGTTTTTCCTCTCTCGCTCACTCCCTCTCTCTCTCTCTAACTCTCTCTTTCTCACTCATTCTCTCACCCCCCCTCTCTCTCTCTCTCCGCAGGGGCCTCAGGGGGAGCCAGGCCCAGCGGGCCAGCAGGGAATCCCAGGACCACAGGTAAGTTAGAGGCTGAGAGGGCAGATTGTGTGTATGGCAGCAAGGGGGTGGGGAGGGGGGGCAGTAAGATTGGAGCAGGGGAAAGAGGGGAACAGTGAGAGGAAAAGGGAGTCTGGAAAGAGGGGAGGATAGAGGGGGAGGTTGTGTAGGGAGTGGAGGAGCAAGAGAAGTGTGATGTTATGTTTAGTTTGAAGAGGAGAGGTAATTGAAGAGGTTGGAAGGGAGTGGGTGGTGTAGGGGTTATTTGGGTGTTGCAGAGGTTAGTTTGGGAGGGGGGTTGGAAGGTAGGATATATGGGGTGTTGAAGGAGGGCAGGTTGGTGCAAAAGATTAAACCTCATGGGATACAAGAGAGGTGACTAGCTGGGTGGAGAACTGACTTGGCCACAGGAGACAGAGGGTAGCAATGGAAGGGTCTTTTTCCAGCTGGAGGTCTGTGAACAGTGGTGTTCCGTAGGGCTCTGTACTGGGACCTCTGCTATTTGTGATATATATAAATGATCTGGAAGAAGGTGTAACCGGTGTGATCAGTAAGTTTGCGGATGACACGAAGATGGCTGGACTTGCGGATAGCAATGAACATTGTCGGAGAATACAGCAGGATATAGATAGGCTGGAAAATAGGCTGGAGAGATGGAATTTAATCCAGATTAATGTAAAGTGATGCATTTTGGTAGAACTAATGTAGGGGGGAGCTATACAATAAATGGCAGAACCACCAAGAGTATAGACACACAGAGGGACCTGGGTGTGCAAGTCCACAGATCCTTGAAGGTGGCAGCATGGGTGGAGAAAGTGGTGAAGAAGGCATATGGCATGCTTGCCTTTATAGGACGGGTATAGAGTATAAAAGTTGGCGTCTAATGTTACAGCTGTACGGGACGTTGGTTAGGTCACATTTGGAGTACTGCATCCAGTTCTGGTCACCACACTATCAGAAGGACGTGAAGGTTTTAGAGAGAGTGCAGAGAAGGTTTACCAGGATGTTGCCTGGTATGGAGGGTCTTAGCTATGAGGAGAAACTGGGGTTGTTCTCCCTGGAAAGATGAAAGATGAGGGGAGACCTAATAGAGGCGTATAAAATTATGAAGGGTATAGACAGGGTGAACAGTGGGAAACTTGTTCCCAGGTCAGAGGTGACAAACACAAGGGGTCACAGGTTCAAGGTGAGAGCGGCAAAGTTCAACACAGATGTCAGAGGGGCGTATTTTACACAGAGGGTGGTGGGAACCTGGAATGCACTGCCAAGCAGGGTGGGGGAGGCGGACACGCTGGGATCATTTAAGACTTATGTGGATAGTCACATGAACAGACTGGGAATGGAGGGATACAAATGAATGGTCTAGTTGGACCAATGGTCGGTGCAGGGCTGAAGGGCCTGTTTCCTGTGCTGTATTGTTCTTTGTTCCTTGTTTGAGGGGTTTGATTAAGGGGTTGGGAGGGGCAGGGGGCTGGGTGGTGGTGGTGGGGGGGAGAGGGGGGAGGTTGGTAAGGGCAGTTGGTTGAACAAAGAACAGAGAAAATTACAGCACAGAAACAGGCCCTTTGGCCCCTCCAAGCCTGTACTGACCATGCTACCTGATTGAACTAAACCCCCTACCCTTCTCAGGACCATATCCCTCTATTCCCACCCTGTTCATGTACTTGTCCAGACGCCCCCCAGAACTCATTATCGTATCTGCTTCCTCCCCAGCGAATCCCAACCAGGGAAGTGGGTGGTTGGGGTTTAGGAGGAGGTGGTGTAGGAGAGTTTCAAGTGGGGTGCGAGGAGGAGGTGGTTCACAATGGGAGAGTGGGCAATTGGAGGGGGTTTGGAGGGGAATGGTGTTGGGGGGGAATTTGAGGAGAGTGCGCGGTCAGTGGGGCTGTGGGAGCAGGTGGTTGCAGGAGTTGGAGGGTTAGGGTTAGGTGGTGTAGGGAGGGGGGAGGTGTAGGGACGGTTTGGGGGAGCAATGTAGAGGAGTTCTGGGGGAAGTGGGTGGTTGGAGGGTGGTAGCTGGTTATGGGAGAGTTTGGGGAGACCCGGGTGGAGTTGGGGGGGTGGCTAGTTGGGGGTTTGGGGAGGAGTGGGCAGTTGGATGGGTGGGGGGTTTTTGGTGGGAGAGGGTGGTTGAAGAGGGGATGGTAGCTGGTTGCAGGGGGTTTGATGAGAGCAGGTGGTTGGGGGGTGGCTGGTTGTGGAGGGTTTTGGTGGGGAGCAGGTGAGGTTGGGAGGTGGATGGTTGTGGGGGATGTGAGGGGAGTGGATGGTTGGGGGGGATGGCTGTTTGTGGGGGGGTTGGTGGGAGCAGGCTGTTGGATGGGGGCGGCTGTGGGGGTTTTCGGGGGAGCAGGCGGTTGGACGGGGAGGCTGTGGGAGTTTTCGGCAGAGTGGTGTGGGGGAGTGGGTGGTTGTGGGGGGTTTCGGGGGGAGCAGGCGATTGGATGGGGGGGGTTGTGTGGGAGGTTTCGGGGGGAGCGGGCGGTTGGACGGGGGGGCTGTGGGGGGTTTTCGGGTGGAGCGGGCGGTTGGAGGGGGTTTCGGGGGAGCGGGCGTTGGACGGGGTGCTGTGGGGGTTTTTGGAGGGAGGGGGCGGTTGGACGGAAAGGGGCTGTGGGGGGTTTTTGGGGGAGCGGGCGGTTGGACGGGGGGTTGTGGGGTTTTTGGGGGAGCGGGTGGTTGGAGGGGGTTTTTCGGGGGAGCGGGCGGTTGGACGGGGGTGCTGTGGGAGGTTTTTGGGGAGCAGGCAGTTGGAATGTGGGGGGTTTTGGGGGGTTTCTGGAGGAGCAGGCAGTTGGATGGGTCTGTGGGGGGTTTTCAGGGGGAGTGGGCGGTTGGGGGGGGATTGTGGGGGGTTTTCGAGTTGGACGGGGTGGGGGGTTCTTGGGGGAGCGGGCGGTTGGGGTGGGGGGCTGTGGGGGGTTTTTGGGGAGCGGGCGGTTGGATGGGGGGGATTGTGGGTGGTTTTCGGGGGCAGCGGGCAGTTGGACAGTGGGTGGGGGGTTTTCGGGGGAGTGGGCGTTGGACAGTGGGGCTGTGGGGGTTTTCGGGGGAGTGGGCGGTTGGACAGTGGGGCTGTGGGGGTTTTCGGGGGGAGCGGGCGGTTGGACAGTGGGCTGTGGGGGGTTTTCGGGGGAGCGGGCGGTTGGACAGTGGGGCTGTGGGGGGTTTTCGGGGGAGCGGGCGTGGGGCTGTGGGGGATTTTTGGGGCAGCGGGCGGTTGGACAGTGGGGCTGTGGGGGGTTTTCGGGGGAAGCGGGCGGTTGGAGGGGGTTTTGAGGGAGCGGGTGGTTGGTGGCGGCTGTGGGGGAATTTTCAGGGGGAGTGGGCGGTTGGAGAGGGGTGCTGTGGGAATTTTCGGGGGGAGCGGGCGGTTGGAAGGGGGTTTTGAGGGAGCGGGCGGTTGGTGGCGGCTGTGGGGAATTTTCGGGGGAAGCGGGCGGTTGGAGAGGGGGGCTGTGGGGAATTTTCGGGGGGACCGGGCGGTTGGACAGTGAGCTTTGCTGCCTACAGGCGTGTGGGAAGCTCTCAATCGTGTTTGGAATATTAATAAGTGAGGACCACCTGCGGGGATTTGTGAGAAGGATGAGGTTCCTCCTGGAAATCTGTTCCAGTCCAGCTTTGCTGCAGCACCGTTCCCTCCTTCCCAACTTTAATGAAACTAAAAGTCAGACAGTGAAGATTTATTGAAAGTGGTTGGGTTCCAGTTTATTTCTTCAGGAGGAAATCCCTTCCCTTCCCTTCCCTGAAATGAATGTGGGTCTGAAATGATCGGAAAAGTTTCTCTCTCTGCCTCACTCTCTCTCTCTCTCTCTCTACACGCAGGGTCTCCCCGGCCCACAAGGTACAATCGGACCTCCTGGAGCAAAGGTAAGTCTTAAATAGAAGCAGAAGCGATTTCAGGATCAGTCTGCTTTTGTTGGGATTCCCTGAGAGTTGGAATTTTCTTGCAGTTTTTGTGATTTGTGATATTTGATTGTGATTTTATTTGGTTTTCAAGGGGCCTCAGGGTAAGGCTGGGTTGCCAGGCCTGGCAGGAGCTGATGGGCCTCCGGTAAGTCAACAACTCCTCTTATTACTGACTAAAGAATCTCCTTACTTTCCTTTTGCAAAACGTCAGTGGATTTTAAAACCATCCACTTTAATGATAAAAATTCTGATCAAATCAGAGTGCTTTAGTCTGAATTAAGCACCTCCTCTGTTTGGAGAACATATCCTTTAATTTATTTTGTGACAGGGACACCCGGGGAAAGAAGGACCATCTGGGGAGAAAGGTGCACAGGTAAGATTCACATCACTCATCAGTTCCCCAAATTCATTGCCATGCCCACTGCACATTTGAAGAGATTTGACAGTCTCCTTTGCTAATTTCTATTTTCAGGGGTCATCAGGCCCACAAGGTCCAATCGGCTATCCAGGACCACGAGGAGTGAAGGTAAATCTGACCCAAGGCTCTCTTTGGTTTTAAGAAGCTGGATTTCTTTATAAGCCTCGAATCTCACGCTGCTGCCTCTGTTTGTGTTTGGGACAGGGTGCTGACGGAGTCCGCGGCCTCAAAGGTGGAAAAGGAGAGAAGGTAAAAATTCTACTGATTCAAATGATGATTTTTCCCATTTAATATTTAGCTTCATTTATCAGGATCTTTATCTTGTTTTGCATTGGACGAAACACAGCAAGTGAATCCTTTAGAAAATAAATTACATTTTGCATTAATGAACCCATCACTAACGTCCTTTAGGAAGGAAATCCGCCATCCTTACCCAGTCTGGCCTATGTGTGATTTCAGAGACACAGTAATGTGATTAACCCTCAATAGGCCTCAGGCACCCAGGGATGGGGAATACATTCTGGCCAGGCAGCAACACCCGTGTCCCACAAATGAATAAAAACGAAATTCTAATTGGACGAGACCCTCAATGGTAAAGCTGATATTGCCCATCGCTAACCTGCCTGAAACAGCGTCTGTCTCTGTGAATTTCAGTCTTTCACTGCAGCACAAGGATCTGAGGCCAGGAGGGAGAGGAGGGAAATTCTCTTTACAGAGGAAGGGCAGCAGGAGGTCACCTCACTATACAGCGTCATCTCCATCTGCCTTCAATTCTTCATTCTCTCTCCTGCTCCTGCTGATGAGGTGTCCTCCTCCTGGATCGCAGCATCCTCAAGGTTCACACCTCCCTGGAGAACCTCCTTATAGAAAAGGCAGCAGATCAGTGCAATGAATGAGACCCTTGGTGGAGGGGAGTGTGGGACAGCAGACCCAGTGCTCCCTGATCCTGCCTTGCCCCTTAAGTAATGTTCCAAATGGATCCAGTTGGGTGAAGAGGGATCAGTTACCAGAATGATGCTTTGGTGATGCAGTCGGCTACGCATTGCTGCAGAGATCCGCATTGACAAGGACACAGATGGCTGTTACCCTCTGACTGGACAGTTACAGTCTCCCATGGTTCCAATGCCTGTGCAATGTCAGGAAGACAGTCACCCCTTGGTAAAGATCTCACCGCTGACTCCTCCAGGATGTGTGATTGGCTGCTACGGCTTTCATTTCAAATTTTTATGCCCTATAAATATTGAAAACATTTTTGCAAAGGTTTTTAAACTCTTCTTGTTCCCATGTAAATCTGAAATTTACATTTCAGATGTAAATTTCAGATCCACATCTGAAATGTGGAGCTTATTCAAGGAGCAGCTGCTGCGAGTCCTTGATAAGTATGTCCCTTTGGAGAGGGTACAGAGGAGGTTTACCAGGATGTTGCCTGGTATGGAGGGCATGTCTTATGAGGAGAGGCTGAGGGATTTGAGGTTGTTTTTGTTAGAAAGGAGGAGGCTAAGAGGGGACCTAATCGAAACATATAAGATGATTCGAGGTTTAGATAGGGTGGACAGTGATAGCCTTTTTCCTAGGATGGAGAAAGCTAGCACGAGGGGACACAGCTTTAAATTAAGGGGTGATAGTTATAGGATGGATATCAGAGGCAGGTTCTTTACCCAAAGGGTGGTTCGGGAGTGGAATGCCCTGCCTGCAGCAGTTGTAGATGCGCCAAGTTTGGTGGCGTTTAAGAGGTTAGTTGATAAGTATATGGAAGAGAAGGGAATGGTTTAGTTTGGAGGGGCATTGCTTTTTATATTGGTCGGCGCAACATCGAAGGCCGAAGGGCCTGTTCTGTGCTGTAATGTTCTATGTCCCTGTCAGGCAAGGAAGAAATGGTCGAGTAAGGGAACCTTGGTGTACAAAAAAAGTTAATTCGCTGGTTAAAAGGAAAAAGGAGGCTTATGTCAGGATGAGGCTTGAAGGCTCGGTTAGTGCAATGGATAGCTATAGATTAGCCAGGAGGGAGCTAAAGAGTGAGTTGAGGAGAGCTAAGAGGGGACACGAGAAGACTTTGGCTGATAGGATTAAGGAGAATCCTAAAGCTTTCTTTAGATATGTTAAGAATAGAAGATTGGTTAGGGCAAGATTAGGGCCAGTCAGAGACAGCAGTGGGAAGTTGTGCGTGGAGCCTGAAGAGATTGGAGAGGCACTGAATAAATATTTCTCTTCGGTATTCACGCAGGGAGATGTAAATGTAGTTGTGGAGAACACTGAGGTACAGGGTTGCAAACTGGAAAGTATTGAAGTAGATAGGGAGGATGTGCTAGATATTCTTGAGGGTTTGAAGTTAGATAAGTCCCCTGGGCCGGATGGGATTTACCCTAGGACTCTCTGGGAGGTGAGAGAGGCGATTGCAGAGCCTCTGGTTCTGATCTTCAGGTCGTCGTTGGTTAAGGGTATAGTTCCGGAAGACTGGAGGATAGCGAATGTGGTCCCATTGTTCAAGAAGGGGAAGAGAGACTTTCCAGGGAATTACAGGCCAGTGAGTCTTATTTCTGTTGTGGGTAAAGTATTAGAGAGAATTATTAGGGTTAGAATTTATAGTTATTTAGAGAGAAATGAATTGATTGGGGATAGTCAGCATGGTTTTGTGAAGGGTAGGTCGTGCCTTACTAACCTTATTGAGTTTTTGAAAAAGTGACCAAAGAGGTGGATGGGGGTAAGGCGGTTGATGTGGTATATATGGACTTTAGTAAGGTGTTCGATAAGGTGTCCCATGGAAGGCTTCTGCAGAAAATGCAGATGTATGGGATAGAGGGTGATTTAGCTAATTGGATTAGGAATTGGCTAGCAGATAGAAGACAGAGGGTGGTGGTTGATGGGAGATATTCATCGTGGAGTTTGGTGACAAGTGGTGTACCTCAGGGGTCTGTTTTGGGGCCCATGCTGTTTGTAATTTTTATAAATGATCTGGATGAGGGTATTGATGGATGGATTAGTAAATTTGCAGATGACACTAAAGTCGGTGGAATGGTAGATAGTGAAGAGGGGTGTTATAGTTTGCAGAGAGACTTGGACAAGTTGCAGAGCTGGGCTGAGAGGTGGCAAATGGAGTTTAATGTGGAAAAGTGTGAGGTAATGCACTTTGGCAGGAATAATAAATGTGTAGAGTATAGGGCTAATGGTAGGATTCTTAATAGTGTTGATGAACAGAGGGACCTTGGTGTATTTGTGCATAGATCCCTGAAAGTAGGCAGTCAAGTCGATAAGGTTCTTAAGACGGCATACGGAGACTTAGCTTTTATTGGTAAGGGGATTGAATTTCGGAGCCGCAACGTCATGTTGCAATTGTACAAAACTCTAGTGCGGCCGCACTTGGAGTATTGTGTGCAGTTCTAGTCCCCACATTAGAACATAGAACACTACAGCACAAACAAGCCCTTCGGCCCACAAGTTGTGCCGAACACATCAAAACCTACCCAGCCATAGACCTATCTATAACCCCCAATCCCATTGGATCCCATATACTCATCCAGAAGTCTTTTAAAAGACCCCAGCGAGTTCGCCTCGACCACCACCGACGGCAGCCGATTCCATTCACTCACCACCCTCTGAGTGAAAAACTTTCCCCTAGCATCCCCTCTGTACTTGCTTCCCTGCACCTTAAATCTGTGCCCTCTCGTCGCGACCATTTCAGCCCTGGGAAATAGTCTCTGAGAGTCCACCCTATCTATTCCTCTCAACATCTTGTAAACCTCTATCAGGTCGCCTCTCAACCTTCGTCTCTCCAGGGAGAACAGTCCCAGCTCCCTCAACCTGTCTTCATAAGGCATGCCTCCCAATCCAGGCAACATCCTTGTAAATCTCCTCTGCACCCTTTCAATAGCTTCCACGTCCTTCCTATAGTGAGGCGACCAGAACTGCGCACAGTACTCCAAGTGTGGTCTGACAAGGGTCCTATAAAGCTGCAGCATTACCTCCTGACTCCTGAACTCAATCCCTCGATGAATGAAGGCCAGTACACCGTAAGCTTTCTTAACCACATCCTCCACCTGGGAGGCCGATTTGAGAGTCTTATGGACCCGGACCCCAAGATCCCTCTGCTCTTCCACACAGCTAAGACTCCTACCTTTGATAGTGTACTCATTCATCCCGTTGGATCTGCCAAAATGGACCACAACACATTTATCCGCGTTGAAGTCCATCTGCCACTTCTCCGCCCAGTCTTGCATCCTGTCGATGTCATGCTGCAACTTCTGACATCCCTCCAGACCATCCACAACACCACCGACCTTCGTGTCATCGGCGAACTTACTCACCCATCCCTCCACTTCCTCATCCAGGTCATTTATGAAAATGACAAACAGCAAGGGTCCTAGAACAGATCCCTGGGGCACTCCACTGGTGACCGACCTCCATGCAGAAAAAGAGCCATCCACAACCACCCTCTGCCTTCTGCAGGCAAGCCAGTTCTGGATCCACAAGGCCAAAGCCCCTTGGATCCCATGCCCTCTCACCTTCTCAAGAAGTCTTGCATGGGGGACCTTGTCAAATGCCTTGCTGAAGTCTATGTACACCACGTCCACTGCTCTTCCTTCGTCAATGTGTTCAGTCACATTTTCGAAGAACTCAATTAAGCTCGTAAGGCACGACCTGCCTTTTACAAAACCATGCTGACAATCAACCTAAACTTCTCCAAATGCTCATAAATCGTGTCCCTCAGAAGCCTCTCCATCAGCTTACCAACCACTGAGGTCAGACTCACCAGTCGGTAATTTCCAGGACTATCCCTGTTCCCTTTCTTGAAAATAGGGACCGCATCCGCAATCCTCCAATCCTCCGGAACCTCTCCCGTCTCCTTCGACAACGCAAAGATCATCGCCAGGGGCTCTGCAATGACATCCCTCACCTCCCACAATAACCTGAGGTACATCCCATCTGGTCCCGGAGACTTGTCTATCTTGATAGCATTTAAAAGTTCTAACACATCCGCTTCCTTAATATCTACGTACTCAATCTTTTCAGTCTGCCGCAAACTTGTAGTGCATCCTCCCAGATCACTTTCCAAAGTGACATTATAAGAAAGATGTGAAGGTATTGGAGAAAGTGCAGAGGAAGTTTACCAGGATGTTGCCTGGTTTGGAGGGCAGGTCTTATGAGGAGAGGCTGAGGGATTTGGGGTTGTTTTCGTTAGAAAGGAGGCGGCTAAGAGGAGACCTTATTGAAACATATATAAGATGATTAGAGGTTTAGATAGGGTGGACAGTGATAGCCTTTTTCCTAGGATGGAGAAAGCTAGCACGAGGGGACACAGCTTTAAATTAAGGGGTGATAGTTATCGGACGGATATCAGAGGTAGGTTCTTTACCCAGAGGGTGGTTCGGGAGTGGAATGTCCTGCCTGCGGCAGTTGTGGATGCACCAAGTTTGGTGGCGTTTAAGAGGTTAGTTGATAAGTTTATGGAGGAGAAGGGAATGGTTTAGTTTGGAGGGTCATTGCTTTTTTCATAATTGGTCGGCGCAACATCAAAGGCCGAAGGGCCTGTTCTGCGCTGTAATGTTCTATGTTCTATGTTCTATGACTTGCTCTGAACATGGTGCATGTTTCTATGTAGCAGGATGGATCCGGGTACAATGGGACACTCTTTCTTTCTCCCGGACCATTGGAAACATTTCAGGAGACAGGCCTCACAATTGGTGCAGATTCACTCGCCCTCCCTCACACTCGCCCTCCCTCACACTCGCCCTCCCTCACACTCGCCCTCCCTCACACTCGCCCTCCCTCACACTCGCCCTCCCTCATTCTCTCTCACCCTTTGAAAATAAGTTAGACTAGAACCAGAGGCCTGATTTATGGGCACACAATATTGTTGTCATTTTTTTATTTTTCAGCTCTATTCTGATCCAGAATGTTGGAGAAGTATTACTGGTATCAGGTATTACTGGTATCAGGTATTACTGGTATCAGGTGTTACTGGTATCAGGTGTTACTGGTATCAGGTGTTACTGGTATCAGGTATTACTGGTATCAGGTGTTACTGGTATCAGGTGTTACTGGTATCAGGTGAAAAGAGGCAGAGATAAAAAAAAACAAATTATTTTGATTTGACTTATTACTGCCACATGTATTAATGTACAGTGAAAAGTATTGTTTCTTGTGCGCTATACAGACAAAGCATACCATTCATAGAGAAGGAAAGGACAGGATGCAGAATGTAGTGTTACAGTCACAGCTAGGAGAAGGTGGAAGAGAGAATGTCCGAGGCGTGTGGTCCTTAATTACGCCGGCTGCTTTGCTGAGGCAACTGGAAGTGTAGACAGAGCCAATGGATGGGAGACTGGTTTGCGTGATGGATTGGGCTACATTCACGACCTTTTGTAGTTCCCTGCAGTCTTGGGCAGAGCAGGAGCCCATACCAAGCTGTGATACAACCAGAAAGAATGTTTTCTATGGGGGATCTGTAAAGGTTGATGAGAGTCACAGCCGACATGCTAAAATTCTTCTCCTGACCCATCGTGTTCTGATTTCCCCCCCATGCCAACACTATACTTAAGCAAGCCCACCAATGCCTTGTTGGTGGGTTTTTTTAACTAAGTGTCAGCATGGGGGCTGAGGTGGGGGGTAGGTGGTGACCAGGACAGGTTGTTGGTGATCTGGACACCTAAAAACTTGAAGCTCTCAACCCTTTCTACCCTTATCCCCATTGATGTAGACAGAGGCATGTTCTCCTTTACGCTTCCTGAAGTCGATGACAATCTCCCTCGTTTTATTGACATTGAGGGAGAGATTATTGTTGCTGCACCAGTTCACCAGATTCTCGATCTCATTCCTGTATTCTGTCTCGTCATTGTTTGAGATTCGACCCATTATGGTGGTGTTGTCAACAAACTTAAAAATGGAATTGGAGGGGAATTTGGTTGCACAGTCAGATGTGTATAAGGAGTATAGTAGGAGGCTGAGAACACAGCCTTGTGGGACACTCATGTTGAGGATGATCATGGAGGAGGTATTGTTGCCTATCCTTATTGATTGTGGTCTGTGAGTTAGGAAGTTCGGGATCCAGTCACAGAGGGAGGAGCCGAGGCCCAGGCCACAGAGTTTGGAGATGGGTTTCATGAGAGCAATAGTGGTGAAGGTGAGCTGTAGTCAATAAATAGGAATCTGATGTAGGCACCATTGTTATCTAGATGTTCCAGAATTGAGTGCAAGGCCAGGGAGGTGGCACCTGCTGTGGACCTGTTGTGCCAGGAGGGAAACTGTAGAGGATCCAGATAATCCAGGAATTGATTTGTGCCGTGACTAACCTTTCAAAGCTCTTCATAATGATGGGTGTCAGAGCCACTGGCCGATAGTCATTAAGGCACACTGCCTGGCTTTTCTTAGGTGTGGGTGATGTCGCCTTCTTGAAGCAGATAAGGACCTCAGATTGTTGTAAAGAGAGATTGATGATGTCTGTGATCCACCCAGGATCTGGGTGCTTGTCTGGGTACCCAATCTGGGCCAGTCGCTTTCTGTGGGGTGACCTTCGAGAAAGCTGCTCTGACATCTACAATGGTGACCTCGGATACAGGTTCATCCAGGGCTGTCAGGGTGGAGGGCGTGCTCTCGCTGACCTCCTGCTCAACACAAGCGTAGAATACATTGAGCTGATCAGGGAGGGGTGCGTTGGAGCCGGCGATTTTATATGTCTGCGTCTTGTAGTCTGTTATGTGTTGCAGACCTTGCCGTTGTCGATAGCGATCTGTGTGGCTAGGAAGTGAAAGAATGTAGAATGTAAGGTTAAGTTGCATTGACAATTTGTTCATTGGATCTATCAATGGTTATAAATCGTGTGAAAAGATGAAGGTGTGGAAAATGAAGAGTATGTGAGGCTGAACATGACAAAGTTTACAGATGATAGAAAGATATGTAGAGGGACAGGTAGTACTGAGGAAGCAGGGAGGCTACAGAAGGACTTGGACAGGTTAGGAGAATGGGCAAGGAAGTGGCAGATGAAATACAATGTGGAAAAGTGTAAGGTTATGCACTTTGGAAGGAGAAATGGAGCATAGACTATTTTCTAAATGGGAAATGCTTAAGAAAACAGAAACACAAAGAGACTTCAAGATTCTCTTCAGATTAACGTGCAGGTTCAGTTGGCAGTTAGGGAGGCAAATGCAAAGTTGGCATTCATGTTGAGAGGGCTGGAATACAAGAGCAGGGGTGGACTTCTGAGGCTGTACGAGGCTCTGGTCAGACCCCATTTGGAGTCTGGTGAGCAGTTTTGGGCCACATATCTCAAGTAGGATCTGCTGGCCTTGGAAAGGGTCCAGAGGAGATTCAGAAGAATAATCCCAGGAATGAAGAGCTTGTCCTATGGGAAGCAAATACAAAGGAGATGTCAGGGGTAGTTTTTCACTCAGAGGGTGGTGAGTGAATGGAACCGACTGCCGTCGGAGGTTGTTGAGGCAAACTCACTGGGGTCTTTTAAAGACTTCTGGATGAGTATATGGAAAAGAATAGGATAGGGGGTTATAGATAGGTCTGTGGATTGGTAGATGTGATCGGCGCAACACGTGGGCCAAAGGGCCTGTTTGTGCTGTATTGTTCTATGTTCTAAAAAGGTTGAGGACTCTGGTGCTGTACCTGTTGGAGTTTAGAAGGATGAGGGGGGACTTTATTGAAACTTACAGGATACTGTGAGGCCCTGGATAGAGTGGTATGGAGAGGATGTTTCAACTCGCAGGAAAAACTCGAAGCAGAGAGGGCACAACCTCAGGCTAAAGGGACGATCCTTTAAAACAGAGATGAGGAAGAGTTTCTTCAGCCAGAGAGTGGGGAATCTGTGGAACTCTTTGTCACAGAAGGCTGTGGAGGGCCGGGTCATTGAGTGTCTTTAAGACAAAGAACAAAGAACAAAAGAACAAGAGATAGATAGGTTCTTGATTAATAACGGTTATGTGGAAAAGGCAGGAGAATGGGGATGAGTGAAGTATCAGCCATGATTGAATGGCAGATCAGACTCGATGGGCTGAGTGGCCTCATTCTGCTCCTATGCTTTATGGTCTTATAGTCTAAGTCTCAGAACATCGGGTTAAAGTCCAACAGGTTTATTTGGAATCATGAGCTTTGGGAGCATATAGAACATAGAACATAGAACAATACAGCACAGAACAGGCCCTTCGGCCTTCGATGTTCTGCCGACCAATATAAAAAGCATTGCCCCTCCAAACTAAACCATTCCCTTCTCTTCCATATACTTATCAACTAACCTCTTAAACGCCACCAAACTTGGCGCATCTACAACAGCTGCAGGCAGGGCATTCCACTCCCTAATCACTCTTTGAGTAAAGAACCTACCCCTGATATCCGTCCTATAACTCCTACCCCTTAATTTAAAGCTGTGTCCCCTCGTGCTAGCTTTTTCCATCCTAGGAAAAAGGCTATCACTGTCCACCCTATCCAAACCTCTAATTATCTTATATGTTTCAATAAGATCCCCCCTTAGCAGCCTCCTTTCTAACGAAAACAACCTCAAATCCTTCAACCTCTCTTCATAGGACCTGCCCTCCATACCAGGCAACATCCTGGTAAACCTCCTCTTGTACCCTCTCCAATGCCTCCACATCTTTCTTATAATGTGGCGACCAGAACTGCACACAATACTCCAAGTGCGGCCGCACTAGAGTTTGTTACAGCTGCAACATGATGCTGCGGCTCCTAAATTCAATCCCCCTACCAATAAAAGCTAAGACTCCATAAGCCTTCTTAACAACTTTATCCACTTGACTGCCTACTTTCCGGGATCTATTGACACATACACCAAGATCCTTCTGTTCCTCAACACTATTAAGAGCCCTACCATTAGCCCTATACTCTACACATTTATTGTTCCTGCCAAAGTGCATTACCTCACACTTTTCCACATTAAACTCCATTTGCCAACTCTCGGCCCAGCTCTGCAACTTGTCCAAGTCCCTCTGCAAACTATAACACCCCTCTTCACTATCTACCACTCCACCGACTTTAGTTTCATCTGCAAATTTACTAATCCATCCTTCAATACCCTCATCCAGATCATTTATAAAAATTACAAACAGGAGGGGCCCCAAAACAGACCCCTGAGGTACACCACTTGTCACCGAACTCCACGATGAATATCTCCCATCAACCACCACCCTCTGTCTTCTATCTGCCAGCCAATTCCTAATCCAAGTAGCTAAATCACCCTCTATTCCACACATCTGCATTTTCTGTAGAAGTCTTCCATGGGCCAGCTTATCAAAAGCCTTACTAAAGTCCATATATACTACATCAACCGCCTTACCCCCATCCACCTCTCTGGTCACTTTCTCAAAAAACTCAATGAGGTTAGTTAGGCATGACCTACCCTTCACAAAACCATGCTGACTATCCCCAATCAATTCATTTCTCTCTAAATAACTATAAATCCTATCCTAATAATTCTCTCCAATACTTTGCCCACAACAGAAGTAAGACTCACTGGCCTATAATTCCCTGGAAGGTCTCTCTTCCCCTTCTTGAACAACGGGACCACATTCGCTATCCTCCAGTCCTCCTGAACCACACCCGTAACCAACGACGACCTGAAGATCAGAGCGAGAGGCTCTGCAATCTCCTCTCTTGCCTCCCAGAGAATCCTAGGGTAAATCCCGTCCGGCCCAGGGGACTTATCCAACTTCAAACCTTCGAGAATTTCTAACACATCCTCCCTATCTACTACAATACTCCCCAATTTGCAACCCTGTACCTCAGTGCTCTCCACAGCTACATTTCCAGCACTCTGCGTGAATACCGAAGAGAAATATTTATTCAGTGCCTCACCAATCTCTTCAGGCTCCACGAACAACTTCCCACTGCTGTCTATGACTGGCCCTAATCTTGCCCTAACCAATCTTCTATTCTGAACATATCGAAAGAAAGCTTTAGGATTCTCCTTAATCCTATCAGCCAACATCTTCTCGTGTCCCCTCTTAGCTCTCCTCAATTCACTTTTTACCTCCTTCCGGGCTAATCTATAGCTATCCATTGCACTATCTGAGCCTTCAAGCCTCATCTGCACTGCTCCTTCATCAGGTGAATGATGAAAGAGGGGATTTGTGGAATGTATGAAATGTGTGAAAGGGCTGGAGATTGTCCGAGTGATTGATAATAAAACGATAAAAGCCCACGCTCTGTTTTAGACCCCACACTGCCACCTTATTGGACGAATAGCATCGACCAGAGGTCATCCCTTAAAAGGGTCTCACTTGATTGGCAATGAGTTTAATTCCAATGACCAGATATTCACGGGAGTGAGGAGTTCTCTTTCTTTATTCTCAGGCCGTGGGTATCGCTGGCTAGACCAGCATTTATTGCCCATCCCTAATTCCCTCCTGAGAAGGTGGTGGTGAGCTGCCTCCTTGAATCACTGCAGCCCCTGAGGTGTAGGTACATCCACAGTGCTGTTAGGGAGGGAGTTGCAGGATTTTGACGCCATGACAGTGAAGGAACAGTGAAATATTTGCACTTCCTCCAGGTTGGGGTTCCTCCAGGTGGCGAGCGCCTCCGAGGGGTTCCTCCAGGTGGCGGGCGCCTCCGAGGGGTTCCTCCAGGTGGCGGGCGCCTCCGAGGGGTTCCTCCAGGTGGCGGGCGCCTCCGAGGGGTTCCTCCAGGTGGCGGGCGCCTCGGTATCTCCTGCCTTTGCTGATCAATGAAAATAAAAGCTGATTATTCCGAGAAGGGTTTCTGAAACTTCCCAATGAGACAGTCGATGCAAATGGAAAATTGTACAAAATAAACCAAAGCATCTGAGTGTTGTTTCCAGAATCTGGGTATTTTTCAATGAGATACATTTTATTGAAAATAGATGGTTTAACTGAAAACAGATCCGCAATGTTTTATTGGCATTGTGGATTAATATTTTCAGGCAAGTCGATGATGAATATTGAGATTTTTTGATGGGATGGTACAGTGGAATTTGAGAAATATGTTCTTAATAAAATTATATCACAAGGGAGTCAGCCTTCTGGCTACTTAAATATAAAGGAAATTCAAGCCAGCAAAATGTTCAAGTGAGTCCAATTGAGAAAGTGTTAGTCCCTTCCCAATGAGGAAAAACCGGTCCTAGATAACCTGAGGGAGAGGAGGGAGGTGTAGGGGGGGAGAGGAGAAGATTGGCGAGGGGAAGGGAGGAAGATGGAGGGAGAGAAGATGCAGGAGGGGAGGGAGGTTGGCGAGGAGAGAGGAAGGGGTGGTGGGGGGGGAGAGAGTTGGCGAGGGGAAGGGAGGGAGATTAGCGAGGGGAGAGGAAGGGGTGGCGGGGAGAGGGGAGGGGGTTGGCAAGGAGAAGAGAGGAAAGTAGTGGGCACGGGGAAGTGAGGTGACGGGAGCGGGCTGGGGGTCGGCGAGAAGTGGGGAAAGGGAGGATGTGGTGGGAGGGTTGTATGTCCTGGGGAGGAGGAGGGGTTTAAGGTTAGCGCCAAACTCAATTCAGAGTGCAGCAAAGATGGACTAAAGAAATATTCAGGAAGGAGAAAATAAACTGAGGGCAAATTAACAAGAAACATATAAACAGACAATTAGAGCTTTATAAATACAATAAAAAGAAAACAAAAGTAAAAGAAAGCATTGGTCATTGAGAGAATGAAACTAGAGAAGTCATTAGAGCAATAAGGAAGTGGCAGAGGAGCTGAATAGATTTTTTTTATTGTAGAGGATTCTCTAAACATCCAAGAAATAATAAAACCAAACTAACAAGAAGAGTGAGTAGTGATAAAAGGATCTTTCTCAGATTGGAGGGCAGTGACCAGTCACAGGGATCAGTGCTGGGATTGTAACTCCTCACAGTGTATATGAATGATTTGGAGGAAGGAACAGGGTACACTGTGCCTCAATTTACAGCAAATAGAAAGGTGGAAGGAAAGGCAAGCTGTAAAGTGGAGACGAATATTTTACAGAGAAACATCAAAATATCAGAATTGGGAACAGAAATTGTCAAATCCAGCCTGCTCTGCTATTCAATCAGATCATGGCTGATCTCTCCCTGCTCGCAAATCCACCTCACATCTGTTCCCCAGATTCCTTTATTCTTTTATCAGAAATATATCTATCCACTTCTTGAAATCATTTAATGGTTCAGATTCCACCGTGCTATTGGGCAGCGACTTCCAGAAATTCACCAGCCTCTGCGAGAAGTAGCTCTTCCCCAGCTTAGTTTTACACCTACCACCTCTCAGCCAATACCTGTGACCTCTTGTTTGGGATTGCCCCAGACAGGGAAATATTTGATCTACATTTACTTTATCAATCCCTTTTAAAATTTTATATATCTCGATCAGATCCCCTCTCATCTTGGGGACTAAGTGTAGTGTTTCAAAATTCACAGATGACATTAAGATGTGTGGCAGGGCAAAGTTCTATGTTCTATAAAGTGTGCAGAGGATGCTGAAAGTCTGCAAAGGGATAGAGATAGTCTAAGTGAGTGGGTGAGGGTCTGGCAGATGGGGTACAATATTGGTAAATGTGAGGTCATCCATTTTACTAGGAATAACAGCAAAATGGGCTATTATTTAAATGGTAAAAAAATGCAGCATGCTGCTGTGCAGAGGGACCTGGGTGTCCTTGTGCAGGAATCACAAGGAGTTGGTTTGCAGATGCAGCAGGTAATTAAGAAGCAAATGGAATTTTGTCCTTCATTGCTGGAGGGATGGAGTTTAAAAACAGTGAGGTTATTTTGCAGCTGTATAAGGTGCTGGTGAGGCCACATCTGGAGTTACTGTGTACAGTTTTGGTCTCCTTACTTGAGAAAGGATAGACTGGCACTGGAGGGGGGACAGAGGAGATTCACCAGGTTGATTCTGGAGTTGAGAGGGTTGGTTTATGAGGAGAAACTGAGTAAACTAGGGCTATACTCATTGGAATTCAGAAGAATGAAGGGGAATTTTATGGAAGCATGTAAGATATGGAATGAATAGATAGGATAGAAGCAGGGAAATTGTTTCCACTGGCGGGTGAAACTACAACTAGGAGGCACTTCTTCAGCCAAAGGGTTGGGAATCTGTGGAATTCCCTGCCCAGTGAAGCAGTTGAGGCTCCCTCATTGAATGTTTTTAAGTCAAGGATAGATAAATTTTTGAACAGTAAAGGAATTAAGGGTTATGGTGAGTGGGCAGGTAAGTGGAGCTGAGTCCATGAAAAGATCAGCCAGGATTTAATTGAATGGTGGAGCAGGATCGAGAGGTCGGATGGCTGACTCCTGCTCCTCATTCTTATGTTCTCATCCTTCTAAACTCCAGCGAGTACAAACCTAAATTGTTTAATCTCTCCTCATATTATCAACTCCTCCAGCCCCGGAACCTTCTCTGAACTGTCTCGAATGCCATCATAGCCTTCCTCAACTAAGGAGACCAAAGCTGGACACAATCTTCCAGATGTGGTCTCACCAACACCCTGTACAATTTCAATAGCACTTCTCTGCTTTTATACCCCAGTCATTTTGCAATAAATGCCACCATTGGCAATTTTTTATTACATGCTGCACCTACACACTGACTTACTGCGATTTGTGAACTCAGACACCCAGATCCCTCTGCCCAGAGGAAGGACACCCAGATCCCTCTGTCCAGAATACAGACATGATGTGGAGGTGCCAGCATTGGACTGGGGTAAACACAATATCACAATAAACGTAGTAAATATAGTATGGGCCAACGCTGTGTAAGGTGCTGGTGAGGTCTAATACGCTACAGGAAAGGATGTCCCGAGGCATGGTACATCAGGGAGACCGTGCAGACACGGTCAACAGATGAATGAACATTGCTCGACAATCACCAGGGAGGACTGTTCTCTTCCTGTTGGTGAACACTTCAGTGGTCATGGGCATTCGACATCTGATCTTCAGGTAAACATTGCACAGGCTGGCCTTCACGACACACTAACGCAGAATCGCTGAGCACAGACTGATAGTCAAGTTCCACGCACATGAGGACGGCCTCAAACGGGATCTTGGGTTCATGTCACACTATCTGTAACCCCTGTGACTTGCCTGAACTTGAGACATCTCACTAACTTTTTCCTAGGATGGAGAAAGCTAGCACGAGGGGACACAGCTTTAAATTAAGGGGTGATAGTTATAGGACGGATATCAGAGGTAGGTTCTTTACCCAAAGGGTGGTTCGGGAGTGGAATGCCCTGCCTTCAGCAGTTGTAGATGCGCCAAGTTTGGTGGCGTTTAAGAGGTTAGTTGATAAGTATATGGAAGAGAAGGAATGGTTTAGTTTGGAGGGGCATTGCTTTTTATATTGGTCGGCGCAACATCGAAGGCCGAAGGGCCTGTTCTGTGCTGTAATGTTCTATGTTCTATGTTCTAACTGTCCTGCCTGGAGACAATACACATCTCTTTAACCTGCGCTTAACCCTCTCTCCACTCACACTGTCTGCACCTTTAAGATTTGATTACCTGTAAAGACTCACATTTTAATCAGTATTCTGTAAACTGTGTGTGCCTTTATATACCCTGTCTGTGATCAGAACTCCCCACTTACCTGATGAAGGGGCAAACCCTGAAAGTTGTGGTGTTTGCTACCAAAGAAACCTGTTGGACTTTAACCTGGTGTTACAGAACACAGACACCCAGATTCCTCTGCCCAGAACACAGACACCCAGATCCCTCTGCCCAGAACACAGACACCCAGATCCCTCTGCCCAGAACACAGACACCCAGATCCCTCTGCCCAGAACACAGACACCTAGATCCCTCTCTGCCCAGAACACAGACACCTAGATCCCTCTCTGCCCAGAACACAGACACCTAGATCCCTCTCTGCCCGTGTTTGCCCAGAACACAGACACCTAGATCCCTCTGCCCAGAACACAGACACCTAGATCCCTCTGCCCAGAACACAGACACCTACATCCCTCTGCCTAGAACACAGACACCCAGATTCCTCTGCCCTAGAAGTTTAGGACAAAGAACAAAACAGCACAGGAAACAGGCCCTTCGGCCCAATGAGCCCGCGCCGCCACCCCGATGTTCCCACTTCTAACCGTGATCCCTGTCCATGTTTATAGATCTATGGATTAAAAACCAAATTTGAGACAATTAAGGGAAAATTTGTTTTGCCAATTAGCCTAAGAGCACATCTTTGGGCTGTGGGAGGAAACCGGAGCACCCGGAGAAAACCCATGCGAGCACGGGGAGAATGCACAAACTCCCACAGACACAGGCCCAAATCCATGTATCTGCACAGCACAGCGATAGTCACTGAGCTGTCGTGTTGCCCATCAAATGGTCCAGGTCAAGCGTACACTAACGACGTGAAGCACTAGGATACTCTCGAAAAAAATCCAAGAGCAGCCCTCTCACGACCCATCGCGTGTATGCCCCTCGTTAGACAACAAGGTGGACCAAAGCAGCTTTAGGATAAAAACAAGTACATCAATATCATCATCTATTTACACACTTCCCAGGGACTCCCAAGGCTCATGATCCCTATTTTAAATCAGTTTTCTATACCCCTCCATTCCCATTCTGTTCATGTGCCCATCTAAGTATTTCTTAAATAACTCCAGAGTACCTGCCTCCACCACTTTACTTGGCAGCGCATTCCATATCCCCACCACCCTCTGTGTGAAAAAACTCACTCTAGCATCCAAATTATACCTTACCCCCCTCACCCTAAGCCCGTGACCCCTCGTGCTATTTGAGTCTATCCTAGGAAAAAGCTTAACCCTGTTTACTCTATCTGTACCCCTCATAATCTTGTACACCTCTATTAGATCTCCTCTAAGTCTACGTCTTTCTAAGGATAAACAGTCCCAATTTGCCTACCTCTCCTCGTAACTCAGACCTTCCATACCAGGCAGCATCCTGGTAACTCCTCTGCACTCTCTCCAAAGTCTCCACGTCCTTCCGGTAGTAGAATATAGAAATAGAACATTACAGCGCAGAACAGGCCCTTCGGCCCTCGATGTTGCGCCGACCAATTAAGAAAAAGCAATGACCCTCTAACCTAAACCATTCCCTTTTCATCCATAAACTTATCTACTGACCTCTTAAATGCCTCTAAACTTGGCGCATCTACAACTGCAGCAGGCAGGGCATTCTATACCCTTACCACCCTCTGGGTAAAGAACCTACCTCTGACATCCATCCTATAACTACCACCCCTTAATTTAAAGCTATGTCCCCTCGTGCCAGCTTTCTCCATCCTAGGAAAAAGGCTATCACTGTCCACCCTATCTAAACCTCTAATCATCTTATATGTTTCAATAAGGTCTCCTCTTAGTCGCCTTTTTTCTAACGAAAACAACCTCAAATCCCTCAGCCTCTCCTCATAAGACTTGCCCTCCATACCAGGCAACATCCTGGTAAACCTCCTCTGCGCTCTCTCCAATGCCTCCACATCTTTCTTATAATGTGGGAACCAGAACTGTACACAATACTCCAAGTGCCGCCGCACCAAAGTTTTGTATGGTTGCAACATGACGTTGCGGCTCTGAAATTCAATCCCCCTACCAATAAAAGCCAAGACTCCGTATGCCTTCTTAACAACCTTATCGACTTGATTGCCAACTTTCAGGGATCTATACACATAAACACCAAGATCCCTCTGTTCGTCAACACTGTTAAGAGTTCTACTATTAGCCCTATACTTTACACCAGAAGAGGCGACCAGAACTGGACGCAGTATTCCAAATGAGGTCTAACCAGCGTTTTATACAACTGCAACATTAAAGGCCAGCTCTTGTACTCTATACCGCTTCTTATAAAGGCTAACATACTATATGCTTTCTTCACAACCTTCTCCACTTGCTCTGCCACCTTCAGAGACTTGTTCACCTGCGCCCCCAGGTCCCTCTGCGTTTCTATACTCTTAATAGGTCTACCCTTTATCATGTACCTCCCCCCTACATTCTTTCTCCCAAAATGCATCACCTCACATTTATCAAGATTGAATTCCATCTGCCATCTATCTGCCCAAGCTACCAGCCTTTCTATGTCCTGCTGCATCGCCTGACAATGCTCCTCACTATCCGCAAGTCCAGCCATCTTTGTATCTTCTGCAAACTTGCTGATCACTCCACTTACTCCCTCTTCCAAGTCATTTATATATATTACAAATAGAAGAGGTCCCAGTACCGAGCCCTGCGGCACATCACTAGTGACTGACCTCCAGCTAGAGAAACATCCTTCCACTATGACTCTCTGTCTCCTATTACCAAGCCAGTTACTTATCCATCTAGCTACCTGTCCTTGTATCCCATGAGCCTTGACCTTCTCAACTAACCTCCCATGAGGGATGATGATGAGGAGATAGATAGAGTGGACGTGAAGAGAGTATTTCCTCAGGTGGATATAGCTGTTCCTAGGGGACATAACTATAAGGTTCATGGGGAAAGATATAGGAGGGATGTCCGAGGTAGATTCTTCACTCAGAGAGTGGTTGGGGTGTGGAAAGCACTGCCTGCTGTGATAGTAGAGTCGGACACTTTAGGAACTTTCAAGCAGTTATTGGATAGGCAGATGGAGCATTCCAGAATGATAGGGAGTGGGATAGCTTGATCTTGGGTTTGGACAAAACTCGGCACAACATTGAGGGCCGAAGGGCCTGTACTGTGCTGTAGTGTTCTATATTCTATACCGCAGGGCAGGAGTTATAAATGGGGGAAAGGAAATTATAATGCGATTAAGCAAGATTTAGGATGCATAGGATGTGGAAGGAAACAGCAGGGGATGGGCACAATTAAAATGTGGAGCTTGTTCAAGGAACAGTTACTGCACGTCCTTGATAAGTGTGTCCCTGTCAGGCAGGGAGGAAGTGTCGAGCGAGGGAACCATGGTTTACTGAAGAAGTTGAATCTCTTGTGAAGAGGAAGAAGGAAACTTTTGTAAAGATGAGACGTGAAGGCTCAGTTAGTGCGCTTGAGAGTTACAAGTTAGCCAGGAAGGAGCTAAAGAAAGAGTTGAGAAGAGTCAGGAGGGGACATGAGAAGCCTTTGGCAGGTAGGATCAAGGAAACCCCTAAAATTTTCTATAGGTATGTCAGGAATAAAAGAATGACCAGGGTAAGATTAGGGCCAGTCAAGGACAGTAGTGGGAAGTTGTGCGTGGAGTCCGAAGAGATAGGAGAGACGCTAAATAAATATTTTTCATCACTATTCACACAGGAAAAAGACAGCGTTGTCGAGGAGGATACTGAGATACAGGCTATTAGACTAGCCGGGATTGAGGTTCATAAGGCGGAGCTATTAGCAATTCTGGAAATTATGAAAATAGATAAGTCCCCTGGGCCAGACGGGATTTATCCTAGGATTCTCTGGGAGGCTAGGGAGGAGATTGCAGAGCCTTTGGCTTTGATCTTTAGGTCGCCACTGTCTACAGGTATAGTGCCAGAAGATGGGAGGATAGCAAATGTCCCCTTGTTCAAGAAGGAGAATAGAGACAACATTGGTAATAATAGACTAGTGAACCTTACTTCTGTTATAGGCAAAGTTTTGGAAAGGATTATAAGGAATAGGATTTATAATCATCCAGAAAGGAATAATTTGATTAGAGATAGTCAACACAGTTTTGTGAAGAGTAGGTCGTGCCTCACAAAACTTATGGCATTCTTTGAGAATGTGACTGAGGTGGATGAGGGTAAAGTAGTTGATGTGGTGTATATGGATTCCAGTAAAGCGTTTGATAAGGTTCCCAATGGTAAGTTATTGCAGAAGATATGGAGGCATGGGATTGAGAGTGATTTAACCGTTTGGGTCAGGAATTAGCTGGCTGTAGGAAGACAGAGGGTGATGGTTGATGACAAATGTTCATCCTGGAGTTTAGTTACTAGTGGTATACCGCAGGGATCTGTTTTGGAGCCACTGTTGTTTGTTATTTTTATAAATGACCTGGATGAGGGTATAGAAGGATGGGTTAGTAAATTTGCTGACGACACCAAAGTCGAAGGAGTTGTAGACAGTGAGGATGGATGTTACAGTTTGCAGAGGGACATAGATAAGTTGCAGAACTGGACTGAGAGGTGGCAAATGGAGTTTAATGCAGAAAAATGTGAGGTGATTCACTTTGGAAGATGTAACAGTAATACAGAATACTGGGCTAATGGTAAGATACTTAGTACTGTGGGTGAGCAGAGAGATCTCAATGACCACATGCATAGATCCCTGAAAGTTGGCATCCAGGTTGAAAGGGTTGTTAAGAAGGCATACGGAGTCTTGGCTTTTATTGGTAGGGGGATTGAATTTCAGAGCCGCAACGTCATGTTGCAACTGTACAAAACTCTAGTGCAGCCGCACTTGGAGTATTGTGTGCAGTTCTGGTCCCCGCATTATAAGAAAGATGTGGAGGCATTGGAGAGGATACAGAGGAGGTTTACCAGGATGTTGCCTGGTATGGAGGGCAGGTCTTATGAGGTCAGACTAAGGGACTTGAAGTTATTTTCATTAGAGAGAAGAAGGCTAAGAGGTGACTTAATTGAGACATATGGGCTGAGATTAGAAACAAGAAAGGAGAGGTCACACTGTTGGGAGTTTTTTATAGGCCTCCAAAAAGTTCCAGAGAAGTAGAGGAAGGGATTGCAAAGTTGATCCTGGATAGGTGTGAAAGTAACAGGGTAGTTGTAATGGGGGACTTTAACTTTTCTAATATCGATTGGAAAAGCTAGAGTTCAAGTACGTTAGAGGGATCAGTTTTTGTTCAATGTGTGCAGGAAGGTTTCATGACTCAGTATGTAGATAGAACATAGAACATAGAACATTACAGCACAGAACAGGCCCTTCGGCCTTCGATGTTGCGCCGACCAATATAAAAAGCAATGACCCTCCAAACAAAACCATTCCCTTCTCTTCCATATACTTATCAACTAACCTCTTAAACGCCACCAAACTTGGCGCATCTACAACTGCTGCAGGCAGGGCATTCCACTCCCTAATCACTCTTTGGGTAAAGAACCTACCTCTGATATCCGTCCTATAACTCATCACCCCTTAATTTAAAGCTGTGTCCCCTCGTGCTAGCTTTCTCCATCCTAGGAAAAAGGCTATCACTGTCCACCCTATCTAAACCTCTAATCATCTTATATGTTTCGATTAGGTCCCCTCTTAGCCGCCTCCTTTCTAACGAAAACAACCTCAAATCCTCAGCCTCTCTTCATAAGACCTGCCCTCCATACCAGGCAACATCCTGGTAAACCTCCTCTGTACCCTCTCCAATGCCTCCACATCTTTCTTATAATGTGGGGACCAGAACTGCACACAATACTCCAAGTGCGGCCGCACTAGAGTTTTGTACAGTTGCAACATGATGTTGCGGCTCCGAAATTCAATCCCCCTACCAATAAAAGCTAAGACTCCATATGCCTTCTTAACAACCTTATCGACTTGACTGCCTACTTTCAGGGATCTATGCACACATACACCAAGATCCCTCTGTTCCTCAACACTATTAAGAATCCTACCATTAGCCCTATACTCTACACATTTATTATTCCTGCCAAAGTGCATTACCTCACACTTTTCCACATTAACTCCATTTGCCACCTCTCGGCCCAGCTCTGCAACTTGTCCAAGTCTCTCTGCAAACTATAACACCCCTCTTCACTATCTACCACTCCACCGACTTTAGTGTCATCTGCAAATTTACTAATCCATCCCTCAATACCCTCATCCAGATCATTTATAAAAATTACAAACAGCAGGGGCCCCAAAACAGACCCCTGAGAGGTCCCAGTAGACCTGGGTTCCAGAGGTCCCAGTACAGAGCCCTGCGGAACACCACTGGTCACAGACCTCCAGCTGGAAAAAGACCCTCCGCTGCTACCCTCTGTCTCCTGTGGCCAAGTCAGTTCTCTACCCATCTAGCCACTTCTCCTTGTATTCCATAAGATTTAACCTTTTGCACCAACCTGCCATGTCAAAAACTTTACTAAAATCCATATAGATTTAAAGTGCGAGGGGAAAGTTTCTAAGGAGATGTACGAGGCAGATTTTTTATACAGAGGGTGGTGGGTGCCTGGAACTCATTGCTGAGGAGATAGTGGAAGCGGAGACTTGGGTAGAGCAGGGGCAAGAATGGATGTTGCAGGTTCCGGGGTTCAAATGCTTTAGTCGGAGTAGAGAAGGAGGTAGAAGGGGGGGAGGAGTGGCATTATTAGTCAAAGACTGTATCACAGTGACAGAAAAGAAGTTTGATGAGGACTTGTCTGTTGAGGTAGTATGGGCTGAGATTAGAAACAGGAAAGGAGAGGTCACCCTGTTGAGAGTCTTTTATAGACCTCCTAAAAGTTCTAGAGAGGTTGAGGATAGGTAACTAACTTGTAACCGGAAGTCGTCACTAGGGGCTGCCGGTAGTTGTAGTTTTTAAGCTATATAAGTACTAACCTCTGGGTATCGGCCTCATTGTTCCATTGGAGCAGCACGGAGAGGCAGCGATTTGGGAGAGCGAGAAGTTCGATTGATAAGTAGCTTTTTAACTTTTCTCTTTGTTTAAAACAGCGAGCGGGAGTAGTTTTTGCCGTTTTTTATTTAAACTAACTTGTAACCGGAAGTCGTCACTAGGGGCTGCCGGTAGTTGTAGTTTTTCTCTCTGACTCTATAAATTGGTCCAGAGAGGAAACCCGATACTCTACACAGGTAGAGTATCCCACCCTCCCCCCTCCTCTAACCTAATAATAATAGTGTGTGTGTAGTTTTTTTTTTCTCTCCTGCAAATTAAAGTAACAGTGATGGCAGTGCAGGTAGTACATTGCACCTCCTGCGGTATGTATGAGGTGAGGGACACCAGTGGTGTTCCTGCTGATTATACCTGCAGGAAGTGTGCACATTTGCAGCTCCTTGAGGATCGTGTTAAGGAGCTGGAGCTGGAATTAGAGGAGCTCAGGGTAATTCGAGAGGTTGAGGAGGATATAGGCAGGAGTAACAAAGAGATTGTAACTCCTATAAGTGATAATTGGGTAACTATTAGGAGGAGGGGTAAGAAGCAATCGGGGAGACAATCCCCTGGGGCTGTTCCCCTCCAAAATAAATTTTCTGTCTTGGAGGCTACAGTTGAGGAAGAATCAACTGGAGCTGACCAAAGGGAGCAGGTCTCTGGGGGTGAGCCTGCTGAGAATGCTCAGGTGGGTGGGGGGAATAAGAGATTAGGCCTAGTTATAGGAGACTCCATAGTTAGAGGGACAGATAGGAGGGTAAATAGTAATAAACAGGACTCAGGGCTGGTGTGTTGCCTCCCAGGGGCTGGGGTCCAGGATGTCGCAGATCGGGTTTTTAGGATTCTTAAGGGTGAGGGGAGTCAGCCCCAAGTCATTGTTCATGTGGGGACACATGATGTAGGTAGGACAAGGGAAGGGGATATTAAACAGAAATTTATGGAGTTAGGGTGGAAGCTTAGGTCCATAACAGGCAGAGTGGTTATCTCTGGACTCTTGCCTGTGCCAAGGGATAGTTTAGAGATGAACAGAGAAAGGGATAGTTTGAACTCATGGCTGCGTGGATGGTGCAGGAGGGAGGGGTTCAGGTTCCTTAACAATTGGGACTCATTCTGGGATAGGTGGGACCTCTTCAAGAGAGATGGTCTACACCTGAACCAGAGGGGGACTAATATCTTGGGGGGAAAATTTGCTAAGGCTATGATGGGGGCGTTAAACTGATTCGGGGGGGGGTGGGATCCTAAGTAGTTGGGGTGCTGAGAGGGATGAGAGTAAGGGGGTTATAGAGGAGAGTTGTAAAACACAGCGGCGTACGGGTGGGGTGGAGCATGGTTTGAGATGCGTATACTTTAATGCAAGGAGTATTCGCAATAAGGGGGAGGAACTTGCAGCTTGGACCAGTACCTGGAACTTCGATGTTGTGGCCATTTCAGAGACTTGGGTAGAGCAGGGACAGGAATGGATGTTGCAGGTTCCGGGGTACAAATGCTTTAGTCGGAGTAGAGAAGGGGGTAGAAGGGGGGGAGGAGTGGCGTTACTGGTCAAAGACTGTATCACGGTGATCGAAAAGAAGTTTGATGAGGACTTGTCTGTTGAGGTAGTATGGGCTGAGATTAGAAACAGGAGAGGAGAGGTCACCCTGTTGGGAGTCTTTTACAGACCTCCTAATAGTTCTAGAGAGGTTGAGGAAAGGATTGCAAAGTCAATTCTGATTAGGAGTGAAAGTATAGGGTAATTGTGATGGGGGACTTTAACTTTGCTAATATTGATTGGAATAGCTATAGCTCTAGCTCGTTAGAGGGGTCAGTTTTCGTACAGAGTGTGCAGGAAGGTTTTTTGACTCAGTATGTAGATAGGCCAACTAGAGGTGAGGCTACATTGGATTTGGTGCTGGGCAATGAGCCAGACCAGGTGTTAGGCTTGGAAGTTAGTGAACATTTTGGTGATAGTGACCACAATTCGGTTACGTTCACCTTAGTGATGGACAGGGATAGGCATGAAGCTGGGGGCAGTAGTTATAGCTGGGGGAAGGGTAATTATGAGGCCATCAGGAGAGAATTAGGGTGCGTAGATTGGACTAGGGAACTACAGGGACTGGGAACATCTGGAATGTGGTGCTTATTCAAGGAGCAGCTGCTGAGAGTCCTTGATAAGTATGTCCCTGTCAGGCAGGGAGGAAATGGACGAGTAAGAGAGCCTTGGTGTACGAAAAGATTGATTTGCTGGTTAAGAAGAAAAGAGGCTTATGTCAGGATGAGGCTTGAAGCTCAGGTAGTGCAATGGATAGCTATAGATTAGCTAGGAAGGAGGTAAAAAGTGAATTGAGGAGAGCTAAGAGGGGACACGAGAAGATGTTGGCTGATAGGATTAAGGAGAATCCTAAAGCTTTCTTTCGATATGTTAAGAATAGAAGATTGGTTAGGGCAAGATTAGGGCCAGTCATAGATAGCAGTGGGAAGTTGTGCGTGGAGCCTGAAGAGATTGGTGAGGCACTGAATAAATATTTCTCTTCGGTATTCACGCAGAGTGCTGGAAATGTAGCTGTGGAGAGCACTGAGGTACAGGGTTGCAAATTGGGGAGTATTGTAGTAGATAGGGAGGATGTGTTAGAAATTCTCGAGGGTTTGAAGTTGGATAAGTCCCCTGGGCCGGACGGGATTTACCCTAGGATTCTCTGGGAGGCAAGAGAGGAGATTGCAGAGCCTCTGGCTCTGATCTTCAGGTCCTCGTTGGTTACGGGTGTGGTTCCGGAGGACTGGAGGATAGCGAATGTGGTCCCATTGTTTAAGAAGGGGAAGAGAGACCTCTGGGAATTATAGGCCAGTGAGTCTTACTTCTGTGGTGGGCAAGGTATTGGAGAGAATTATTAGGGATAGGATTTATAGTTATTTAGAGAGAAATGAATTGATTGGGGATAGTCAGCATGGTTTCGTGAAGGGTAGGTCATGCCTTACTAACCTCATTGAGTTTTTTGAGAAAGTGACCAGAGAGGTGGATGGGGGTAAGGCGGTTGATGTAGTATATATGGACTTTAGTAAGGCTTTTGATAAGGTGGCCCATGGAAGACTTCTACAGAAAATGCAGATGTGTGGAATAGAGGGTGATTTAGCTAATTGGATTAGGAATTGGCTGGCAGATAGAAGACAGAGGGTGGTGGTTGATGGGAGATATTCATCGTGGAGTTCGGTGACGAGTGGTGTGCCTCAGGGGTCTGTTTTGGGGCCCCTGCTGTTTGTAATTTTTATAAATGATCTGGATGAGGGTATTGAGGGATGGATCAGTAAATTTGCAGATGATACTAAAGTTGGTGGTGTGGTAGATAGTGAAGAGGGGTGTTTTAGTTTACAGAGTGACTTGGACAAGTTGCAGAGCTGGGCCGAGAGGTGGCAAATGGAGTTTAATGTGGAAAAGTGTGAGGTAATGCACTTTGGCAGGAACAATAAATGTGTAGAGTATAGGGCTAATGGTAGGGCTCTTAATAGTGTTGAGGAACAGAAGGATCTTGGTGTATGTGTAATAGATCCCTGAAAGTAGGCAGTCAAGTGGATAAAGTTGTTAAGAAGGCTTATGGAGTCTTAGCTTTTATTGGTAGGGGGATTGAATTTCGGAGCCGCAGCATCATGTTGCAGCTGTACAAAACTCTAGTGCGGCCGCACTTGGAGTATTGTGTGCAGTTCTGGTCGCCACATTATAAGAAAGATGTGGAGGCATTGGAAGGGTACAGAGGAGGTTTACCAGGATGTTGCCTGGTATGGAGGGCAGGTCCTATGAAGAGAGGTTGAAGGATTTGAGGTTGTTTTCGTTAGAAAGGAGGCGGCTAAGGGGGGATCTTATTGAAGCATATAAGATGATTAGAGGTTTGGATAGGGTGGACAGTGATAGCCTTTTTCCTAGGATGGAGAAAGCTAGCACGAGGGGACACAACTTTAAATTAAGGGGTATGAGTTATAGGACGGATATCAGAGGTAGGTTCTTTACTCAAAGAGTGATTAGGGAGTGGAATGCCCTGCCTGCAGCTGTTGTAGATGCGCCAAGTTTGGTGGCGTTTAAGAGGTTAGTTGATAAGTATATGGATGAGAAGGGAATGGTTTAGTTAGGAGGGGCATTGCTTTTTATTTTGGTCGGCACAACATCGAAGGCCGAAGGGCCTGTTCTGTGCTGTATTGTTCTATGTTCTATATGTTCTATGTTCTATGATTGCAAAGTCAATTCTGGTCAGGAGTGAAAGTAGTAGGGTAATTGTTATGGGGGACTTAAACTTTACTAATATTGATTGGAATAGCGATAGCTCTAGCTCGTTAGAGGGGTCAGTTTTCGTACAAAGTGTGCAGGAAGGTTTTTTGACTCAGTATGTAGATAGGCCAACTAGAGGTGAGGCTACATTGGATTTGGTGCTGGGTAATGAGCCAGACCAGGTGTTAGGCTTGGAAGTTAGTGAACATTTTGGTGATAGTGACCACAATTCGGTTACGTTCACCTTAGTGATGGATAGGGATAGGCATGAAGCTGGGGGCAGTAGTTATAGCTGGGGGAAGGGTAATTATGAGGCCATCAGGAGAGAATTAGGGTGCATAGATTGGACTAGGAAGCTACAGGGACTGGGAACATCTGGAATGTGGAGCTTATTCAAGGAGCAGCTGCTGCGAGTCCTTGATAAGTATGTCCCTGTCAGGCAAGGAGGAAATGGTCGAGTAAGAGAACCTTGGTGTACGAAAAAAGTTGATTTGCTGGTTAAAAGGAAAAAGGAGGCTTATGTCAGGATGAGGCTTGAAGGCTCGGTTAGTGCAATGGATAGCTATAGATTAGCCAGGAGGGAGCTAAAGAGTGAATTGAGGAGAGCTAAGAGAGGACACGAGAAGACTTTGGCTGATAGGATTAAGGAGAATCCTAAAGCTTTCTTTAGATATGTTAAGAATAGAAGATTGGTTAGGGCAAGATTAGGGCCAGTCATAGACAGCAGTGGGAAGTTGTGCGTGGAGCCTGAAGAGATTGGAGAGGCACTGAATAAATATTTCTCTTCGGTATTCACGCAGGGTGATGTAAATGTAGTTATGGAGAACACTGAGGTACAGGGTAGCAAACTGGAAAGTATCGAAGTAGATAGGGAGTATGTGCTAGATATTCTCGAAGGTTTGAAGTTGGATAAGTCCCCTGGGCCGGACGGGATTTACCCTAGGATTCTCTGGGAGGTGAGAGAGGCGATTGCAGAGCCTCTGGCTCTGATCTTCAGGTCGTCTTTGGTTACGGGTGTGGTTCCGGAGGACTGGAGGATAGCGAATGTGGTCCCATTGTTCAAGAAGGGGAAGAGAGACCTTCCAGGGAATTATAGGCCAGTGAGTCTTACTTCTGTTGTGGGCAAAGTATTGGAGAGAATTATTAGGGATAGGATTTATAGTTATTTAGAGAGAAATGAATTGATTGGGGATAGTCAGCATGGTTTTGTGAAGGGTAGGTCGTGCCTTACTAACCTCATTGAGTTTTTTGAAAAAGTGACCAAAGAGGTGGATAGGGGTAAGGCGGTTGATGTGGTATATATGGACTTTAGTAAGGCGTTTGATAAGGTGGCCCATGGAAGACTTCTGCAGAAAATGCAGATGTATGGGATAGAGGGTGATTTAGCTAATTGGATTAGGAATTGGCTAGCAGATAGAAGACAGAGGGTGGTGGTTGATGGGAGATATTCATCGTGGAGTTCGGTGACAAGTGGTGTGCCTCAGGGGTCTGTTTTGGGGCCCCTGCTGTTTGTAATTTTTATAAATGATCTGGATGAGGGTATTGAAGGATGGATTAGTAAATTTGCAGATGACACTAAAGTCGGTGGAGTGGTAGATAGTGAAGAGGGGTGTTATAGTTTGCAGAGGGACTTGGACAAGTTGCAGAGCTGGGCCGAGAGGTGGCAAATGGAGTTTAATGTGGAAAAGTGTGAGGTAATGCACTATGGCAGAAATAATAAATGTGTAGAGTATAGGGCTAATGGTAGGATTCTTAGTAGTCTTGATGAACAGAGGGATCTTGGTGTGTATGTGCATAGATCCCTGAAAGTAGGCAGTCAAGTCGAGAAGGTTGTTAAGAAGGCATATGGAGTCTTAGCTTTTATTGGTAGGGGGATTGAATTTCGGAGCCGCAACGTCATGTTGCAACTGTACAAAACTCTAGTGCGGCCGCACTTGGAGTATTGTGTGCAGTTCTGGTCCCCACATTATAAGAAAGATGTGGAGGCATTGGAGAGGGTACAGAGGAGGTTTACCAGGATGTTGCCTGGTATGGAGGGCAGGTCTTATGAAGAGAGGCTGAGGGATTTGAGGTTGTTTTCGTTAGAAAGGAGGCGGCTAAGAGGGGACCTAATCGAAACATATAAGATGATTAGAGGTTTAGATAGGGTGGACAGTGATAGCCTTTTTCCTCGGATGGAGAAAGCTAGCACGAGGGGACACAGCTTTAAATTAAGGGGTGATAGTTATAGGACGGATATCAGAGGTAGGTTCTTTACCCAAAGGGTGGTTCGGGAGTGGAATGCCCTGCCTGCAGCAGTTGTAGATGCGCCAAGTTTGGTGGCGTTTAAGAGGTTAGTTGATAAGTATATGGAAGAGAAGGGAATGGTTTAGTTTGGAGGGGCATTGCTTTTTATATTGGTTGGCGCAACATCGAAGGCCGAAGGGCCTGTTCTGTACTGTAGTCTTCTATGTTCTATGTTCTATGATACAGTTGTGACTTTTAAGGGGTGTCTTGACAAATATGTGAATAGAATGGGAACACCGGAACGGGGTTTTAGTTCAGTCGGGCAGCATGATCAGTGCAGGCTTGGAGGGCCGAAGGGCCTGTTCCTATGCTGTAATTTTCTTTGTTCATTTGTTCTTTGTAAATGAGCTGTTGAGTGAGTGAGTGTGTGTGCCTGTGAGTGTGTGTGCCTGTGAGTGTGTGTGCCTGTGAGTGTGTGTGCCTGTGAGTGTGTGTGCCTGTGAGTGTGTGTGGGTTTGAATGATTGAGCATATGAGTGAGCAATGGTATAAGTGAGCGATTGAGAGTGAGTGAGGCTGTAAATGAGCGAGTGAATGAATGAGTGAGTGAGTGAGTGGGTGAGTGCGTGAATGAGAGTGTAAGTGAGCAGGTGAGTGAGTGAGGGTGTAAGTGAGTGAGTGGGGCAAGTGACTGGGTGTGAATGAGTCGGTGTGTGAGTGAGGGTGTGAGTGAGTGGGTGAGGGTGTGAGTGAGTGGGTGAGGGTGTGAGTGAGTGGGGGAGGGTGTGAGTGAGTGAGGGAGGGTGTGAGCTGATATTTTGTGTATGTAGAAAGGTTTATCCTTGTTATGTTTATTTGGGGAGAGGGAATCTATAATTGTGTTTTCCCGGGTGTTGTAATGATAGCCAGGTGGAGAGGAGACATATTGAGGAGGTGTCACTGGGCTGCTCTGTGGGAGATACATGGTGTATCTCCAAATAAAAGATTGGTATTCTACCCTTCACTTCCTGGAGATGTTTGAACCTGGCCCAGCGAGGCTGGTGTGTGTACAGAGCAGAGCAGAGCTGGCAGACGGGTAGCAGGGCTTTGCAATGAGCTGAATCTTACACAGGGTGACAGAGGGGAAGGCACCAGGGGAAGGGTGAGGATTGAGTCTGGTTGGACTCATGAACACTTGCCTCTGGTAACCTCTGGGTGGAGATCCGGAGCTGGAATCAGGCTGAATCCTCTCTCTCTCTCAATTCACTGCTTTTCCGAAGAAGAATTTTCAGATTCTTTCTAAACTCTGTGTGAAAACATTGTATCGACAAGATTGTTGATTGGACGGAAGTTGGTGAGGCTCCATCCTTGATTGGCAGAGGGTAAAAAAGATTCAACAACGACCTTTTAAAAGAGGGGAATTTTCCCCAGTGTCCAATCAATATTTATACCAAATTCACAAACACGCAGTGTTTCCTCAATCACCCATCCTCGCGCTCCCTCACCCTCGCTCCCTCACCCTCGCTCCCTCACCCTCGCTCCCGCACCCTCGCTCCCCCACCCTCGCTCCCCCACCCTCGCTCCCGCACCCTCGCTCCCTCACCCTCGCTCCCCCACCCTCGCTCCCCCACCCTCGCTCCCGCACCCTCGCTCCCTCACCCTCGCTCCCCCACCCTCGCTCCCCCACCCTCGCTCTCAGATCTTCATTCTCACATTACTGTTTGTGGGAGCTTGCTGTGCCCTTTTTGATTGCTGTAATTCCTACATTAGAATACTGACTAAATTTGAAAACAGCATTCGGGGAGGGATAACCTAGTGACTGGACGACTCATCCAGAAACTTACCTAATGTTCTGGGGACTTGGGTTCGAATCCCGCTGCAGCATATGGTGAAATTTGGAGTTTATGAAAAATCTAGAATTAAGAACCTACTGATGACCATGAAAACCATTGTCAATTTCTCCTGCATGTCCGTGATAAATATGTACCTACCAGGCAGGGAGGAAGTGGTCGAGTGAGGGAACCATGGTGTACTAGGGAAGTTGAATCTCTGGTGAAGAGGAAGAAGGAGGCTTATATAATGGTGAGACGTGAAGGCTCAGTTAGGGCAATGGAGAGCTATAAATCAGCCAGGAAGGAGCTAAAGAGGGAGTTGAGAAGAGCTAGAAGAGGACACATGAAGACTTTGGCGGATAGGATTAAGGAGAATCCTAAAGCTTTTTACAGGTATATAAATAGTAAAAGATTGGTTAGGGCAAGATTAGGGCCAGTCAGAGATGGCAGTGGGAAGTTGTGCGTGGAGCCTGAGGAGATAGGAGAGACACTGAATGAGTATTTTTCGTCAGTATTCATGCAGGAGAAAGACAATGTTGTCGGGGAGAATACTGAGATACCAGGTTGTAGACTGGGCAGGATTGAGGTTCGTAAGGAGGAGGTGTTAGCGAATCTTGAGGGTATGAAAATTGATAAGTCCCCTGGGCCAGATGGGATTTACCCTAGGATTCTCTGGGAGGCTAGAGAGGAGATTGCAGAGCCTTTGGCTTTGATCTTCATGTCGTCGTTAGCTACATGTATAGTGCCGGAAGACTGGAGGATGGCAAATGTTGTCCCTTTGTTCAAAAAGGGGAGTAGGGACCATCCTGGAAATTATAGACCAGTGAGCCTGACTTCTGTTGTGGGCAAAGTCTTGGAAAGAATTATAAGGGATAACATTTATAAGCATCTAGAGAGGAATAAATTGATTAGGGATAGTCAGCACGGTTTTGTGAAGGGTAGGTCATGCCTCACAAACCTTATTGGGTTTTTTGAGGAGGTGACCAAAGAGGTAGATAAGGGTAAGGCAGTTGATGTAGTGTATATGGATTTTAGCAAAGCGTTTGATAAGGTTCCCCATGGTAGGCTACTGCAGAAAGTGCAGATGCATGGGATTGAAGGTGATTTATCAGTTTGGATTAGGAATTGGCTAGCTGATAGAAGACAGAGGGTGGTGGTTGATGGGAAATATTCAACCTGGAGTGCAGTTACAAGTGGTGTACCGCAAGGATCTGTTTTGGGGCCACTGCTGTTTGTCATTTTTATAAATGACCTAGATGAGGGTGTAGAGTGTTGGATTAGTAAATTTGCTGACGACACCAAAATGGGGGGAGTTGTAGACAGCGAGGATGGATGTTACAGTTTGCAGAGGGACATAGATAGGTTGCAGAGCTGGGCCGTGAGGTGGCAAATGGAATTCAATACGGATAAGTGTGAGGTGATTCACTTTGGTAGGAATAACAGGCATATGAAATATAGGGCTAATGGAAGGACCCTTAATAGTGTTGTCGAGCAGAGGGATCTTGGGGTACAAGTACATAGCTCTTTGAAAGTTGGCACCCAGGTTGATAAAGTTGTTAAGAAGGCGTACAGTGTGTTAGCTTTTATTGGTAGAGGGATTGAATTTAGGAGCCGTGAGGTTATGTTACAACTGTACAAAACTCTGGTGCGGCCGCACTTGGAGTATTGCGTACAGTTCTGGTCGCCGCATTGTAAGAAAGATGTGGAAGCATTGGAAAGGGTGCAGAGGAGGTTTACCAGGATGTTGCCTGGTATGGTGGGAAGGCCTTATGAGGAAAGGCTGAGGGACCTGAGGTTATTTTCATTAGAGAGAAGAAGGTTACGCGGTGACCTAATTGAGGCGTATAAGATGATCAAGGGATTGGATAGGGTGGATAGTGAGAGCCTTTTTCCTCGGATGGTGATGACCAACACGAGGGGACATAACTTTAAATTAAGAAGTGGTAGTTATAGGACGGATGTCAGAGGCAGGTTCTTCACACAGAGGGTGGTGAGGGCGTGGAATGCCCTGCCTGCAGCAGTTGTGGACTCGCCTACTTTGGGGGCATTCAAATGTTCGGTGGATAGGCATATGGATGATATTGGAATAGTTTAGGTTAGAGGGTCCACTGGCCTGCGCAACATCAAGGGCCAAAGGGCCTGTACTGCGCTGTAATGTTCTATGTTCTATGTTCTATGTTCTAATTGTCCGAAAAACCCATCTGGTTCACTGATCTCCTTTAGGGAAGGAAATCTGCCGTCCTTAACCCGGTCTGGCCTATGTGTGACTCCAGAATCACACCAATATAGTTATCTCTCAACTTGGACAACTAGTGATGGGCAATAAATTCTGGTCCAGCCACTGACCCCCATGTTCTATGTTCTATTGACTGGAATGTCCCCAGGGTAAGGGGTTTGGATGGGGAGGAGTTTGTTAGGTGTGTTCAGTTTCTTGACACAGCACGTGGAAAATCCTATGAGAGGAGAGGCTGTACTTGACCTGGTGCTGGCTAATGAACCAGGACAGGTGTCGGATCTCTCGGTAGGAGAGCATCTCGGAAATGGTGATCATAATTCTATCTCCTTCACGATAACATTGGAAAGAGATAGGATCAGGCTGGATAGGAAAGTGTTTATCTGGAGTAGGGGGAAATATGAAAACATCAGGCAGGAAATTGGAAGAGTAAACAGGAAGGAGGTGTTCTTGGGGAAAAGTACTGAAGGAAGATGGTGGATTTTCAAGGAATGTTTGTCTGGAGCTCTGCACAACAACGTTCCAGTGAGACAAGGATTTTGGTAGGTCACAGGAACCTGGTGCACAAAGGTTGTGATGAACCTAGTCAGGGAGAAAAGAAAGTTGTACAATAAGTTCAGGGAGAAAGGGGATGTTAAGGATCTAGAGGCGTATAAGACTTGTAGAAGAGAGCTTAAAAAGGAAATCATAAGAGCCAGAAGGGGTCATGAGAAAGCTTTGGCAGGTAGGATTAAGGAGAACAAATATGTGAAGAGTAAAAGGATGAGAAGAGAAGGGATAGGACCTATAAAAGGTGAAGGGGGAAAAGTCTGTGTGAATCCGGAAGAAATGGCAGAGGTGCTTAATGAGTACTTTGCCTCAGTATTCACGGTGGAGAGTGATCTGGGGGGTTGTACTACAGGTTTGTGGCAAACTGAAAAGATTGAGTATGTGGACATTAAGAAAGAGGAGGTATTGGAACTGTTAAATTCCATCAAGGTAGATGAGTCGCCGGGTCTGGATGGGATGTACCCCAGGTTATTGTGGGAGGTGAGGGAAGTGATTGCAGAGCCCCTGGCGATGATCTTTGTATCATCGATGGAGACGGGAGAGGTTCCATAAGATTGGAGGATTGCGGATGTGGTGCCTATTTTCAAGAAAGGGAACAGGGATAGCCCAGGGAATTACCGACCAGTGAGTCTGACCTCAGTGGTCGGTAAATTGATGAAGATGATTCTGAGGGATAGGATTTATGAGCATTTAGAGAAGTTCGATATGATCAGGAATAGTCAACACGGCTTTGTTAAGGGCGGATCGTTAAGGGCATATCAACTTGTTCCAATTGGATGATCATTTGCTCACAGTATTGTTAAGACTTCTTTAATAATAAATTCTAGCATTTTCCCACAGTTTACGTTAGGGTCTCTGGTCCATAATTTCTTGGTTTCTATTTCCCCCCGTTGTTGAAATGGAAGATTAACATTCCAAAATCTAGTGAAAAACATAAGAATATAAGAACCAGGAGCAGGAGTTGGCCATTCGGCCCCTCGAGCCTGCTCCGCCATTCAGTAAGATCCTGGCTGATCTTTTCATGGACTCAGCTCCACTTACCCGCCTCCTCACCATAATCCTTAATTCCTTTACTGTTCAAAATTGTATCTATCCTTGTCTTAAAAATGTTCAATGCCAAATCCAAACTCCTTCCCTGGGCAGGGAATTCCACAGATTCACAATCCTTTGTGTGAAAAAATTCCTCCTCAACTCAGTCCTAAATCTGCTCCCCCTTATTTTGAGGCTATGCCCCCTAGTTCTAGTTTCACCCGCCAGTGGAAACAACTTTCCTGCTTCTATCTCATCTATTCCCTTCATAATAGAACATAGAACACTACAGCACAAACAGGCCCTTCGGCCCACAAGTTATGCCGATCATACCAGTACCTACCAGGCCATAGAACCATCTGTAACTCCCAATCCCACTAAATCCCATGTACTCATCCAGAAGACTCTTAAAAGACTTCAGCAAGTTCGCCTCTACCACCACCGACAGCAACCGATTCCATTCATTCACCAAGTTCTGAGTGAAAAACTTATCTCTAACATCTCCTCTGTACTTGCCCCCCAGCATCTTAAACCTGTGCCCTCCCGTAGCGACCATTTCAGCCCTGGGAAATAGCCTCCAAGAATCCACCTTATCTATTCCTCTCAACATCTTATAAACCTCTATCAGGTCGCCTCTCAACCTTCATCTCTCCAGGGAGAAGAGACCTAGCTCTCTCAACCTATCTTCATAAGGCATGCCCCCTCAATCCAGGCAACATCCTTGTAAATCTCCTCTGCACCCTCTCAATAGCTTCCACATCCTTCCTATAGTGAGGTGACCAGAACTGCACACAGTACTCCAAGTGGGGTCTAACAAGGGTCTTATAAAGTTGCAGCATTACCTCCCAACTCCTAAACTCAATTCCTTGATTAATGAAGGCCAGTACACTGTACACCTTCTTGACCACATCTTCCACCTGTGGGGCTGATTTAAGAGTCCTATGGAACTGGACCCCAAGATCCTTCTGCTCCTCAACACTGCTAAGACTTCTACCCTTGATATTATACTTCTTCATCCCATTGGTCCTGCCAAAATGGACACTACACATTTATCCGTGTTGAAGTCCATTTGCCACCTCTCCGCCTTGCATCCTATCTATGTCTCACGGCAACTTCTGGCATCCCTCCAGACTATCCACAACACACCAACCTTTGTATCATCGGCGAACTTACTAACCCATCCCTCCACTTCCTCATCCAGGTCATTTATGAAAATGACAAACAGCAAGGGTCCTAGAACAGATCCCTGGGGCACTCCACTGGTGACTGACCTCCATGCAGAAAAAGACCCATCCACAACCACTCTCTGCCTTCTGCAGGCAAGCCAATTTTGGATCCACAAGGCCAAAGCCCCTTGGATCCCATGCCCTCTCACCTTCTCAAGAAGTCTTGCATGGGGACCTTATCAAATGCCTTGCTGAAATCCACGTAAACCATGTCCACTGCTCTTCCTTCGTCAATGTGTTCAGTCACATTTTCGAAGAATTCAACTAGGCTCGTGGTGGCAAATGGAGTTTAATGTGGAAAAGTGTGAGGTAATGCACTTTGGCAGGAACAATAAATGTGTAGAGTATAGGGCTAATGGTAGGGCTCTTAATAGTGTTGAGGAACAGAAGGATCTTGGTGTATGTGTCATAGATCCCTGAAAGTAGGCAGTCAAGTGGATAAAGTTGTTAAGAAGGCTTATGGAGTCTTAGCTTTTATTGGTAGGGGGATTGAATTTAGGAGCCGCAGCATCATGTTGCAGCTGTACAAAACTCTAGTGCGGCCGCACTTGGCGTATTGTGTGCAGTTCTGGTCGCCACATTATAAGAAAGATGTGGAGGCATTGGAGAGGGTACAGAGGAGTTTTACCAGGATGTTGCCTGGTATGGAGGGCAGGTCTTATGAGGAGAGGCTGAGGGATTTGAGGTTGTTTTCGTTAGAAAGGAGGCAGCTAAGAGGGGACCTTATCGAAACATATAAGATGATTAGAGGTTTAGATAGGGGTGGACAGTGATAGCCTTTTTCCTAGGATGGAGAAAGCTAGCACGAGGGGACACAACTTTAAATTAAGGGGTATGAGTTATAGGACGGATATCAGAGGTAGGTTCTTACTCAAAGAGTGATTAGGGAGTGGAATGCCCTGCCTGCAGCTGTTGTAGATGCGCCAAGTTTGGTGGCGGTTAAGAGGTTAATTGATAAGTATATGGAAGAGAAGGGAATGGTTTAGTTGGGAGGGGCATTGCTTTTTATTTTGGTCGGCACAACATCGAAGGCCGAAGGGCCTGTTCTGTGCTGTAATGTTCTATGTTCTATGTTCTATATGTTTTATTGAAGAGAAGTTCTGTTTGACACATTTATTAAAGTCTTTTGAAATGTAACTAGATAAAGGGGAATGAGTAGATGTAGTTACCTGGATTCCCAAAAGGCATTTGATAAGATGCCACACAAAAGAGGGATAGACAAGATAGGAGTTCATGGGGTTTGGGGTAATCTGTTAACAAGGATGGAGGATTGGTTAACGGATTGAAAACAGAGAATGAGCATAATCGAGGCTTTTTCAGGTGAAAGGATTGTGGATATTGGAGTGGAACAGGCTCATTGCTGGGATATTTACCATCAGCATTAATAACATTGACAAAGAGACAAGAGAAATGTATCTAAGGTAACTAAGTGGAAAGCTAAGCTCTGGGGAAGACACAGAGAGGAATAGGGATATAAAGAGGAATAATAAGTGGGCAGCAAGTGGGGTATAATATCGAGAAATTTGATTTATTATTGCCATATTGTATTATTGGCAATCAAGTCGATAAGGTTGTTAAGAAGGTATACGGAGTCTTAGCTTTTATTGGTAGGGGGATTGAATTTCGGAGCCGCAACGTCATGTTGCAACTGTACAAAACTCTAGTGCGGCCGCACTTTGAGTATTGTGTGCAGTTCTGGTCCCCACATTATAAGAAAGATGTGGAGGCATTGAAGAGGGTACAGAGGAGGTTTACCAGGATGTTGCCTGGTATGGAGGGCAGGTCTTATGAAGAGAGGCTGAGGGATTTGAGGGTGTTTTCGTTAGAAAGAAGGCGGCTAAGAGGAGACCTTATTGAAACATATAAGATGATTAGAGGTTTAGATAGGGTGGACAGTGATAGCCTTCTTCCTAGGATGGAGAAAGCTAGCATGATGGGACATAGCTTTAAATTAAGGGGTGGTGGTTTTAGGACAGATGTCAGAGGTAGGTTCTTTACCCAGAGGGTGGTAAGGGTATGGAATGCCTTGCCTGCATCAGTTGTAGATGCGCCAAGTTTGGTGGTGTTTAAGAGGTTAGTAGATAAGTTTATGGATGAAAAAGGAATGGTTTAGGTTAGAGGGTCATTGCTTTTTCCTAATTGGTCAGCGCAACATCGAAGGCCAAAGGGCCTGTTCTGTGCTGTAATGTTCTATGTTCTACAGTACAGTGAAAAATATTGTTTCTTGTGTGCTATAGAAACAAAGCATACCATTCATAGAGAAAGAAAACAGAGAGTGCAGAATATAGTGTTATGGTCATAGCATGTAGAGAAAGATCAACTTAATGCGAGGTAGGTCCATTCAAAAGTCTGACAGCAGCAGGAAGAAGCTGTTCTTGAGTCAATTGATACGTGACCTCAGATTTTTGTATCTTTTCCCAATGGAGTCCTTAATTATTGAAGCTGCTTTGCTGAGGCAGCGGGAAGTGTAGACAGAGTCAGTGGATGGGAGGTTGGTTTGCCACAACCTTTTGTAGTTCCTTGCAGTCTTGGGCATAGAAGGAGCCCAGACCAAGCTGTGATACAGCCAGAAAGAATGCTTTCTATGGGGCGTCTGTAAAAGTTCCTGAGAGTCATAGCTGACATATCAAATTTCCTTAGTCTTCTGAGAAGGTAGAGGCATTGGTGGGCTTTCTTAACTGTAGTGTTAGAACATAGAACATGGAACATAGAACATTACAGCGCAGAACAGGCCCTTCGGCCTTCGATGTTGCGCCGATCAATTAGGAGAAAGCAATGACCCTCTAACCTAAACCATTCCCTTTCCATCCATAAACTTATCTACTAACCTCTTAAACGCCACCAAACTTGGCGCATCTACATCTGCAACAGGCAGGGCATTCCATACCCTTACCACCCTCTGGGTAAAGAACCTACCTCTGATATCCGTCCTATAACTACCACCCCTTACTTTAAAGCTATGTCCCCTCGTGCTAGCTTTCTCCATCCTAGGAAAAAGGCTATCACTGTCCACCCTTTCTAAACCTCTAATCATCTTATATATTTCAATAAGGTCTCCTCTTAGCCTCCTTCTTTCTAACAAAAAGAACCTCAAATCCCTCAGCCTTATTTCATAAGACTTGCGCTCCATACCTGGCAACATCCTGGTAAACCTCCTCTGTACCCTCTCCAATGCCTCCACATCTTTCTTATAATGCGGGGACCAGAACTGTACACAATACTCCAAGTGCGGCTGCACCAGAGTTTTGTACAGTTGCAACATGATGTTGCGGCTCCGAAATTCAATCCCCCTACCAATAAAAGCTAAGACTCCATATGCCTTCTTAACAACCTTCTCGACTTGATTGTTGGTATGGGGCAGACCAGGACAGACTGTTGGTGATTTGGACACCTAAAAACATGAAGTTATTCACTTTGCTGAAAAGTATAAAAAAGCAGAATATTTTTTGTAAGGTGTGAATGTTTGAAATGATGATGTTTTTTGAGATCTGGGTGTGTCTGTACAAGGAGCAGAAAAGGCAGGTGCAGCAAACAGTCAGGAAAGCAGTGAGATGTCTGCCTTTGTAATAACATGGGGCTGGCTAATGATGAGGGGCTGAGTTTATAGTCTCTAGAGTTCAGATCTCATAGAACATAGAACAATACAGCACAAACAGGCCCTTCGAGTTGCGCCGATCACATCTACCAATCCACAGACCTATCTATAACCCCCTATCCTATTCTTTTCCATATACTCATCCAGAAGTCTTTTAAAAGACCCCAGTGAATTTGCCTCAACAACCTCCGACAGCAGTCGGTTCCATTCACTCACCACCCTCTGAGTGAAAAACCTACCCCTGACATCTCCTTTGTATTTGCTTCCCTGCATCTTAAATCTGTGTCCTCTCGTAGTGACCATTTCAGCTCAGGGAAATAGTCTCTGAGAGTCCACCCTATCTATTCCTCTCAACATTTTATAAACCTCTATCAGGTCGCCTCTCAGCCTACGTCTCTCCAGTGAGAAGAGTCCCAGCTCCCTCAACCTATCTTCATAAGGCCTGCCTCCCAATCCAGGCAGCATCCTTGTAAATCTCCTCTGCACTCTCTCAATAGCCTCTACATCCTTCCTATAGTAAGGCGGCCAGAACTGCGCACAATACTCCAAGTGGGGTCTGACAAGAGTCTTATAGAGCTGCATCATTACCTCCTGACTCCTAAACTCTATTCCTCGATTAATGAAGGCCAGTACACTGTATGCCTTCTTGACCACTTCCTCCACCTGCGAGGCCGATTTAAGAGTCCTATGGACCAGGACTCCGAGATCCTTCTGCTCTACAACACAGCTAAGACTCCAACCCTTGTATTGTACTCCTTCATCCCATTATTCCTGCCAAAATGTACCACTATACATTTATCCCTGTTGAAGTCCATCTGCCACTTCTCCGCCCAGTCTTGCATCCTGTCTATGTCCCGCTGCAACTTTTGGCATCCCTCCAGACCATCCACAACACCACCAACCTTTGTATTGTCGACAAACTTACTAACCCATCCCTCCACTTCCTCATCCAGGTCATTTATGAAAATGACAAACAGCAGGGGTCCCAGAACAGATCCCTGGGACACTCTACTGGTTACCGACCTCCATGTAGAACAAGACCCATCCACAACCATTCTCTACCACTCTATCTCATTGCAATCTGCAGGGTTTGGAGTGATGTGATCATGCTGACACTGGGAAATTGTTTCCCGTGGTCAGGGGATCTGAAACTCGGAGGCACAATCTCAGGATAAGGGGGTGATCATTTCAGATAGAGGGAAGAAGGAAGTTCCCCGCTCAGAGTTCTGAATCTTTGGAATTCTCTCCCGCAGAGGTTTATGGTGCTCCATGATTGGATATATTTAAGACTGGGATGAATGGATTTTTGGTCTCGGAATTAAAAGATCTTGGGAGTAGGCGGGAAAGGAAAATTGAGACCCAAGATATAAGATGATTAGAGGTTTAGATAAGGTGGACAGTTATAGTCTTTTTCCTAGGATGGAGAAAGCTAGCACGAGGGGACACAGCTTTAAATTAAGGGGTGGTAGTTATAGGACGGATATCAGAGGTAGGTTCTTTACCCAGAGGGTGGTAAGGGTATGGAATGGCCTGCCTGCTGCAGTTGTAGATGCACCAAGTTTGGTGGCATTTAAGGGGTTAGTAGATAAGTTTATGGATGAAAAGGGAATGGTTTAGGTTAGAGGGTCATTGCTTTTTCTTAACTGGTTGGCGCAACATCAAGGGCCGAAGGGCCTGTTCTGCGCTGTAATGTTCTATGTTCTATGTTCTATTAAGATCAGCCATGATGATGTTGAATGGTGGGACAGGCTTGATGGGCTGAGTGGTCTACACTGCTCCTATACACTGTGTTCCTGTGGATTTGACAGCAGCAGCACGGAAACAGGAGAACAGGATGGCAGATGAATTGAACAAAGAGAAACATGAACTGATGCAACTTGTCAGAGGGGATTGGGAGAGTAACATAGACCCAGTGAGACAGCAGAATGAACAGGGTGACTGCAGGATAAGGAGGTGGTTTAATATGAAGGTTAGTTTGGATAAGCTGTAGTTATTCTCCTTGGGGGGGAAAAAGAGATTGAGGAGAGATTTTATAGATGAGTGAAAGATTGTAACAGGCTTAAGGTGTACGAGGAGAAACCGGCCTCATTAACTAATGATTGCATTACAAGGACAAGGGAACACTGAACTGAAGGTTTAGCCAAGAGATATGGGGGAATATCAGGGAGAATGTTTTTATACACCAAGAGCATGGTGGAGTCAGAAAGAAGCAATGATTTCCAAATGAAATTGGATGGGTTTGGGGGGAATAAACTTGCAGGAATACCGGGATAGAGCAGGGAATGTTCACCAATGAACTGGATAGATGGGCCAAGTGGCCTCCTATATTGTAACTGACTCTGACTCGAGTCTGTTTAATCGGTTTGTTTTGACTGAGTTACTAATTGGTATGTTTTACTCCAAAATCTTTGAACATAATTAATATCCAAAATTCAATGTGATCAACTGCTCCAAATAAAAATCAACTTTCTTTCTCCTCTGACAATGTTTGGTGATGATTGAAATCATTTTCTCTCTTTCAGGGTGAAGATGGCTTTCCAGGGTTTAAAGGGGACATGGGTGTGAAGGGAGAGAGGGTAAGAGGTTTGCTCATTGCCTGGATGCTGTTTCTTACTGTCACAGACACTGACCAACAAACACGGGTCATTTCTTTACAGAACGTTTAACTGAATCAACATTGCAGCTTCGCTGAAACTTCTTTTATATTAATCAGTTCTGATGGATTTTAAACTTAGGCATATAAAATTCTGTCTTGGTTTTATGTTTGATTTTCCTCTTCTTCTGTTGGTCAAATATCAATTAGCTCAAAATCCTTCAGTGTAAAACAGCTAGAATTTGATTCCCCAGTGGATGTCACAACCTTCCTGATAGGGATCATGATCCAAGGGATGAAGGTGGGGACCTGTGTCCACCTTGGTCCTGTTCGGGGTCCCTGCTCAGGGTCCCTTCCCAGACTCCCTGCTCCGGACTTCCTGCCCATGCTGCCTGCCTGGGATCCCTTCTGGAGGCCCCCCGCTGAGTGTCCCTTTCCAAAATCCCTTCCCAGAGTCCCTTCCTGGGCTTCTGCTCAGGGTTCTTTTCCGGACTCCCTGCCGGGGTCCCTTCCTGGGGTCCCTGCTTGGGGTCCTAGCAGGAATTTATTAAGAAGATTAAGTAAAGCTTCAGAGATAATGATTTCTTGCCAATTGTCACAGAACGAAAATGTTAGTTACTGCTGTGGTGTCTCTGTACCCCTCCCGATTTACAGCTGGGAATCCGAAATATTTCCTCACAGAATCATAGAATCTTACAGCACGGAAGTTTAAGGGAGATGTGAGGGGGAAGTTTTTCACGCAGAGAGGTGGGTGCCTGGAATGCACTGCCAGCGGAGATGGAGGAAGCGGGAACATTAGCACCATTTACCAGGCATCTGGAAGGGTACATGAATAGGGAGGGAACAGAGTGATATGGACAGAGTGAGGGCAGGAGGTTTTTTTCAGTTTAATTAAGGCATCAGAATTGGCACGGGCTTGGAGGGCCGAATAGCCTGTTCCTGTGCTGTACTTTTCTTTGTTCAGTGACAGGATGGGTAACCAGAGGGACACAGATTGAAGAGAATCGGGAAAAGAACCAGAGGGGGGGAGATGAGGGGAATTTATTTGACACAGTGAGTTGTTTTGATCTGGAATGTGCTGCCTGAAAGGGCGGTGGGAGCAGATTCAATAATAACTTTCTAAAGGAAATTGGGGAGAGATACTGGAAAAGGGGGAAAGTTTGCAGAGATTCAGGGAGGTTGGGACTAATTGGACTGCTAGTTCATGGAGCCAGCACAGACATGATGGACGGATTGGCCTCTTTCTGTGCTATAAGATTCTAGATTCTGTGGATTCCTACTGGCTGGTTTGAAATTTTGGAAAGAATGTGTTAATAATACAAGGAGGAATGTGTCTGCACGGTGAGCTCACTGCTGTACCCTCTGTGATAGGGTGAAACTGGACTAGTTGGACCGCGAGGTGAGGATGGGCCTGAGGGGCCTAAAGGTCGCGCTGGACCTCCCGGTGATGCAGGATCAGCTGGACCAGCTGGAGAGAAGGTCAGTAACAAAGGCAGAGAGAGAGATTAACCAGGGTATAAACCGTGTCTCAGTGCGGTGGGAGAGGAGGCTCCGAGGTAATGGGATTGCTGTTTTTCGAATGGAAAAGGATTGGATAATATCAGCTACCGTCTCCGTGTGTCCAGAACAGTCGATCGAGAGACACTGCCTGACCCTGAAGAGGAAGGTTCACGTTAATCTGGGGATGTAGTGAGTGAGTGATTAATCTGTGGAAGAGGCTCTCCCCGGGGAGATGCTCAAAGCTGTTAGTATTGATTCATTCGAAAGCCGAAGTCAGTTTAATGTCAGGTTGATGCAGCGCTGGGACTGGAGAATATTAAACTCATCATTCTCTCAACTCCCGACAGCGGCAATCTGTCCGCTCAGAACAGACCCGGTAATGCTGACCCCACACTGACCCTGCACCGACCCCGCACTGATCCAGCACCCCTGACTGACCCGCACCCCCACACTGACCCTGCACCGACCCCGCACTGACCCTGTACCCCCGCACCGACCCCGCACCCCCACACCCCCACACCAACCCCGCACCGACCCCGCACTGACCCCGTATCCCTGACTGACCCCACACTGACCCCGCACCCCTGACTGACCCCACAGTGACTGACCCCGCACTGACGCTGTACCAACCCTGTACTAACCCCGCAGCCCCACACTGACCTTGCACTGACCCCACAATGACCCCTCACCCCCACACTGACTCTGCACTGACCCGCACCCCCACACTGACCCTGCACTGACTCCACACTCACCCCTCATCCCGCACTGACCTCACACTGACTCCACACTGACCCCGCACCCCTGACTGACCCCTCACTGACCCTGCACTGACCCCGCACTGACCCTGCACTGACCCCGCACTGACTCCGCACCCCCGCACTGGCCCTGCACCAATTCTGCACTGACCCCACACTGACCCTGCATGACCCACACCCCCGCACTGACTCCACACTGACCCCACATCCCCATACTGACCCGCACTGACCCCACACTGACCCTGTACCCCCACACCAACCCTGCACTGATTCCACACTGACCCACACCCCCGCACTGACCCCGCACTGACTCCACACTGACCCCTCACCCCCACACTGACCCCGCACTGACTCTTCACCCCCGCACTGACCCCACACTGACCCTGCAGTGACCTCGCTCTGATCCCACACTGACCCCACATCCCATGCCCCTGCCTCAATCCCATACCCCTGTCCTGACCCCATGCTGACCCCATGCCATTGCCCCAATCCAGCACCCCTGAACTGCCCCTGCACCGACCCCGTGGCGCCACACTGTTCCTGCACTGACCCTGTACCCCCGCACTGACCTCACACTGACCCCGCATTGACCCTGCACCCCCACACCGACCTCGCACTGACCCGCACTCCCACACTGACCTTGCAATGACCTCCCGGCCACCTGCTGACCTCGCCCTAATCCCGCAGCCTCGCATTGACCTCACACTGACCTTGTGCTCCCACACTGACCCCACATTGACCCCACAACTCCGCATCGACCCTGCGCCCTTGCACTGACCCCATGCCCCCAGTCTGACCCCGCCCACCAGCACCGATATCCCGCACTGACCCTGCCGCTGCATCGGCACCCTCACTCCCACACACTGACCTCCCTGTCCACACAGTGACCCTACTCACACTGGCCCCGTCCACGTAGGAAATGGAGGTCAGTCACCTGCAGGAGCCTCTGAGGGTGAGTGTCCGAGACACAACAATCTTCAGCTAACTCGGTAAAGGAAGAATGAAACATTGAGGATCGATGCTGATTCCCTCAACTGTGAAAAATTCCAAAGTGTTTGGGGTTAAAGCATTGATTGGACAGATAGAAATAAACAATGTGAGCTGATTGTGGGGATAGTCCAGAACCTTCCAATTCCCTGTTCAGGATGAAAGTCAGGAATCGCTTCCCCACACAAAGGGAATATGGAAATATCTCCCTAAAATACTGTTGAATTGGGGGATTGGGGGAAGAATTGGAGCTTTCAGAGATGGGATTGATGGAGTTTTTTTGGATTGGGAATTGAGGGAGTGACAACACAGATCAGCAATCATCTGTGAAATACAGGGGTGAGGGGAAGACGTGATGGGCTGAATGGCCTCTTGTTGTGTTTTCAGATTCACGTTACCATCTGAAGAATGTCTCTGAAAAAGCAACAGCTGTTTGCACACAGCTTTATTCAGTCTTCAGCACAATCCTGTTTGTTGTCTCAATCATCATCTCTGATCTGGTGGCATTGCTGATAAACATTCCTCCTTTTTCAGGGAAAGTTGGGTGTCCCAGGTTTGCCCGGGTATCCAGGAAGACAAGGACCTAAGGTAAGCTCCCCCACCCTTCTGCTAACATAGGATTCCTATCGTTATGTAATCACAGCAGTAAGATAAGCTGTTCCAGTAAAATCTTTATCCATCAAAGAACAGTACAGCACAGGACAGGCCTTTCAGCCCATCAAACCTGTGCTGACACAGGACAGCATTACAAAAAGGAAATTACAAAGTAGAATTCAGAGACACACAATGTGTTGCCTGGATTTGGGGTTATTTCATCCCTGAATTAAAGGATTGAGGTTCCTGGTGACAAAGACTCTCATTGGCTGAATCAGCAACATTAACGAACCTCCACATATATAAAGAAACCTTTTACACAGAAAGTTCAAAAGGTTTTTCTACCCCCCCATACCAAGTTCTGTCCCTATTGATTTCCTCAAATTGTTAACCCTGCTGGCTCACACTGTGCAGAGTGAAATCAGGGTTCCGGGTCAATGCAGTCTGCTGCAGATCCTGCTAAAGTCTCTGTTTAACCTTCTGGAATGTGATAGAACCAAATCTGTCCATCCATTCTATAATTTCCATTGGAGCACAGAAGGAGTCCAGTTCTGGACTCCACACTTTAGGAGGGATGTCAGGGCCTTGGAGAGGGACCTCAGTGAAATTGGAGAGACTGGAAAAGCTGGGATTGTTCTCCTTGGAGCAGAGACGGTTAAGAGGAGATTTACAACAATAAAACTGATGTTAATGCAGGACACATGTTATAATGCAGTTCATAAGAGTATTATTAAAAACAGAATCCCCACAGAGCCTTAACCATCAGTCTGTTGTTAGGCGGGTACAATTTTGTCTTTCAGAAAGCATTCAGACAGTTATGTGGATATGATGCGTGTAGAGAGACATGGGCCAGATGTGGGCAATTGGGATTAGCTTAGCGGTTAAAAAAGGGGCAGCATGGACAAGTTGGGCCAAAAGGCCTGTTTCCAAGTTATAAATGTCTCTAACTCGAGCTAGCACGAGGGGACATAGCTTTAAATTAAGGGGGTGGTGGTTTTAAGACAGATGTCAGAGGTAGGTTCTTTACCCAGAGGGTGGTTAGGGTATGGAATGCCCTGGCTGCGTCAGTTGTAGATGCGCCAAGTTTGGTGGCATTTAAGAGGTTAATAGATAAGTTTATGGATGAAGAGGGAATGGTTTAGGTTAGAGGGTCACTGCTTGTTCCTAATTGGTCGGCACAACATCGAGGGCCGAAGGGCCTGTTCTGCGCTGTAATGTTCTATGTTCTATGAACTCTATGACTCTGTATAGGCAGGGGCATGTTCTCCTCTACACTTTCTCAAATTGATGACAATCTTGTTCTACTTACATTGAGTCACATAATGAGATATTATAAGGATAATATTTAGAGAGTTTTATTGATAGAATTTTCCTGCTGAAGACACACCTTCCAAAACTGGATTGGTTGATACTGGGGGATATAGGAATGCAGAATTTGAGCAGTTTGAAACCTCACAGAACGTATAGCCTGTGAGAACATTGCAGACATTGCGTGGACAAAGCTGTAGAGAGATGGGAAACCAGGAGATGTTCATCAGGATGTATGTGCTGTCTCTTTCCTACCATGTGAACTTGTCTTGTGTGTTCAAACTCTGAGTTGTCTCTGTTGCTGCACCCCCTCCCGTTAAATCCGTACTGTTTAAATCCCCCCTGTTGTGTGTGATTTAATAATGTTCTAATCCTCCAAATGCCATCAGGATTTCAGATTCTCTGGTAAGTGTTTCAGTTCCTCACTCATTTATAAATGTTGTGAGTTTGCAATGATTTATCAACCCTCTGAAAAACGATGAAAGTTTGTTCATATTGGATTGGATGGGAGATGTAAAATTGCTAATGTTTGAAGGAGTCAGGAAGCAGTTTATTGGTCAACATAAGAACATAATCAGTGATTCATCACTGTATTGAAACAGACCATTCAGCCCATCATGTCTGTCCTGTCTCTACTGAAAACAATCCAATTAGTCATCCCACTCCCCCACCTCTCTCCCAGAGTCCTGTATTTTTCTCCTTTAACTCTCTCCCCAATTGCCTTTTGAAAGTTATTATTGAATCTGCTCCCACCGCCCTTTCAGGCAGCACATTCCAGATCACAACAACTCACTGTGTCAAATAAATTCCCCTCATCTCCCCCTCTGGTTCTTTTCCCGATTCTCTTCAAAGAACAAAGAAAATTACAGCACAGGAACAGGCCCTTCGGCCCTCCAAGCCTGTACCGACCATGCTGCCCGATTGAACTAAAACCCCCTACCCTTCCGGGGACCATACCGCTCCATTCCCATCCTATTCATTTATTTATTCAGACACCCCTTAAAACTCTCTATCGTATCCGCTTCCACTACCTCCCCTGTCAGCGAGTTCCAGGCACCCACTACCCTCTTTTTTAAACCTTGTCCCTCGCACCTTAAACCTGTGCCCCCTAGTAATTGACTCTTCCACCCTGGGAAAAAGCTTCTGACTATCCACTCTGTCCATGCCTCTCACAATCTTGTGGACTTCTATTGGGTTGCCCTCCAACCTCTGTCATTCCAGTGAGAACAAAGCAAATTTCTCCAACCTCCCCTCCTAGCTAATGAGGTATCTGTGTCCCTCTGGTTACCCACCCTCCTGTCACTGCAAACGCTTTCTCCTGATTTACTCCATCAAAACTCTTCTTGATTTTGACCTCCTCTATTAAATCTCCTCTTAATCTTCTCTGCTCCAAGGAGAACAATCCCAGCTTCTCCAGTCTCTCCACATTCACTGAGGTCCCTCATCCCTAGGAACATTCTAGTAAATCTCCTCTTCAAGGTCCTGACATCCCTCATAAAGTGTGGAGCCCAGAATTGGACACTATTCTCCAGCTGGGGTCTAACCAGTGAATTGTATCAATA